>JAJHSJ010000008.1:36756811-36956811 GCA_021015155.1 Magnolia officinalis
TATTACCCTTTCCTGATCGCAACGTAATCATTGCGGCATTCTTTATTGACTTTCGATTTTCTCTCTTTTATTTCTCAGGCTTTTTCCTGGACTGAAAATACGTTTACTGTCGCCCTCCTACTCTTTTCTTTGCTTTCACTGGTTATTATTTCGCCCCTATTTATCATTCGCTGTATGATGCACTTCAACGTATAACAATTCTCCGTCGGATGTCCCACTAGGCGATGATAACGGCAAAAGTTTCTTTCCCGGGTCTTCGTCACATCTTCAGGGCGCTTGGGTTCTGGTAATTCCAGGGTGCCAGCTTTTAACAACTGCTGCATCATAGGAACTACGTCTTCTTTATCGAATTCAAATCCTTCGTGAGAATCGAGCATTCTGAGCCTTTTTCCGTCGTATCTATCCCTTAATTGATTCCAGCCTTCTTTTCCTTCCAACCTTTTGTCTCTTGAGCCCCTCGCATCTTGATTTTTCTTATCCCGATCGATGGTATTGACGGTCGTTCTGCCAGGTATCCTCCTAACAGTTTCATGATGAAATGCTGGCCATCTTACGAGTCATTAATTCCAATGCATGGGCTTTGGTAGCCAAATCGCGAAAGGTTCCGATATCGGCGCTGGTGAGTCCGAACGCGATTCCTGTTTCCATAGAGTTCAAACACATCTTGACCTGTTCCTTTTCTTCCGGCAACTGTCTACACGATGCCCCCAGTGTTTTCCATCTGTCTATGAACTTTTCGACTGGTTCTCCTTCTCGCTGTCGTACTGAAGCTAATTCCGTGATGCTAACATCGCGCTCTGACGAGAAGAAGTTTGACATGAAAGCGTCTTGCATTTCCTCCCATGTGCGTATAGATCCTGGAGCTAAATTTGAATACCATCGGAAAGCTTTACTTGTCAATGATGATCCGAATAATCGTAAGCAGTATTGAGGTATCGTGGAGAAATTCCCCATGCTAGTAATAAAGTGCATCAAGTGCTCTTCAGGTGACCCTTCTCCGTTAAACTTCTGAAAGTCCGGATGCTTGAAATTAGCCAAAAAAGGGACATCTTCTACTTCTCTCGGGTACGGCGTTCGGTATCTAAAATGGCCGGTATTCGCGTGCTTTCTCTATTCTGACTGCTTCTTCGACGACTTGCCTTACGTCATCCTGTGTTATAGCTCTTGTTACTGGAACGGACCCTCACGATCCTATCCCCTGTGGATGGGAACCTTCAGGTTGACTCTCCTATCCATTTGTCGCTCCCATCATAGGTGGAGCAACTATCTGGGCTACGTTATGAGGTTTCGGCATTCGTCCATTAGCGCTCTTTGCGTCTCTGCCATTTGGTCAACACGTTCTTCAGTAGTTGGCCTGTTTTCTTGACCCGTCTCTGCCATGTACACTGTGGCTCCTTTACTGTTTGTCGAGGCCATTGTTGGGGTAAGACGAGAGTACGTTGACGTAACAGGGCTTATAAAGAGAGGAAAGATCGGAGTCTCGTTCGACTTTTGTGCGCTTCCCGTGCTGTTGATCGATCGGGGCGATACAGTTATGGGCGAACTTGTCAGGGGTGATACAGGCATCGGTGATCCTATCATCAGTGTTTTACCTTTCTGTGCTTCTGTCCATTTGGTCCTTGGGGTGATCAGAGCCGAAAAATTGCGCGACGCGAACTGTAGAGCAGCTCGTTCGGGGTATATCACAGGAGGAGCGAGCTCGGGTTTTCTCCTTGCTATACTGCGCGTGATTGGTCCCTCAGCTCTTGGTACAGATAAGTTTGCCTTGCGGTTCTTTAAGTTCTTTGCTTTTGTCTTCCTAGACAAGACCACAATCCAGTCCCCGTCACTTTCCTATGGTTGAGGTGAGACGGAAATGACTCCCGCTGTTACTTGAGTCACTCTGCGCCTGTTTGTGGTGCATGCATTCGTATGCTCGAGAGTTCGGCTTGGCGCGTATTCGACTATGAACCCAGTGGGGATGAAGCGGAAGTTCACTTTTCTTGCAACGTTAGCCATCAGTAGTATTATGTAATTGAATTTGGGTACCTTCGATAATGAAACATACATGAAGTTAGTATGCGAGAGATTAAGTAAGCTATCTTAGAGATGAAGGGGAGGATGTTCCCACTGAGAGTCGCCATTTTGGCGTCTAAGAGACGCCAAAAAGTGATAAGAGTCTTACAACTTACCCCAACGTTACTGTTTAAATAAGATAAAGATGTCCCCAGCAGAGTCGTCATTTTGTTTTGACAAGGAAACAAATGTATTTAGTTTGGGGAAACTATCTTATTCAGACATAATAATGGAAAAGTATAAAGACAATCATCACATTTTATTGATTCTGAATTCATTTACATCCTCAGATATCCCTTGATTATAAGATAGATTACAAAGAATTCATTATAAGTTCAGCTGTCATAGTTAAATGTAAATTTTGGCAGCATAACGGCAATGATCCCAATCATCCCCTAGGACTTAGGAGGAATTGACGAATCGACCAATAGTCTTCAAGAAAAATAGAGATTCCGGCAGCATTCCGGCGCTATTTCAGTCATCTCCTGAGACTTAGGAGAAATATGCCTTTCTGTCGGTGACTCTTCATTCTCTCTCGAATAGGAAGAACTTGAAGATTTGAAGACTCCGGCCATTTCAGCAGCATGACAGCCCATTGCTGTTATAGACTGCAGGGCAGTCGGTTTGCGCGGTCCCGCACAGACCATATCATTTGCGCGGGTCCGCGCAAACTATAAGAGCCCAATGCTCATTTGCGCGGGTCCGCACAATCTGCTGGAGCCCAATGCTCCGTACCTTCGGTCTTCTCCTTCGTTCTTCTTTCACTCCAGAATCTTCGAACCCCTTTTTAGAGAGAGAGCGGGGTATTTATAGGCATTTTACAGGCGTAAAAGTTCGACTTGAGCGATGTGGGACAAAATAACTCACAACTATTTTTACACTACTGTTATATGGTTTGCGCGGATACGCGCAAACAATATGCTTTGCGCGATCCCGCGCAATCGGTGTACTTTGTACAGTCCAGTGCAAAGTGTTCTCAGAACTAATTCTTTGTTCCTTTCTTCCAACCTTTTCCTAAATGCCTTGATCTTTCCCTGCTTCAATTCTTCTCTTATTTTATGCCTCAACACCTATACTATCAAAGTAATGTATATATATGTGTCATGGTGCATAACATCCACACATGACATGTGAGCTTTTCCTAGTGTTCATCGTAAGTCACATCTTGTTGGGTTGCGCAAGGTTCTATTACCTAAGTCCAACCATCAGATTTGTGCACTTGTACACTTTAGGCCGCTCTTCCTTTACACGAGGCTTTCCAGGATTTTATACCTCATCGGGCATACCCGAGTATTTTTCCAGGAGGTCGTCCTTGGGCGCACTCACCTTCATGGCTTTTTTGGGTAGTCTACCTACCACGGGTGGTCTTTTATTTTAACAGTTGGATTGTATACCCAGATATGTGACTTGAACACATATTCATACATTCATGCAAATGCATATGTATTGTGTTGCCCTATGAATTAGAATTGTTAATCTATTTTGGATTGATGTGTTATGGTTGAATCTATAAGGGAAATTCTCACTGAGTTTTCACTCACCCAATTGTGCGGTTGCACCAAATAGATACAGGTATGATGATAGGTAGAGACACCTATGACGTGATCCCAGGGACGGCTGAGGTAGAGTTAGGTAAGGAGGGCCTCTATGTCATTGCTGTTGAGTCGTTGGAGCTCGACTGAAAATTTAGGATTTACTTGCTTTCATATTTCAGATTTTATATCTTGTTTGAAGTGTAATAAAATATTTTTCCTGTTGTGGGATTTCATTTTACCCCCATTTACATGTATAATGCTTCCTTGTGTTACCCTTGATATCCTTAGTTTATGCAATGTTGCCTTACTCCATGTTATGGAATTTGTCGTTATTTAGATGTATGTTAGTCCATTTGACAACGTCATACTCGGGTTCTCAGTGAGGAGCGACTATCCTCAGGTTTGGAGAACCTGGGTGTTACAGTGGGAGACACCGCCTACTGGTATTCGGCACCCAGGCGCTCATGTATCCACTCGATCTAGACGTTGGGGTCTCCTCTGATACCAAAGGATTCTGGGACTCTCACCTAAGGACATCCTATGTGCCCATAGTGCTAGAACCAAATATTTTCGGTGTCCCATCTGGCCATCCACGATATGCCTGTGGAGGCTACGACCCTGATATCGCTAGGGTGTATAGTAGTCATATCACAAAATGCAAGATGCATGAGTCACACAGTCCAATCTTGCATCAATCCTGCGCATACCGTGCGCTCATGTGGGACGACTCCACCTATCAGGGAGCCCCTTAAACAATCAGCCTAATGGCACATGCAATGGTCAATCACATCTCATAATAAACATGTAGATGATGATTATGGGCATGTATCATGATGCTATGTTGTCACATACTCATAATCGGTATCGATAACCGACATTGATAATCAACATCGATAATCGGCCTCAATAATCGGCATTGATGATCAGCATCAGCCTTGATAATTGGCACCGATAATCAGCATTGGTAATCGGCATCGATACAGTATCTATAATCGGCCTCAATAATCAACATCAATAATCGACCTCAATAATCAGCACCGATAATTAGCATCGATAATCGGCATCAATAATCGGCCTAACAAAGAGCCTAAGGAAAGTTCACAATGTGGACATTTAACCATCATTGCCCATCAATGTGGACATTCAACCGACATTGCTCCCAAGGAGTGGCCCTCATAGGGCCAAACATATAGTGGGCCCATGGCCTCGCACAAGGGCCTCATATTTAATCTCAATGGGCCTTACACAAGGGTCACATACATCACAATGGGCCTCATCACATGGGGCCTCGTATACATCACAATGGGCCTTATACACGGGCCGCATATACATCTCAATGGGCCTCATTACATGGGCCGAATATACATCACAATGGGCCTCATATCTGGACTGGATATACACCACAATAGGCCGCATCTCATCGGCCTAATACATCACAATGGGCCGCATCACATGGGCCTAATATACGGCACATGGGCCGATCACATGGGCCTAATGAGCCTCAAATACGGGCTGCATATACATCACAATGGGCCACATCTCAGGGCCTCATATACATCACAATGGGCCACAACAATGGGCCTCAAATGAATCACAGTGGGCCTCGTCCCATGGGCCTCATGTACATTACATTGGGCCTCACACATGGCCTCATGTACAGCAGGTGGGCCCTGCACATACAGCAGGTGGGCTTGCACGAGTCAGATGGACCCCACCAGATGGACAGCATGGATATACAAATCATACATCACAATGGGCTGCCTGCCTTGGATGACGTGGATAAAATACATCATGGTGGACCGCAGCCCATGAACATCGTGCATACAAAACCTACCTCAGGCAAGTCCCGTCCCAGCTGGAGGGTGCCGATAAAATACATACACCATGGAGGGCCCACCGTCCTATGGACGGTGTAAATAAAACACATACATCATTATGGGACCCACCGTCTGCGTACCGAATAGTGAACGGTGTGGATCAGAACATCCATCACGGTGGGTCACACCATCCCACGTAAAGGGACGGTGTAGATAAAACACATACATCATTGTGGGACTCACGAAACTTCCTGACATTAGTCCAGTTGTTGGACGGTTTGAATATAAGACATACCTCATGATGGACGGCTGGATATATAACATTGCATCAAGGTGGGCCCCACCGTGGATGAACGGTGTACAGATACAACACATACATCTGATGGGGTCCACGTAGATGGACGGTCTGGATTATCAGACCTAGACATCAATACACCAGCTAATATAGCTGATGTGCGGTAGACCAGCTAATCCACTTCCATTATCAAGGTAGGCCCCACGTGTAGAGTGGGTCCCATCGTCCAAGCAATGGACGGTGTGGATGTCCACGTACATCATGGTAGGCCTCACCGTCCACGTCACTTACATCACGGTGATCCAGCACCATACCTTGCTGGACGGTGCGGATACAATACATATAGTAAGGTGGGTCCCACGTGTGGCCCACCACATAATATATATATATATATATATATATATATATATATAATATATATATATATATATATATATATACTTGGTGGGTCACACTGTCTAGGAGACTGGAGGGTGTGGAGTGAGGGACGCCAGCCAATCAGCTTCATCTCACCATCCACAAATGGATGGTGAGGATAGAAATAAATAAATCAGGGTGGGTCCACATCAGCGTGGCCCACCAAAGTTCTAAATCAAGCTAGTATTTGTTTTCCCGTCATCCAAACCATCCAACAGGATAGACAGTCCAGCAGGGTGGACAGCAAAGCCATCCCACCTGCTGGACGGTCTAGATCACCTATACGTGGGCCAGCAAACCCAAAGAGAGAGAGAGAGAGAGAGAGAGAGAGGAGAGAGAGAGAGAGAGAGAGAGAGAGAGAGAGACGTGTGAAGGGGAGGGACCCCGCCACTATGGGCCCTCCCTATACAATGCATATATCAAGTGGGTCCCACCACAAGTGGCCCACAAGTACAAATCAACAGTGGAAATCCCAAGATCACCCACTGATTTCGCTTCTTCTTGGATTTATGGCAAGCTAAGCACCTTGGCTCCTTCTTTGACGGTAGATGATGAAGGTTAAAGGGTTGAGACGAGGGATTGGGTGGCAGGGAGTGGGCCACACCTAGCTTCCCCTCTCCTTAGGATTTTTCTCTCATGGTTGCTTGGGATTTGGTGGAGAATGGGATGGGATGGAGTGATGTATGGGAGAGAGGGATGGGTGTTGTAAGAAAGGGTTGACTTTGGGGATGGAAGAGAGATGGGGGCCATGCCTTGTTGGTGAGAGAGATGGGTTGTGTACTTGACTTGTGATTGATTGATTAATGTGATGGGTTGTAGAGATTCTCTCAGAATCCGTAACGCGCGACGTTTCTTCAGAAAATACACGGGCCCATGACTCCAGGCCTGGGTATCGCATCGGCAAGCGAGACGCGATGTTAGAACCGCGACGACGGCGTAGTCGCTAGGGTACAAGTCTCCGGTCGAGCCGACTCTGATCTACAAGATATGACTTAGGGTCGTGCGCAAATGTTGACTACAGATCATGGGTCACCAGAATTCGATAGGGAGGGCCGCGGGAGTCTACGGAACGGTACAGTCTAGGATACGGGTCTTACATGATGCATGATTGCTTAATTGATCTCCATTGTGCGAGATTTATAGCTCACATGTGCGAAAGACTATAAATACCCACCTCCCCCTCTCATTTGATTCATTCAAAGCAAGGAGTCCAGAGAAAATCTAGAGATTCTTCAGGTACTTACGGTGCAATATGGGAGGAGCATAGAAGAAAAAGAAGTCTTCAAGAGCAGGGTAGGGACCTGTTGCGTGACCACGCAACAGGGACCCATTGTGTGACTACGTAATAGACAAATTTATATGAATATTGGAGATTTGGTGGTGTTCTCACCCAAGATTCAAAATTCTCCGCAAGTTGGTCTTTCGCACTTGTATTCTAAGCATATTAGTGTGAAACAAGGGGTCTCGAACCTGCGCAACTCTTTTGTCATTGCAACGGATGCTTCACAAGTCGGACTGCTGCCGGAATTGCTATCAAACTATTTTTCCTGTCTTTTATTACACTAATGAAATGGACTTTGTTTTGGAATCAAGTGAAACACAAGGAATGTAATACGAGTCCAGAAACAATAAAATGATTGATGATGATTGTTCTTCCATTTTTCCTTTGTTATCATTGAATGTAAATATTTCAATATGTGATACTTATTTCTTTGTTGAAACAATCGATTCACTTAGTAACAAGCCGTGCTAACGGCCTCGATCCATAGTTCCTTACCTAACCCAGCATTGCTCAACATACTTTAGGCTCTCTCTAAGAAAGTCTGATTCATATGTTCCGCTATACTATTCTGCTCTGGTGTGTGCCTAACTTTGTTATGTTATACGATCCCCTCATCTTTACGAAATTAATTAAATTCCTTTGAAGCGAATTCTCCACCATTGTCTATCCTCAACACTTTCAATTTTTTCCTTGATTATTTTTCTACCATCGCCTTCTGTCACGCCCCAAACTCGGAAACCGGCCTCACAGAAATCGCGATGGCTGAATCCAGAGCAGACAGCCTCTGCAGTACCCCATTCTCGGCTCCCGACACCCATATGCCGGATTTCGATCCTGGGATCCTATAAGGAGGATTTTCAATATGAATTTTTGTAAATGAGCCTAACTACAAGCATAACCAAGTCACAAAACAACATCACCACATATCCACTATAATAAACCATTTGAGTACGGGTATACTGAAACTCCAGAAAGATCGCCGCACACTCCCGCCTCAGCATTGCTGCATCCTAGCGTCACCTGCACGCAGCGGTCATGCATAAGCTTACAATGAAGCTTAGAGGGTGTGTGCGTGTGTGCACAATGCATGTACCAAGCATGCGATATCAGAGTAAGCGGAAACACTGGTAAGTCCATGAGTGCTATCAACCATACCAAGTCTATGCGATATAAGGCCTACGTAGCCAGATGTCATATACAAGATGCAACGCAAGCATGTCAATCCTCATCGAGTCCACATGTCAACACAGTTCATCTCTGGAACATCACCGGGTCTAATAACTCCACACTAGCTACCGCCTCCCTATCTGCACAACCAGCGAGTGGAAAAGACTTCACTACTCGCCTGGCCAGTAGTTTGTCAATACCTACTCAGCTCGTCGATAGCGGACCCATTTATGAGCTGGTCAAACTCAGCCTAGCGTACAGTCCCTTCACTCAGGTGGATAAGGCCACACCCCCTTTAAAACCAACCACGGTATAGTGGGAGCATCTATCACGCCCCAAACACAGAAAACGGGCTCATAGAATTCTCGATTGCTGAATCCGGTGCCGACAGCTTCCGTAGTACCCCATTCTCGGCTCCCAGTGCCCATACACCAGTTTTGATCCTGGGATCCTATAAGGAGGATTTTCCAACGTACAATTATCTCGTAAGAAGCATAACCACAAGTATACCCAAATCATAAAGGCAACATCATCATCACATATCCACTAATATAAATAGTTGAATACAATGCAGAAAGGGGAATATATATATTGAAAATCAAAGCTCCAGAAGACAGCTGCACGCTCTAAGCTCAACGCTGCTGCGACCTAACGCCACTTGCACGCATCTATCGTGCATAAGCTTATAAAAAGCTTAAAGGGTGGTGAAAGTGTGTGCACAAGATAAGTGCCAAGTATTCAATGCAATGTCATATTATACATTGATGAAAATATTAGCAAGATCATAAATCGTATGATATCAGAATAAGCGAAAATACTGCAAGTCTATAAATCATACAATATCAGAGTACACAATATATATCAGCTATGCAAATGAGGAGTCATAGAGAGCCAAATATCAGATGCCAAGGATACAATGCAATATGTAAATCCTGCTAAGTCCATCTAGGCCATATCAGTGCAGAATCATAGCAACCTAAAATGTCATATGCTTGCGGATATAATGCAATTGTGATGCGAATGAAAAGACTAAACTAGAGTGTGAAGTCGGGATGATAGTATGTAGTATCGTAAGCTATGGGGTCCATCACAAAGGACTTCTATCCAAACCAGTCCCATACCTAAATTTGGATAGATAGACTCAATGTGGTAAACTCCTGATCTCAGGTTAGTCGCGCGCCCCAACCGAAATCCTGGCCATTGTGAAGGTACCTGTAACAAATAGTTGCGCACCACCAGCCCGAGTGGATAGTAAATGAATGAATAAATATGCAACTCCTGCTCAATAAGTCCACATAACAATACCGTACATCTCTGGAATCATCACCAGGGTCTAGTACACTCTACGCCAGCTTGCCGCCCCATCAAGCACACAATACAACTGAGTAAGTGGAAGAGACCGCACTATCCGCCTGCCAATATTGGGCCTGACTCGTCGATAGCGGACCCATCCTCAAGCTGGTCAGACTCAGCCTAGTTATGCCTACTCCCTCAGGCGAGTAAGGCCACACCCCCTTCCAACTGACCAAGACATAGTGGGAGACGCGGCCTATTGGTATACGGCCCTCATGCGCTCATATATATCCACTCAGTCTCGACGTTGGAGCGTCCTCTAGTACCAACAGGGTTTAGGGATTTTCACCCAGGGCCATCTATGGTGGCCCGATGCTGATAATAGATTTTCGGTATCCCATCTGGCCATCCACGATCTGCCTGTGGAGGTTACGGCCCTAGTGTCGTTAGGGCATACAATAATCATAATCACACAATGTGAGATGCATGAGTCACACAGTCCAATCATGCATCAATCCTGCACATACCGTGTGCTCATGTAGGATAACTCCGCCTATCAGGGAGCCCATAAACTTCCTACGCTATGGCATATGTAATGGCCAATCACATCTCATAACAAACATGCAGATGATGCGTATGGGCATGTATCATGATGCTATGCCGTCACAAACTCATAATCAGCATCAATAGCTAGTATCGATAATCAACCTCGACGCAAGGTGGGGTCCATAGATGGATGACCGATGATGGATCAAGTAAAATCAATGGGGCCCATGTGTTTGGGTTAACCCACTAGAGAATAATAAGAATGGGCCTATTCAGACCTAAGGGAAGGTCACAATGTGGACATTTAACCAACACTGCCCGTCAATGTGGACATTCAACCAACATTGCTCCCAAGGAGTGGCCCACATAGGGCCGAACATACAGTGGGCCCATGGCCTCGCGTAAAGCCTAATATACATTATCATGGGCCTCACTTATGGGGCATATATACATCACACTGGGCCTCACTCGAATGGGCCCCAAATACATCAAATGGGTCGAATCAAATGGGCCGATTAAATGGGCCAATCAAATGGGCCAATTAAATGGGCCGAATCAAATGGGCCGATCAAGTGGGCCAATCAAATGGGTCGAATCAAATGGGTTGATTCAAATGGGCCAAACCAACACACCATTCATCTATTGTTAGAGTTCATCAGAGCATTATTTAAAAAAAATGAATCATATCCAAAGGATCATCCGGAGCATACCACACTTGACAGTGGTGATAAAGGGTCCCATAGTTAAGATTCCAGTGGGCCCCACCATAGGGTTTATTTCCCATCCAGTTTGTTCATAAAGTCACAAAGACCTGGATTAAGAGGAAACAGATTCCATATTGGTCCAAAACTTTCGTGACCCCAAAGGAGTTTCAATGGTACACGTTCATTCCCCACTTTTTTTTTTGGCAGTGTGGTTCACTTGATAATTAGATCTGTCTTATTGTTAGTCTCAAGCCTTAAGACGAGTCCACCAAATGGATGGACGGTTTGGATGTAACACATACATCATGGGGTGGCCCATGCAGCACCGTCCAAATGGACAGTGTGCATATACAGTACATAAATCAAAGGGAGCCCCATCTAGCAAAATGTCCAGATGGATGGCTGGATGGAACAGATGAATGACGTGGGTATAAAATAAATACACGGAAGGTGAGTCCCACCGTCCTGCCACCTGGACGGTGAGAATAAGGCCCATACATCACGTGGACTCCATGTGCACCGTCCAGAATGGACGGTGTAGATACATACATCCGTGTGGGGTCCATAGAACTTACTGGTGTCATTACACTGCTGATGGGAGGTGGGGTCCACATAGATGGACGGTCTGGATGATCAGACCCAGTTGCTGACGTCAATCACCAACTAACATAGCTAGTGTGCGGTAGACCAGCCAATCCACTTCCAGGTAGGTGGGTCCCATGTGGGGGCCCACCATAAAATTATATATATATATATATATATATATATATATAATATATTATAACATATATATTATATATATGTATATATATTATATTAATATATATCATATATTATATATCCACTCCAACGTCCAGATGGACGGCCTGAACGGTTGGATACAATACATACATTTCAAGGGGCCCATCGTCCAGAGATCTGGACAATGTGGATAACATAAACATCACGGTGGGTCCGCTTGAGTGCGGCCCACCAGTGGATCAAGTTAATATTTTTATTTTCCCATCATTCAGGCCTGCCCAAAGTCATCCAACAGGTGGACAGCGAGGTGGCTGCCACTGATGGATGGTGTGGATCTACTCAATTCATCAAGGTGGGCCACACATCAAAGAGAGAGAGAGAGAGAGAGAGAGAGAGAGAGAGAGAGAGAGAGACGAACGTGAGAGGGGAGGGACCCCGCCACTATGGGCCCTCCCTATACATTGCATACATAAAGATGGGTCTCACCATATGTGGGCACTCTAATCATCAAATCCAAACAAAAAAAAAATCACCCACCTTTAGATCTCCTCTTCCTTCTTCCACCAATGCATCCTATAACTCCATGGAATGCATTTCAACGTCGAGATGAAGCTTAGAGGGTGGGATTGGATGGTAGTAAGGTGGGCCTTGAGATAGGGTGTGTACTTGATTGATTCATTGATGGGATAGGTTGTAGAGATTCTCTCAGAATTCACAACGTGCGACGTTTTCCTCGAACCGAACGCGGGCCCACATCTCTTGGCCCGAGTATCGCTTCAGTGCGTAAGACGCGGCGTCGGAACCACGGCGACGGCGCGGTCAGTAGAGTACAAGTCTTAGGTCGAGCCAACTCTGAAATATGGGATACGACTTAGGGTCGCGTTAAAATGCTATCTACAAGTCACGGGTCACTGAAATTCGACCGGGAGGACCGCGGAAGCCTAAGGAATAGTACGGGCTAGGATACGGGTCTCACAGCATCTCCTGGTACCAAAAGGTTTCTAGGAATTTCACCCAAGGATATCCTAAGCACCCACAGTGTTAGAACCAAATATTTTCAGTATCCAATCTGACCATCCACAATATGCTTATGGAGGCCACAACCCTGATATTGTTAGGGCGTTAAGTGATCATGTCACACAAAATGCGAGATGCATGAGTCATACCATCCAGCCATGCATCAAACCTGCGCGTACCTCGTGATCATATGGGACAACTCTGTCTCACAAGGAGTCCCCTAAATAATTCAGCCCAACGACAAATGTTATGATCAATCATTCCTTAGAACAGACATACAAATGATGTGTATGGTCGTGTATCATGATGTAATACTAAGTATGTCCTCAGTATGTCCTACTAAACTAAGTATACTAGCATGATTATCAGATATAAACAATAATTGGCTTAAATACATGGTGGGGTCCACCGAGGGATGGCGGATCTAGCCCAAACATCCAGATAGACTCTAAACAGTGGTTATACCAAACCTGATAATGCATATTCTTCCATCTATGACAAGGGGTGATGATGTACTCTCCTATAGACAATGGATGGCCTAGGCATCATACTTACATCAAGAATGGGCCTCATGGGTGAGTCTAATGGCTATACAACAAGGTGAGTTGAGAGGGTGAAACTATGTACAACGAGTTGGCTTCCTCATCGTCTCTTATCATGCAATAAATTGGGCCTTCCTATGGGACCCGATCCATACACAAGGTGGGCTCCAAGGTTTGGATAATTCCTACAAGGTATGGTGGAAAACACCATCATCAATGGGGGCCTAACGGTTTGGGTTAGCCCAATAAGGGGAGATGGAAGGTGGGCTTAACAATGGGCCCTAGGGAGGTTTACAGCGGTGGACATTTAACCACCATTGCCTCATAGGGTGGTCCTCTTGGAATAAGAATCTGAATCACGATGGGGCCCTCGGCCCTCCAAATATCTAGAAAATGGATGGATAGTGTGTGCACATCGCTCACACATGGTGGGCCTCACAAGGCAGCCCACTACCCTAAAAAATGGGGGAATAATATGTATATAACACATACATCATAGTGGGCCTTATAAAGTAGCCCACGGTTGGGCGTATAACCTATAAATCGGGGTGGACCTCTCAAGGAAATGGGGCCCACGGCCCTAAAATGAATGGACAGAGTGTGTAACACATACATCATGGTGTAGGGGGCCCCACAAGGCACTAATGGGCCCCACACATGTTGGACAACATGGATATAAAATACATATATAAAGGTGGGCCGATTGTTGGACGTTCAGCCCACCAGCCTGGGGGCTTGCTGGATGTCTAGCAAGTGGACGGCCTGGATAAATACATACACCTCATGGTGGGCCTACACATTACAGATAGGCCCCACCAGATGGACAGCGTGTGTATATAACACATGCATCACGATGGCTAGCTGCTGGACGGTCAGTCCAGCAGCGTCCTGGCCCAACTGGGCGTCCAACCAATGCATGGCCTGGACTGAAACACATACATGGTGGGTCTCACTGGATGTGGGCCATCCAAGAGGTGAGCCGGCCGCTGGCTTCCCACAAACATCACAGTGGGTCTAAGGAGGTCCCAATGGTAATGTCAACCCCACTGTTTTTCCTACAGCGTGGTCTGTTGAGCGTTGAATCTGATCATTCTCGAGCCCATGGCCTAGAATGATATGAAAATTCTGGATGGACGGTGTGGATAGCATACACATCACGGTGAGGTCCATCCAGGTGGCCACCTTGCCAAAGATCGGACTAGTATTGTGTTTTCTTTTCATCCAGACGGTCCTACATGACCGACCGGTCATGTAGGCCCATCCCTGGCCAATCAGGGCAGTCCACTAACTGGACAGCAAGGATGAAATACATACATCATGGAAAGGTCCACGAATAGGTGGGTCACTTAAACCTGAATCAAGATAATATTTGTCGTTTTCTTTCAACCAGGCCTGTAGACCTGACCGGCCATGCAGGCCCGATCTAGGCAGCAAGATGGGTCCTGCTTGGTGGATGGTTGGATGTCTCCCTGGATGGACAATGTAAATAAAATGTATAAATCATCAAGGTGGGCCTATAACTGGGGAGAGAGAGAGAGAGAGAGAGAGAGAGAGAGAGAGAGAGAGAGAGATACGTGTGGTGGGGGACGTCTGTCATTATGAGCTCCCCTAGAGGTGTAAATACAATACATACAACATGTTGGGTCCCATTTCATGTGGGTCCTCAATAAAAAAAAAAATAGGGTAGCAATCCCATTCCCACCACAAAATCATGGTCTAAATGACCATTACCAAGTTGGATATCAAATAAACATCATGGTGGGGTCCATGGAGAATGGCCCGATCATGGATTACACGTATGTATCATGGTGGGCCATTGACCACACCTTGGGTCCCAAATGGGATCCATACCATTAACTGGTAGGCCCCACTTGGCGCATAACTAAAAACTACAATCTAATCCTATAAACACCCACCTATAGCTCTTCTTCTTGGTTCCTTGGAATCCTTAGCTCCTAAGCTCTCTTTTCAATGGTGGATGATGAAGTTTGGATGGTTGGATGGTGAGATTTGGGGTAGGAAAATGGGTCTAGCACTTTGCTTCTTTTTCTTTCCTTAGGATTTTTCTTCACTTGGTTGCTAGGGAAATGGAGGGAGAAGAGATAGAATGAGTGAAAGATAGGAGATGTAAGGAGAGATGGATGGGTGTGTAAGAAGGGATGGGATGGAGGTATGATTGTTGTTGACTTGGTTGCTAGGGAAATGGAGGGAGAAGAGATGGAATGAGTGAAAGATGGGAAATGTAAGGAGAGAGGGATGGGTGTGTAAGAAAGGATGGGATGGAAGGTATGATTGTTGTTGACTTTTAAATGAGAGAGGTATGGGTAGAGATTCCTCTCTCCCAACCTGGACTCTTTTGGGATACGTTGTACGCGGTGTTTACTCAAATTATTAGTGGGCTCACAACTCCTAGCCTCGGTATCACATTGGTGCGCAACACACGACGTTGGAATGCGGCATACAGTGCGGTCGCGGGGGTATGACTTTCGGGTTGAGTTGACTCAGGTCTTCGAGGTACGTCTTAAGGTCGTGCGCATTTGCTATCTACAGGTCATGGGCCGCCGGAACTCGACAGAGAGGTTCGTTGAAGTCGGTGGAAGGGTATGGTACAAGGATACGGGTCTTACAGCTCTCCCCTCCTAATAAAAGTTTCATTTTCAAAATTTACACTTTAACGCAACTAAACAGAGCTCATAACGAAAGGGAAGAGAAATCATAACATTCTATATAATCAGAGACACAATACAAAATATAATCAAACATCGAAGAGATGGGGATAGCACTCGCGAATCTCACCCTCTCGCTCCCAAGATGCCTCATCTACACTATGATGACCCCACTGAACCTTCACCAAGGGAATGACCTTAGTCCGGAGGACCTGCTCCTTTCGATCAAGGATACGAACTGGCTACTCAATGTAAGAAGCGTCCTCACGAACCTTTAAAGGTTGCCAATCTGTCACGGGATTGATGTTTAACCCACACTTTCGCAACATAAAAATATAGAAAATGTTGTGGACGCCAGACAACTGAAGTGGCAAGACAAACTGATAGGCCACAACGCCAACACGCCCAGTGATCTCGAAAGGTTCAATGAATCTCGGGGCAAGCTTACCCTTCATTCTAAAATGAACCACACCCTTCATGGGTGAGACCTTGAGATACACATGGTCCCCAATGGCAGATTCCAAGGGACGATGCCGACGATCAGCAAAACTCTTTTGCCGACTTTGAGTTGTGGTATCCTTTGCCTAATGATATCGATGGTCTCTGATGTCTTCTGCACAAGCTCAGGACCTAGGAGACGATGCTCTCCAACCTCGGTCCAACAACTCGGAGATCTGCACGGCCTGCCATACAATGCCTCGAAAGAAGTCATGCCAATAATTGCCTTGGTAGCTGTTGTTATACGCAAACTCAACCAAACGCAGGTGCTCATCCCAGCTACCCAAGAAATCCACCATACAAGCCCGAAACATATCCTCAAAGATCTGGTTGACCCTCTCGGTCTGTCCATCGGTCTGTGGATGATATGCGGTGCTGAACTGTAAGGCCGACCTCATTGCCTTCTGAAAGTTCCTCCAAAACTGAGACGTGAACCTTAGATCTCAGTCAGAAACGATCGAAACTGGAACACCATGCAATCTCACAATCACATTAATGAATAACCTAGCAAGATGGTCCAAAGGCAAGGTTGCACAAATCGCAACAAAGTCTACCGACTATGTCAGACGATCGATGACCACCTAGAAGGCGTCATAACCGCGCTGAGTTATCGGCAAACCCATGATAAAATCTATGGATAAGTGCTCCCACTTCCACAACGGGACACTCAATGTACTACCAAAAAATTGGGCAAAGGATACAGACTGTGGTGGCTTTTAGCTACGGTTTTAATCCGTAGCTAAAAGTCACATAACTGTAGCTAGATCTGTGAAAAAAAATCCTAAGCGATATTTCATTAATGCGGGTCCTTTTTATCTCCCTCTCTCAAATATCCCTCCCACGCCCTAGCCCCACCTCCACATCTCTCTCTCTCTCTCTCTCTCTCTCTCTGATTTTTTCGATTTTGCTCCTTTCAAGTTCCCTCTCTCGTTCCCATTTCTTTCCCCCTTTTCTCTCCTTATAAATTTCTGATCATCCCCTTTTCTTATTCTAGGGTTAGGATTTTTATTTCCCATTTCTGATCTTTTCTCCCTCTCTCTTCTACGCAAGAGGGAACGCGTCAGTGTTGACGGTGATTCCATCGATGGGGGCGATTTGTGTAACACCCTGAAAATTGGGGGTCGAGCAAAACTCAACTCTCGAGTTCCAACGCATCACTTATGCAACATAGATAATGATGATCATCATGAGAGCATTGAAACATGAATGAGATTATACCAAAATAGTATATCATACTCCAGAGACAAGTGAAATTGCAAGCGGAAGACTGTGATAGATATATAAAATATATAAATTGTGGTGAGTCTCCAGAGTGTGATAATGTTACCAGGTTAATCAATTACAAGTACAATTCCAAAATATACCAAATTGCGTAAGGTCATCTAGTCGACATCCTCAATCAAGACACGGCTCACATGAAGCTACCAGAATACAGCACATACGAACAAGCATCATCGTCATCACAAAGGTCCGGCTCCGCCTCATAAACATTGCCATCACCTGCAGCTACAACAGAGTCTGGTTGGTGTGTACAACATCGTCCCGTAACGTGGGAGTGAGTGATCAGCTCAGTGGAACAATAGAGCATAGGTTAACATGTTATCAATTCAGTTAAGCAGTAATGATAAAGCATTACAATCAAACATTCATAATTACTGTAATTAATGCAAGGATGAGATGCAATAATGATGCATGCCCTCACTAACATACTCCCGCGTGCGACACCATCTTACATCCGCGGCATGCTTTCATCCCTCAGTGCTCCACATCTTCCAGGCACATGCAGTGCGATATGAACATGATTACCGAGTTGTTATTAGTCCTTTTCATACAACAGGATTTGGAAAACTAAGGTACCTCCCTTATATTATTCCCAAACAAGGATCCTGTCTAAGGTCGTCACTCCTAAATAATCTCATACGATGATATGGTTCTAGGTCGCTATAAAGGGTTGCCAAGGCTGTTACACACACTCGTTGCACCGCTCCCCCATCACCTTATCAATACATGACTAGTTTATACTCTGTTACTACGGGAAGACTCGTCGCCTCACCGCAAATTCAGAGTATCCTCGAGGTCACTACACCGGACACGGTTAGGGCTGTTACACGCACTCGTTACACCACTCCCCCATCACCCATCAAAACAGTGTAGGCCGACAGCTCGAATACAGTGTCCCATACCGCCGTATTTATTGAGGCATAAAAATATCTCATTGCAGTGGTCAAAGAATCCTAGGGTGCTGGTCAGCTTAAAGGGTAGCTTAGGTATTTTGGTAAAGTTCCAGCTCAAAAGGGTAGCTTAGGTATTTTGGTAAAGTTCCAGCTCAAAAGGGTAGTTTAGGTATTTTGGTAAAGTTTCAGCTCCAGGGGTATCTGTTAAGGCATGAGAAAGTGATGAAGGGATTGAAGCAGAAGAAGATTGGAAAGCAAAATATTAAAAAAGAAGAAAGAGAGGTGTCTTTGAGACAGTTTGCGCGTATCCGCGCAAAGCAGATAGTTTATGCGGGACCGCGCAAAGCATATAGTTTGAGGCATAAAATAAGCAAAGAACTGAAGAAAGGAAGATTAAGAAAATCAGTTTAAAGATCAAAGAAATCAGTTTGAAGATGACTTTGCGCGGGTTCGCACAAAGTGAATAGATTGCGCTGGACCGCGCAAAGTAAATGGGTTGCGCGGGTTGATCAGTGAAGACAGGTTGCGCAGGAATGATAGATTGCGCGAGACCGCGCAAAGCATGTCGTTTGCGCGTGTCCGTGCAAAGTGTTTTGCGGTGGTATAAAAATAGTTGGATGTTATTTTGTCACACATCGACCAGAACAAAGATTTACACCAGTAAAAATGTCTATAAATACCCCGTTCTTTCTCTCAAAAGGGGTTGAAAGATTTCAGAGTGGAAGAAAGACGAAGAAGAAGACAGAAGGTGCAAAGGAGCATTGGGCTCATGTAGTTTGCGCGGACTCGCGCAAAGGAGCATTGGGCTCCTGTAGTTTGCGCGGACCCGCGCAAAGGAGCATTGGGCTCCTGTAGTTTGCGCGGACCCGCGCAAAGCATGTCGTTTGTGCGGACCCGCGCAAACTGACTGCTGGACAGTCTATAACTGCAATGGGCTGATATGCTGCTGGAATGGCTAGAGTCTTCAAATTTTCAAGTTCTTCTTGTTCAAAAGGAAGGGAAGAATCATCGACGAAAAGGTGTATTCCTCCTAAGTCTCAGGAGATGACCGGAATAGCACTGAAATGCTGCTGAATTCTCTATTCTCTTGAAGACTGATTGGTTGACTTGTCTATTCCTCCTAAGTCATAGGAGATGATTGAAATCATTGTCGTTATGCTGCCAAAATTTCCATAAGACTATCTTGTCTACTTTGATTGATTGTGCTTTGTTTTCAGAATCAAGGGAATCAGAGGATGTAAATGAACTCAGAATAAATGTGATCAATGTTCTTTCGTTCTTTCTTTGTTATCATTGAATAAATTCCCCAAATCAAATACATTTGTTTTCTTATCGAAACAAAATGACGACTCTGCTGGGGATCATTATTATTCAATGGTAATTTAGAAAATATTCAGAGTGCATTTATCACTTTTTGGCGTCTGTAAAGATGCCAAAATGGCGACTCTCAGTGGGAACATCCTCCCCTTCATCTCTAAAAGCAAAGTACAATTTTATTTAAATAAATTAACTAATATTCTGTTATGATCGAAGGTATACCGTAATGACCTTTCTCCTGTCCAACGGATTTCCACCAAAAAATATCAGAGAAGATCAAGTCAGTTATGATCAAGGACAGACAATGTCAGATGAGAAGTTAGTTCGACTGAATCATACGCTGCTCGCCGACAAATAAATGAATTAATCAATGAATTAACGAATTCATTAGCTAATGGAGAAGCCAGGGGCATCGCCACAATTTTCTAGAATAGAAGAGAAAAGAGTTAAGAGTAAGTAGAAAGCGTTAGAGAAAGCAAAGTCTGCTGTGATCAAGAGTAGTGAATTTCGTATAATGGACGGAACAATCTCTATTTCGCCAGTAGCTCAAGAAGATGAGCGGGAATGGAGGATGGTAATACCCAAAAGTCGGAGAGTTCGATCTTCTTCCACAAGAAGCAACATCTCGCCAAGTACTGGGTCAATTATGCGAAGTGCCATGAGACACAGTCCGGCTTCAGTCATACAATCATCTCATTCAAGAAAAACGAAAAGGCCCGTCACTCCAAAAGGTCTTTCGATACCATCAATTATAACCATAAACACATCTTCCACAGAATCATTGCAAGTTCAGAAAAACAAAGAGAAAACGACCGTAACTAGCGAATGTTCACTCACAGCATCTCCTGCGAAAGACTTTAAGCAAACTCATGCATTGAGAATGCTACGATTCGAGTCAGTTAGTCCTTTGAAGCGACAACACGCTGGTTTCAAATTAAATGATAGTTCATCCTCTTCAACAGTGTCAGCAGCACAACGCTTATTTTCTCCCTCAATATCAAGACAATCAAAGTATGAAGAAACAGAGAGTTCATCAACAGATATTAATCAGCCTGATCAGTTTTCACTAGATGAACATGTGACTGAAGAAGTCCCTAATATTCCGACAGTGATTGTTGTGAACAACACTGAACCGCAAGAAGAAGGACCACAACCGCAATCGGTTAAATTTCAAGAGCCAATGCCTAATATTACTCAGAATATAACGCAGGAAGAAATTCGGCAGATGGCTATCGAGTTTACTCATCTAGAGAATAAACAAAGTCAGAATAAAAGGTTTCAATATCAGACACCGTATCCTCCTGAAATAGAAGACATGTCATTTCCCGCCGATTTCAAACACGCGAATTTTCAGAAATTTAATGGGAGTGGATCACCAGAAGAGCATATGATGCATTTTATAGCAAAAATGGGAAATTTCTCTAGAATTCCTCAATATTGTCTGCGATTATTCGGATCTTCTCTGACAGGAAGAGCTTTCAAATGGTATTCAAGTTTAATCTCAGGATCTATTCATACCTGGGAACAAATGCAGGATGCTTTTATGTCAAACTTTTTCTCTTCAGATCGAGAAGTTAGCTTGATTGAATTGGCCTCTATTCGTCAAGAAGAAAATGAATCAGTTGAAGAATTCATTAGTCGATGGAAGGACTTGGCAACATCATGTCAACATCCTCTGCGGGAATCAGAACAAGTAGAACTATGTTTAGAAGGTCTGAGACCAGAACTGGCATGCCACCTGATCAGTAAAGATTGGAAAACCTTTCGTAATTTTGCCACGAAGGCTTATGCTCTTGAAAAGATGATGGGAAGAGTGTCTGCTTTCCAATCAAAATCAGCCCGCATCACTCGGAAAGAAAAAACTAAAAAAGATTATCAGAATGTTGAAAGAGAAAGTGATGAAGAAGATAGAAATGGTCGTGCGGTCATCATGATATATAAGAGGTCTAGACAAAATAAAGATCATATGAAGTATTCGTTTGCAAGAAAAGATATACTCCCTATGCTGAATCAATTGTTGGCTATGAAGATTATTGAATTACCTCGGCAAAGACACATCGAAGAAATTGAAAATACAAGAGGAATGGATTATTCTCATTATCATCGTAAATTCAGACATCATACGGAAAACTGTAATCCCCTTAAGAACAAGCTACAAAAGATGATCGATAAAGGAGAAATTGTGATGGAAAGAGCATAACAGAAAGAGAAAATAGAGAAAAATGACAGAAGCTCGATAAAGAAAATTCTGGGGGCATCGGCATTAAAAGACGATAGCATGCTTTGTATGACGAATCGTCAGTAATTGACAAGATCGAGCTATCATAGCCTAGATATTCAAAAGAAAAGAAGCAAGTGAGGTAAAAGATGTAAAGCCATGATAAAAAGCATATTCATTGCAGATATGCATTGCAATACCTGCCAGTTCAGGGAATGACCGCTGTTTTGATTTCGAAAGGTATTGGTATAATACTTCCAAAATCAAAAGGGGGCAAGACAGGTGAGTAAACAGATAAGTAAAAAATTAAGAAATGCGTTTCTCACTTTAGAATGTATTTCTTTTATATTTGAATGAAATGCAGGCTTTCAAGCATATTCAGTCATCGCCAAATGAAAAGCGTCAATGATTATCGCCAAGTAAGTAAGAAACAAAGAAATGTGTTTCTCATCATAGAATGTATTTCTTTTGTGTATTTGAAGGAAATGCAGGCTTTTAAGTATATTTAGTCATTGCCAAATGAAAAGCGTTGATGATTATTGCAAAAATAAGACAAACAAGAAAGCGCCAAAGATAATCGCCAAATGAAAAGTGTCGATGATCATCGATTGTCGCCAAAATTAGCACTTTCAAGTAATTTCCAAAATAAGATAGGCCTTCAAGCATATAAAGCTATCAAGTCGTTACTAAATGGAAAGCGTTAATGATCGCTATCAAGCGTTAATGATCGCTACCAAGCACCAATGACAAATCGCCAAAGGAAAAGTCAATCGCCAAAATTAGCAACTATCACTGTCATCATCAATCGCTAAAATTGATTCTCAGAATATTATCAGCAGCGACGAAATATCAATTATGGATTTTCAGAATATTATCAGCAGCGGTGAAATATCAATTATGGATTTTCAGAATATTATCAGCAGCGGCGAAATATCAATTATGGATTTTCATAATATTATCGGCAGCAGCGAAATATCAATTATTGATTCTCAAAAGCAGCGGTGAAATATCAGTTATGGAATCAGCATACATGGCAGTGAAATCGGCAGTGGAATAAGCCTAAATTGGCCAACCGCACAAATTTTATGACAGCGATGGCAAATGATTATTTAAGGCAGCCTAGCCAAGCCTATACAGCCAACTACGCATAAGACCTGCAAAGCCCTAAATTGGCCTGCCCGAAATTGGCGATAAACTATAATTGCTCCTTGAGCCCATTGCCCGAAATTGGCGGTAAACTATAATTGCTCCTTGAGCCCATTGCCCGAAATTGGCGGTAAACTATCTTGCTCTTTGAGCCCAGTGTCAAGTCCAGTTCAGTCAAATCTGGTCGTCCAGTTCAGTCCAGTCGAGTCAAGTCAAGTCAAGTTCAGTTAAGTCCCGTTAAGTCGAGTCATGTCTAGTCAAAGTATGGTCAGTCAAAGTGCACTAACACCATTGCTCAAAAGCATCAAATATGCTCAAAAGCATAATTATGTGTAGCATTCAAAATGCTGCAGAACATATTAAATATGCTCAAATATGTGATTGCCTGATGGAAATTTTAAATGATGAATAAAATATATGCAAAAATGCATTTCTCTTAATCAGGTTCAAATTACAACGACAGTAAATGCCTTCAAGATATTGGCGATTATCTATTCAAGAGTTCAAAATCTTCGAGATCAATTATGGGTCTTCTATTACAATATATATTTGTTTTGCTGACAAGAGCCGTAAAGTCTTTTTATCTCTTGCCTTCTTGTTATAAAGAAATATTATTACACAAGATTCTCAAAAGCAGCAAAGAATGAATTAGCGAAGAATCATCCTTTTCTCTCTCGGATAATCTAAAGATTCAGATATATTCTTTAAAGGAGTAGCAAAATTATCCATCCTTCAGGAATATCTGCAAGTTTCACTTCAGATATATTATTTTCTAAAGAAATCTTTATGTGAAGATTGATCGGGAAAGGGGGCAGAATCTATGCCTTGATCTTCAAAGTTATCTATGCCTTGGTCTTCAAAGTTATCTATACCTTGTTCTTTCTGATAATCTCTTATGCACGGTGGAAGAATTCATATGTCGAGAATTATGAAGCATGATTCAGTATGAACGTTCAAAATGATATCTCCAAAAGTGCGATATAATGAGTAAAGAATGCAATGCGAAGCACGATGACAGAGTGAATATCACAATCAGCCTAAAAAGAGAAGAAACTCTCAATCTATTTCAAAATTATCAATGCTTCATAAAGCTAAATTGAAAAAATAATAATAATAATAATAATAATGAATTATAATGTAATGAGATACTAATTCTGATTAATTTGGCAGGAAAGGTTATCATTTGAAAAAGCTTGGATCATGAATAAAGGAAACAATCGAAAAGTTGTTGCGGCAGGAGCAACGGAAAGTCACTGGAGTTTATCAAAGAGACTGTTGCTGTTGAAAGATAGTTCTCTAATCAAGTTGCTCAAAGACAAAGTCATCACAGCTGTTGCAGAGATGTGTTTCGATGAAAAGAGAACTTCATCTTTTCTAATGAAGCATCCGCTCGACACTACTGGCTGGGAGTGTTCCAGTCTTCTGTTCAAGCGCCATCATTTAAATCGTCTGTTCGAGCGCCATCATTCAAATCTTCTGTTCGAGCGCTATCATCAAGTCTTCTGTTCTAGCGCCATCATTCAAATCTTCTGTTCAAGTGCAATCGGTCAAATCCTCCGTTCGAACGTGAGCATTCAGTCTTCCGTTTGAACGTGATCAATCAAGTCTTCCGGTTGAGCATAATCCTCAAGTCTTCCGATTGAGCACAATCATTCAAATCTTCCATTCGAGCGCGAGCATTCAAAACTTCTGGTCAAATATGAGCATTCTAGTCTTCTAGACGAACACGAGCATTCAAATCTTCCGGTCGAGCACGAGCATTCCAGTCTTCTGATCGAATGCAATCATTTGATTTTCTAGTCAAAGATTATCATCCAGTCTTCCATGCAAGCCTGATCATCCAGTCATCCTTCAGTTGTTGTTCATTCAAGATTCTCCAGGCGGAGAAAGATCGATCCTCCATTTGATTTCAAGGATCAATCAAAGAAGGATCGAGGGGGCATCTGTTGAGGCATAAAAATATCTCATTACAGTGGTCAAAGAATCCTAGGGTGCTGGTCAGCTTAAAGGGTAGCTTAGGTATTTTGGTAAAGTTCTAGCTCAAAAGGGTAGCTTAGGTATTTTGGTAAAGTTCCAGCTCAAAAGGGTAGTTTAGGTATTTTGGTAAAGTTTCAGCTCCAGGGATATCTGTTAAGGCATGAGAAAGTGATGTAGGGATTGAAGCAGAAGAAGATTGGAAAGCAAAATATTAAAAAAGAAGAAAGAGAGGTGTCTTTGAGATAGTTTGCGCGTATCCGCGCAAAGCAGATAGTTTGCGCGGGACCGCGCAAAGCATATAGTTTGAGGCATAAAATAAGCAAAGAACTGAAGAAAGGAAGGATCAAGAAAATCAGTTTGAAGATGACTTTGCACCTGTTCGCGCAAAGTGAATAGATTGCGCTGGACCGCGCAAAGTAAATGGGTTGCGCGGGTTGATCAGTGAAGACAGGTTGCGCGAGAATGATAGATTGCGCGAGACCACGCAAAGCATGTCGTTTGCGCGTGT
Source organism: Magnolia officinalis (assembly GCA_021015155.1). Lineage (NCBI taxonomy): Eukaryota > Viridiplantae > Streptophyta > Magnoliopsida > Magnoliales > Magnoliaceae > Magnolia > Magnolia officinalis. The sequence continues at coordinate 36,782,727 of JAJHSJ010000008.1, forward strand.
CCGCGCAAAGTGTTTTGCGGTGGTATAAAATTGTTGGATGTTATTCTGTCCCACATCGACCAGAACAGAAATTTTCACCAGTAAAAATGTCTATAAATACCCCGTTCTTTCTCTCAAAAGGGGTTGGAAGATTTCAGAGTGGAAGAAAGATGAAGAAGAAGACAGAAGGTGCAAAGGAGCATTGGGCTCATGTAGTTTGCGCGGACTCGCGCAAAGGAGCATTGGGCTCCTGTAGTTTGCGCGGACCCGCGCAAAGGAGCATTGGGCTCCTGTAGTTTGCGCGGACCCGCGCAAACATGTCGTTTGCACGGACCCGCGCAAACCGACTGCTGGACAGTCTATAACAGCAATGGGCTGATATGCTGCTGGAATGGCTAGAGTCTTTAAATCTTCAAGTTCTTCTTGTTCAAAAGGAAGGGAAGAATCATCGACAAAAAGGTGTATTCCTCCTAAGTCTCAGGAGATGACCGGAATAGCACTGAAATGCTGCCGAATTCTCTATTCTCTTGAAGACTGATTGGTCGACTTGTCTATTCCTCCTAAGTCATAGGAGATGATTGAAATCATTGTTGTTATGCTGCCAAAATTTCCATAAGACTATCTTGTCTACTTTGATTGATTGTGCTTTGTTTTCAGAATCAAGGGAATCAAAGGATGTAAATGAACTCAGAATAAATGTGATCAATGTTCTTTCGTTCTTTCTTTGTTATCATTGAATAAATCCCCCAAATCAAATACATTTGTTTTCTTGTCGAAACAGTATTCGACTCACGAGTCTGGGTTGCTCATTGGTCACTACGGGGAGGTAAATCGCCCCAACGTAGGCCGACAGCTCGACCACGATGTCCCATACCACCATGTCTGGCTCATGAGTCTTAGTGGATCGAGGTACCAAGGTTAACGAGGTTGCACTGGTAAGTTTGGTACCTTAGGTTCAAGCAGTGGCGTCCACACATGGTGAACATACACTAGACAGATCGGGTTACTTGACGAGCTCGACTAGCACGAGCGCACAACCAGCTGAACGATATGAAGTACATAAGCACTTCGCATGGCCTACCCACTATCACCAACCGAAGTACGACTCGGGTTCGTCAAACACATCTTACGTGGCGAATGAATCTCAACCACGAACTCAAGTCTGTTACTGATTGTCTGGACTATAATCATAGCCCCAATCACAATCAATCCTTAACCAGAAGCATGTAGAGTGAAGCAGAATAAACAAAGTAATTCAAGCATGTTAACAAGCATGTCATAAAGCATAGAATAAACAGGAAATACAAACACATATATTTTATAAGTAAGCGGTTAAATTAAACAATCAACATGGAGGAAATCGCATACATCTCTAAGTTAGTTGAGAATCCTATCTCAACACCTACCTAAAGCACAATCATCTAAGCACTTACTCTTACAAGCATTTTTCACAAACACTTAGCATACACTTATTAACATACATCACGTATATTAGCAAAACATGTATTAGGGCAGATCCTTTCGCCAAGTATTGTACATATGTATAGCATGTTCATACAGTAATTAATCATGGCTAACATACTTTCAAAATTTGTATGTATACGGTATGTTCTACAAATATATAGAATACACAATATACCATAATTTGCATACGCAACTGAAACGCAAAACAAACATCGCATTATGCATGTACAATAACACCCAGATCATGAATCTATCATTATCTGACATTGAAAGCGTTGAAAACCATAACCTATACGTCTAAAGTCCGCACCTTTCGTCGGTAAACTTGAACCGAAACCAGTTTGAACCCAATGCCTTTGTCTACGGCATAACGACAACCTGAATCATGAAACAGGTCAGCTATTTCATCACCTACACTCATGAAAACCCTAAAACAGCTTAGGGTTAGGTTTTCTTACCTAAGAACGAAGCCAGAATAGCTGAAAAAGTGATTAGATAGCGATGATTAAACACATATAGCAAGGGGATGGAGTATCAGGAAGATGCTCCCACTACTCTCACACTTTCTCTCTTTTCTCTCTTCTCTCTCCTAGGTTTTCTTAAATTCGTATGGAATGAGAGAGTGAGGGTTTAAGGTCCTTATATAGGCCCAAAACTCACCAAATTAGACCCAGGGCCAAGGTATACTTAGGTTATGTCCAAATACGGACAGTTCCGTCTCAACGGAGCACTTCTAGAGCCCCCCCTTGAGCCAAAGGTCGAACTTAAGCTCACTGACTATGGATCTAGGTCGAGTTAAGTTTTCATTCCAATCGGGTTTTCAGATCGCACGTGCCGGACCAGTTTCAGTTCAACGGTCACAGAAACTCGATCAGGGTTACAAATACACAGACATGTATGGAAAATGTTTCCTGATCCGAGGGTGTATTTGGGTCATATTTCGACGGTCTGATTGCTTATATTTGGCCCGTAAACATCAAGTCTCAGATTCCTTAAATTGAATTTAATTTCTAAAGAAAACCAGGTTTTCTCACACTCCTCGCTTCGGGCTCAAGCGAATAGCCCCGGGACACTATCTGGATTTGATTTCCGAGATGGTTGTCAAGCCCAGCAAGGCGGTCCTAATTCTATAACTTCGTATTATTTGAACTTTCGATGTGCGGTCCAGATCTGATACGGAGTTTCATGATGCTCCCGAGAACAGCTGGGTAATGAGATTGATCCTAGATTTTAAGGTAACCTAGCGTCAATGATTCTAGAAGTTTTGGGTCTTGCAGATCGTATTTAAAGTGGATCAAGCGGATTTCGTAGCTAATCTAGTTTAGTACTTAGTTACTTTGTCTCATTTCTAAAGGATTTGATCCTGAGTGATTTCTGCCTGAGGTGGCATTGGGGTCTTTGTACGAATTTCTAAAGTATTGTTCTTCATCACCTAAACTTTAGGATTTATGCCTAATGTGAAAGTACTTAGAAACATTTAAAGAACACGGTGGTGAAAGGTGAGGTGAAAGGTGAAATGGGAGATTGTGAAGGAAATGGGTTGAAAGGGGATTTGAGACTTTGAGATTGAGTTTTTGAGAAGCAATTAAGGTGTCAGGATCGACCCATTGCCTAAGGACGTCTTATTCCAGGTTGGTAAAAATCCGAGGTGTTACAATCTACCCCCTTAAAAACCACTTACGTCCCCGAAATTGCCTAAGGGTAATAAGTAAGGATTCTATTATTTCATTTACCTAAGGTTCGTTGAGTTCAAGTTTATATGTGTGGTAGGGTGTATATTGTCCATGCGAGTCTGATACATTTTAGTCTCTACCCCCCTTAAAAACTTATTTCTTTATCGCTTACTTATATCCTGATGGTTTGCTACAATGGATTTCTTTATCAATTAGAGTCTTGACGGTGATTCTCATCTATTTAGAGTAAGATAGTTGTTTTCGATGTTTGACCAACACGGAGAGACGGTTATAGTGGGCTTGATCCCGATACATTGATCATCTACTTAACCAAGGTAGAAGGCTCATCGTATCCCTTCCTAGTCCTGGTGGCTCCTGGTCTTCTGCTCGGTCAAGTAGTGAGTCCATTGGCAGTCGCCCAGGATTGAGAATTGGGTCAAGCCACGAATGTTTCACAGTTGTATATTTCAGTAACTCCGTAGTCCGATCACTCTAAAAGCTTAAGAAATGCCCATCACTTAAAGGGTCAAATTGCCTATTTCTAAGGTTGCCTTTAGGTCTTGGTCTAAGAGAGTCCTCGTCTTATTCTATCCCCGAGATAGGGGTGAATCAATATCAGCCCTAAAAAGGTTTCTCATAGTAGAACTTATTAAGGCTTCTATTATGTTCGTAATCAATGAGCACAGTTGCAGATATGTTGACCTTGGCTATTGTAATTCAGTTCGTACCCATTGTTAGGCCTATTCTGTAATATGAATTTGTTTTATACTTAAATCCTAGTTCGTTTCCTTTAATAACTTCGTTCTTAACATTCTAAGGAAGGCTCAGCTCCTATTGAGGGACCTAACCGTTGGTATAACCTCGATCAGTTACCTTCGATCCTGGGCAAGTGGGGCAAGGGTCCACCACGTTTCCGCTGCTCCACCTAGATCAAAGAAGTGTATTAGTCGACCTAACTAGATTAGACTCATAATGTTCTACCCCCCTTAAAAATGTATTTCTACTTCCAGGGTTCAGGATCTATGTCCTGATCCGTATGTCGGAACAAGGTGTAATTTAGGACCTATCCTTGACATGAAATGGGATACGATTTCCCAATACATTGGTTTTCCCTTCATCGATGATATGTACCATAGTATTGGTACCTATGGTTACAGAAAGGAACTAAAGATGATGGGTATTGTGGTTGATTTCAGGGACAGGTGTGAGTTTGAGGCAAGATGCCTAATTCTACCAAAGGAGGACTTTTATCACGGTCCCGATTTACCTTATTTACTCATGTCTAGCTTAACAGGCAGGCTATCTCTCTACGTTCATATGCACAATATGTATGTCAACATGGCATGTGATTTGGGACCTAATTCCTAACTGTCTGTTGCCCATTTGGAAAATTCTTTAGGCAAAAAAAAAAGAGAAAGTCTCTATAGACTATACTTTCCTAACACTTCTTAAAGACGAAGTTATAAACTCTTAGTTGCAAGTGGTCGGGCCAACACGAAAGGAAAGTTGTGTAGTGGGTCTGAGTCGGATACATAGACCTTCTGTCTCGCGAGGACAGAAAATTTGTCGTATCAGTTCTTAATCCTAGTCGATCCCGACCTTCTGCTTGATCAGAGCAGATAGTTCATTGGTAACTACCAGGATTGAGAAGTCGATTCAAACCGTGAATACCTCGCTTACATATAGTTCTCTACTCCGTGTTCCCGATTGTAATAAGTCTTTGGGAAGGTAATTCTAAGGGGTGTGTTGACTTGACCTAATGTTCGATCCGAGGGATATATAAGTTTTCTTTGAGCGTGAATAGCTTCTACGTCAAACAACCTTCCTAAGAGTTATTAACGAAGCCTGTGAGTACCAAGGGGATTCAACGAAAGAATGGGGTCTCGCTCCAACCTAACAAAGTCAACTAAATTAGTCTTTTATGTCCCTTAGTATAACCAGTAGCCTAATCTTAATGTACATTCCTAAAAATGATCCAATCGTCATAATCTGAAGTCTATTCTCATACGCTAGATGATTTCATACCATTTTTAATACAAGAAGATGTTTTATCGCTTAGGGTCAAAAGCCTTCTGATTGGAATTAAGTTGCCCGAACTTAAATTTGACTACGCTCGAGCAATTCACATACGTTCAGACCAACTAAGAGGTCCTAGGGTTTAGGTCATTACATCAGTAGATTTCTTATACTGTCAGATTTGTTTGCAAAACCTAGGAGTACCAACTCTAGGTCCAAAACTCTAAGGGACTACTTACCCAGAGGTATGAAGTTGTATTAAATGGAACTGCATTGCTAATCCCACTTCGGGATTGGGAATAACATGTTTGGTAGGAGGGTGGGGTGGGATAAAAATTAATTTTGTAGGCTTTGAAAAATGAGCCTTGTGTTGGAAAGTGTGAGATGGGGTTTCCAAATCCCATGATGATGAATTTCTAAGTGTAATGTGAAAGGAAATCTCCGAAGTACTTTTAAGTGCATACGTTCCAAACATGGTGTTGGAAACCATGGGATACACCCAATCTAGGGACAATACCTTACACATACATTTATTGGTACTTTTACAATTCCATCCACCGTAAGCTCACCTAATGCAGTTGGCTGAACGGGCCCTAAAAGTCCTAACATTTGGAGGTTGTGAAGGTTATGGGACACAAATATGTGGGTTTTGTGCTCATATAGGTTTGAAATGGTGAGGCCAAGAGGAGTAAGATATGGGTTTAGAGGAGTAATAGTGGAGGGGTGGAAGGAGTTCATAATTGTCAAGTACAACTCCAACTTGTCAAGCATTCTATACATTCGGTAACAAAGGCGCTTCAACCCAAAAACCGTCACAATACATGGGAGGTAGCCTTACGTGGACCATGACAGAAGATGCATGTGAGCTAATACAATTAAGGCGTCAAACACTAGAACATACTACCAATGATTACACCACTAAGCCTATCAACATAAAAACACAAAGATCCTAACGTAGCAACAGACAAACCACGAGACAACGACATGGATAACTAGGCGGAAATCGAGAAAATGGCCGTACTAAGCTCGACTAGAGCCATGGAAAAGTGAAGATAAGGGGGAGTAGGGGCTGGAGTTTTTGGTTCTCCATAGATTCGAGCCTCAACAGAGGTTGTAACGGCTCATATGACAGGGTTTGAAGAAAGAAAGTGAAGAAAATGGATGGGTTAGAAAGCTTACACAATTTTGAGCCACAAATGGAGGATGTAAGGGCTCAAATGAGAGAGAAAGGAGAAGATAGGGGGATAGGTATGGCTGTAAACGTTGGACGTGCATGGGTTGTGATGAGTGATTGGAGGGGAGGCTTGAAAGAGAAAACGAAAATTTTGAGGGAAAGGGAGAGCTTGGAGGTGCGTTTTGTGAACGAAGTAGGTGTGTGGGGATGTTTTAAAGGATGGACCCTATTGTTTCGACAAGAAAACAAATGTGTTTGATTTGGGGGATTTATTCGATGATAACAAAGAAAGAACAAGAGAACATTGATCACATTTATTCCGAGTTCATTTACATCCTCGGATTCCCTTGATTCTGAAAACAAAGTACAATTAATGCAATGTACTGAATGAAAGAGAAAATAATCAGATAGAAATTTCGGCAGCATGCCGACGCCTGTTTCAGTCATCTCCTAGTACTTAGGAGGAATGTCGATCTGATCAACCAGTCTTCAATGAAACAGAGGTTTGTGCGAGCTTAAATCCTCTGATCTGACCACTGAGATCGGTTCTGAGCATCATTCCAGCCATCTTTCCTTGAATATAGAGCATCCTTCTAGTCATTCTTCTTTGAAATATGAAGAAGCCCATTGAAGTGTAGCTAGGACCCGCATAAATCAGGCCGATCATGTTAAACGGGCCTAAAAAGTCTCCCAGAATGTAAGATCATGGAGTTGCCACCGTCCGTTCAGCCCGAAACTTTATGTGCAGCATTAGAACTACAAATTAACCGTACACGTCAAATTTCAGCTCTTGAATCCTTCTAAAAATGGCCAAAATGATAAATCAGCCCCTGAGATCGTGATTTGGGGTCCGCTTGATATCTGGATATGCTTCAAACTCGGTCTCAACGCGTTAAATGAGCTGACAATGAAGATGGACGGAACAGATTTCTCACAAACGTCACGATGAAGCCCACAGTACACTGCATGTACGTGAAGAGCAAGTGCACAAGCCGTGCACGGGATTTCCAAAGGTCGGCTGACCGACGTTTTCTTCTTCCTTTCAAATAACTCAACAGCGTGCGGACGTTGTTTGGCTGTTTCTGACTAGTGGGGCCTGATCATCATCCAAGTCCTCAATCTGTACCGTCCATTATGTACAGAGGGAGGGTATTAACCTTACCTAGGTGTCCTTTTGCCACCATGCAAGTAATTGTAAGATCTTGGCCGTTAAGCATGAAATGGACGGCATAATAAAAGATCGGGTGGACCACACCAATTCCACTCCAAAAGCAGTCCATCCCGAATGGTTTTTCGTTCTGAACACAATGGACGAAGTGGATTTTCTACTTGGCTTCCCAAATGAGAGATCAAATTTCACAGAGTCGACGTACGTCGACTCTGTTGCAAAACAGAGGATCGGTTCATCTATAGTGGGCCACCATCACGAAGCATAAGGTCGATCTGAATCGTCTGTCAGGTAGAGGGGGCAAAACCCATCGAGAGCCATGTTGAGCTTTGGCGGCTACGCTCATTCATATGACCACTATGGCAATTGCAAACGGACCGTTGAGCTGACATCTCAGCTTGATTATCTTGGTGGGCCACATCACTAAATGACCAAGACCGGTCTTTCACGGTCAAAATCTCAAGAGGAAGACGGTGGACGGTGTGGATCTTCCAAAAGGTAGCCATACTGGGCTCCGCCAGCAACACAGCAAAGGAAAAAAGCTTCTTTGCAGAGAATGAATATTCGGCTTATATTGGAGGTTTGCGCGGTCCCGCGCAAACCTCAACACTCCTTCGGACAGCATTTTTGGGCCTATAGACGTATGGGAATTCTCCCATTCTCGTTGCGCGGTCCCGCGCAAAGGGTATTCTCCAACCTCCCTTGGAAAATGGCGTGAAAGCCATATCTTTTAGCTTTGCGCGGTTGCATGTCAGCAACTTGCTTTGCGCTCCTTCTGCTCTCCTTCTCCTATCTTGCTTATCTCTCTTTCCCTTACTCACCAATTGATCTAATCCGATCCAACCCATCTAATGAATCAGGGAGGGGTATTTATAGGCCCTACCACCTTACAGAGTGGTGATCACCACCACTTATCTCTTCACAAATGAACTTCTTCCTTTCTTAAATCATGGTGCCCACCAAACTCTTCTTAAATGGTGGTGTACAACCTCTTTTCACTAAAATGACACCTTTACCCGCTTTATTACCAAAATACCCTTTTTAATCCTTTTTACTTAAATACCTAAACTACCCCTGGAGATGGATTTTTACCAAAATACCTAAATTATCCCTTGGACATGGATTTTTACCAAAATACCTAAACTACACCTGGACATGGATTTTTACCAAAATACCTAAATTTACCCCTGGACATGGATTTTTGCCAAAATACCTAAACTAACCCTGGACATGGATTTTTACCAAAGTACCCCCGGAGTGGATTTTTACCGAAATTCCCCGAACATGGAAATTACCGAATACCCCCAGACATGGAAATTACCGAAATATCCCCGGACATGGAAATTACCAAAATACCCCTGGACATGAAAATTACCAAAATACCCTCAAACATGGAAATTACCAAAATGCCCCTGGACATGAAAATTACCAAAATATCCCCGGACATGAAAATTACCAAAATGTACCCGGACATGAAAATTACCAAAATACCCCCGGACATGGAATTCTCTAACCACTGCAATGAGATATTTTTTTGTGCCTCAACAGATGCCCTCTCGATCCTTCTTTGATTGATTTCTGAAATCAAATGGAGGATCGATCTTCCTCCGCCTGAAGAATCTTAAATGAACTGCAACTGAAGAATGATTGGATGATCATACTTGCATGGCAGACTGAATCATCATATTTGACCAGAAGACTTTAGTGCTCATATTTGGCTGAAGATTGGAATGCTCATATTTGACCGAATACTGGAATGCTTGTATTTGACCGAATACTGGAATGCTTGTATTTAACCAGAAGACTGGAATGCTCGCATTTGACCAGAAGACTGGAACACTCGTATTTGACCGAAGATTGGAATGCTTGTATTTGACTGAAGATTGGAATGCTCATATTTGACCGAAGATTGAAATGCTTGTGGTCGCACGGAAGACTTGAACAACTGCGCTCGATCAGAGGATTTGAACAATCGCACTCGAACGGAAGATTTGAATGATTGCGCTTGATTAGAGGAGTTGACTGCCCCCCGCTTGCAGTGAAGAGCGGATGCTTTATTTAGAGAAGATGAAATTTTCTTTTCATCGAAACTTGCAACCGTAACAACTGTGACGACCTTGTCTTTGAGCAACTTGAGAACCTTCTTTCAACAGCAACGGTCTCTTTGATCAATTCCAGCAACTCTTTTTCTTCAATTCTGTGTCCAAAGAGTTGTTCTTTAATGCTGCTCCTGCCGCAACAACTTTTCGATCGTTTCCTTTATTCATGATCTGCATAACTCAAGCTTTTTCGAATGATAATCTTTCTTGCCAAATTAATCAGAATTAGTACCTTATTTCATTATAATAATTAATATATATATATATTTTTTAAAATTTAGCTTTATGAAGCATTGATAATTTTGAAATAGATTGAGAGTTTCTTCTTTTTAGGCTGAGTGTGATATTCGCTTTGTTGTCGTGCTTCGCATTTGCATTCTTTACTCATTAAATAGTGCTTTTGGAGACATCGTTTTCGGCTCCAAAGGTTCAATCGCTGAATCTTTTCGCTGAGCTATTTCTTGCTTGTGCTCAATATTTTTTCATAGATCCCAATTATAATTCCATTTGTTCCTTATCTTCATTAGATCTGGTACATAGAATCTTGCGATATTATTATTCATAATTCTTAGCATATGAATTCCTTTGTCGCGTATAAGAGATTATCAGAAAGACCAAGGCATAGATTACTTTGAATACATAGATCCTGCCCCCTTCCCTGGTCAATGTCGCATAAAGATTTCTTCAGAAGATAATACTTCCAGAGTAAAGCCTGCTGATACTCCTGAAGGATGAATAATATTTGTTGTTCCTTTAACGAATTTAAAGAATATATTCGAATCCCTTATGACTTTTGTCAATGTATTAATTGACTTTGAAGGCTTGAACCTTTGAGTAGATAATTGCCAATATCATGAAGGCATTTGTTGTTACTGCCATCTGAACCTGATTCAAGAGAAACGCATCTTTGCATATATATTTTTTACTCAACATTTAAAATTTTCATCAGACAATTGCATATTTGAGCATATCTAAATTGCATATTTAAAATTTTCATCGGGCAATTGTATCTTTGCATATATATTTCAACATATATAAATATGTATTTGCAGCATTTTGAATGTTTTATACTTTTTTTTAGCAGTGGTGCTAGTGCACTTTGACTGACCATACTTTAACTGGACAAGACTGACTGACCATACTTTAACTGGATGAGACTGACCTTGACCTGACTGAACTTGACTTAAGTGACTAGTCTAGATTGAACTAGATTGGACTGAACTGGACTGGACTGAACTAGATTGTATTTAAACCTTTTATGCTTTGTTAGTGCGGGATTCTATATGTGAGTATTTAGATTGGCGGTGCTAAGTTTCAATTTCGGCTAGCCACACACAGTTTAAGCTCATGAGTAATGGAGCGCGCGCACACACAGTTTAAGCTCTTGAGTAGTGGAGCACTTGTTGGTCTTACGTGATGGTCTCTGTAACTCTCTAGAGTTCTCTTGGACTTTTCACTGCCTTGAGCTCACGGACACGGTCCATCAGAGGGGCCCATTGACGCTACCGAGCGGTGAACTGTTGGTTTTACGCACAGGGTTGGCCACGGTAACTCTGTAGAGTTCGCTGGGCTCGCATGGCTACTTTTGGGCACCAAATCTAGGGTCGTCAGTCCATCAATGAGTAAGCTTAATCCCTTCCTCACGAGTTACTACTGAAATCAAACCCTAGATCTGGAGGATCTTACGCATGGTTGGCCTAAAAGCTCGCACTGCGGCCCCTGTTTTCTTCGTCTGCAAGGTCGAGCCCATTCACGGGAGTGTACTTTCATCCGTTTTCCGTGGCGCTGCCGGAAAGCTATACAGATGGCATGGGAGTTACGGTGACTAATCTTCGCGGATTTATGGCCTTTTAGACTTTAATCATTGACTTCGTCAGCTGCCCGCATGGGTGCGCACGATGGTCTTCGCGGGCTTTTTAGGGCCACTGACTCCTCGCCGCTGCCCGAATGGCGATCTTCATAGGTCTTATGTGTAGTTGGCTGGCCCTTTTAGAGCTTGATCCCTTGAGAGCTTTGATCCTTTGAGATCTTGATCCTTTCAGAGTTTAATCCTTTTAGAGCTTTTAGCCCTTTCTTAGAGCTTGATCCTTTTTTATTTGGCTCTTTTAGGATTTGACTCTTTTAGGATTTTAGCCCTTTTAGGATTTTGAATCTTTTAGGATTTGGCTTGGCTAGACTGCCTCTTTAACTGAGATTGATACGTCGCTGCTTTTGATAATATCTTCAAGAGGATCCGTCTAATTCAAGAAGATCTGTCTGATAATATCTTCAAGAAGATCTGTCCGTGTTGTTCATAATATATCAGTCTTGTTAATGTCTTCAAGAGAATCTTCAAGACGATATTAACTTTGCCATCTTCAAGAGGATCCGTCTATGTTCTTCGTAACATATCAATCTTGTCAATATCTTCAAGAGAATCTTCAAGGCGATATTAACTTTGTCGGACTTATTTGGTGATGACGATGATCACTTTCTTTTCTTTTCAGAATGGCGATGATCATTTTCTTTTCAGAATACTTGTTAATATAGTTGAGATACTTGTGAATTTCTTCTTTATAGATTCTTTTAATGACATATGGACATGATCTTATTCCTTCTTGCCCCCTTTTGATATAGAATCATTATGTCGATAATATTCTGTATCAAAATCAGCAGCTTTTTTAGGGATAGTATCTTTTGATGAAGCGAGCATTGACCGGCATACTGATACCTTGCCCATCTTGATTTGCAACTTTGTACGCCCCATTAGAGTATACTTCTTTTATTACGTACAGCCCGTCTTATTTAGGCTCGAACTTGCCCCCTGTTCAGCGGGTGACCATTATCGGTCTTTTCAACATTAGCACCATATCCCCCAAAAAGCGGCCGATATCCTGGCTTGATATGACTGCAATCGCTGCTGAGCTGCTAGATGTTTTCTCATCAAGCATATCTAACTCTTTCAGCCTTATTTCTGCATTTTCATTATCTATTATGAACTGATGTACTACCACTCTGAGCGATGCCATTTGCGTTTTAATTGGGATGATAATTCTGACGGGAGTCTTCTTCAACGTCGGCGATAATCGTTAATGCTTGATAGAAATCAGCAATGTTTGTTAGCATTAATGCTTGCTTTTGCCTTCAACTTTGACCTGTAAAAATTGACATAAACAATTATTATAAACAATTATCATCGCGGAGAATCAACAATTACCTCATTTAGGATTCTGGGATTTTGGCATTCTAAGACTGCTTATTTGCCTCCTGAATAATTGTGCCGTGAATCTTCTGAATCAAAATGCTGTAATTCTTCTATCAAGTGATCATTTTCCTTCGAGATCATATGTCATTACTTTTTCTTTTATTTCTCACGTCTTCTTTTATGACAATTTTACTATTGTCAATCATCTCTTGTAGAATATTCTTTTCTTCTTTGCTTCATTTCCTTTGAATACTGTACCTATGGCAGTTTGATTGCCTCTGCAACTAATGATTGATTCCTCATAAGCAGTGTATATCATCCTTCTTTGACTGTATGTTTCCCTTATTCCTCAAATTGTCCAAACCCCTTCTCATCCAAGTTGATTTGTTTTCTTGAAATAGCCGATTCATATGAGAGTGGAGCAGCTTCACTTTGACTCTTGTTCTTCTACTCTGGGAAGTTGTGACGATGCGCCCTAGGTTCTCTATTAACCGATGAATTTATTAATTCATTAATTGATTCAGTTGAACTAACTTCTCATTCTGACAGCTTCGTATATTTTGTACACTAACACGCTATCATCCATTCTTCATTGTCTTGCCGCACTACAGATGAAGCAGAAACTGCTATCGACTTTACCTGGCATTATCTTTTTTTTTTCGATCGCAACTGATTTGATCTTCCTTGATACTCTCTGGCATTGTTGTTTGATACTTTCGACATTACCTCGCTTCTTCTTCACTAAGTGATCGAGCAAGAGGAAGAACCTCAACTTCCTTGCCATGAAAGTGCTTCCGTATGATGCCCATTATTTGATCAGCATGTGAACACAGCTTTGTATAAAAACCAGCTGAATTTGAATTGGCTCCAGCACTCTGAAGTCTGGACCTGAGCCCAGTTTTGTGAGAAGTTTGATCATAAATACTTTCCCTTGTATGTGAAAAATCAAAAGGCAGGAGAATTTATGAAATTGGAGCAAGGTGATATGACGGTGCGCCAGTATGATGCTAAGTTTACGGAGCTATCGCGATTTGCAACTTTTCTAGTGTCTGACCCGTAAGGCACAAAAATTTGAGGAGGGTCTGAGAGCATCTATTCGTAGCCGATTAGCCCCTTTCGTACAGAAGACCTATGCCAAAGTGTTGGAGCGTGCCCTAGCAGTGGAGAAAGACATCAACGAATATTGGAAGAATCGTGATCAGAGGAAGGACGTAAAGAGTGGTACTAGAACTGCTACACATATATCTACGGCCCAACATGATGCAGCTAAGAGGCAGAGAACAATATCGACATCGATGGCCAGACCGACGACAGCACTTCCTGCACCACGATTTTCGAGATTTTATTATAATTGTGGACTCGAGGGCCACACTTCTCGTTTTTGTTCCAGACCACAACGCACTCAATATCCACAAAGGGCAGGACCTTCACATCAGTCTTTCAGGCCTGCCCAGCAACATGCACCGCCGTTTATGTCACAGCGACCTCCATTACATCCTTCCGCATCACAGCCTTCCTCGAGACCACCTCAGCCATATCTACAGAGGCCATTACAGTCATACTCGAGGCCACCACAGCAAGGACCTTCATCGGTATATCAGAGATCACCTCAGCAGCCGCCGCCACAGGTTAAACCTCAGCAGTACCAGCAGTCGAGGCATGGAGTTCAGGCACCACGACCACAAGCTCAAGGCCGAGTCTACACCCTAGTACAGTCAGGAGATGACACAATGCAGTCGTACGAGAACTTGGCGCAACAATACGAAGGCTCAATTCAAAGTTATGATGTTCCAGCATAGTTTGAGGATGGAGCGACCCAGACTTATGATGATGCCGCACCCTTATATGAGGATCCAACACCGCCAACAGATGACATTATTCAGCCTGACATCGAGGCTAGCAATGATGTAGTCGAAGGTACCATCGTCATTTATTCATCCTTAGCTAGAGCGTTATTTGACTCTGGAGCATCGCATTCATTTATTTCTTACTGCCTTTTATGTTCGATTGGGTTATCTCCTACTCCCTTAGATAAAAAGTTAACAGTAGCAAACCCCCTTGGTAATTCAGTGGACCTAAGTCAAATTTGTAAATCCTGTCCGATTATGATCGATAACGTAAATTTACCAGCTAATCTCATAGTTATGCCGATGCGAGAATACGATATTATATTGGGGATGGATTGGTTATCTTTATATCGGGCAAAAATTGATTGTTTTAAGAAGATGGTCATATTAAATATCAATGGGCGAGCACCGTTACAATTTTATGGGACACGAAGGGAGCACCGATTAGTTTGTCAGCCATCTCGGAAGTTGAACCTCAAGGAGTGGAACAAATTTCGATTGTTAATGAATTTCCAGAAGTATTTCAAGATATTCCTAGATTATCGCCAAGGAGAGATGTAGATTTCACAATCGATCTGGTACCTGGGATTGCACCAATCTCCAGAGCACCATACCGTATGGCACCTGTTGAATTGAGAGAATTAAGGGAGCAACTTCAGCAGCTCCAAGACCAAGGCTTCATTAGGGCTAGTACGTCACCGTGGGGTGCACCGGTATTATTTAAGAAAGAAGGATGGGTCTTTAGGCTATGCATCGATTACCGTCAACTTAATAAAGCGACTATCAAGAACAAGTACCCGCTGCCGAGGATAAATGATTTATTCGATCAGTTGAAGGGAGCTAAATATTTTTCAAAGATAGACCTACGGTCTGGATATCATCAGTTGAGGATTAGAGATGAAGATGTACCCAAGACTGCCTTTAGGACTCGGTACGGCCATTATGAATTTCTAGTGATGCCCTTCGGACTAACGAATGCTCCTGCAGTATTTATGGATCTCATGAACAGGGTCTTTAAATCGTATTTAAACCGATTCGTGATAGTGTTCATAGATGATATTTTAATTTACTCCAAGACACAAGAGGATCATGCTGAACACCTTCGAATAGCCCTTCAGACTCTAAAGGACAATCAGTTGTATGCCAAAGCTTCAAAATGTGACTTTTGGAAGAATGAAGTAAAGTTTTTGGGGCACGTGATATCGGAAAAAGGAGTGTCGGTAGATCTATCGAAAGTCGAAGCAGTGTTAAATTGGGAGCAGCCCACCAATGTGACAGAAGTGCGCAGTTTTCTCGAATTAGCTGGTTATTATAGAAGATTCATTGAGGGATTCTCTAAATTGCAAGGCCGTTGACTAACTTGACCAAGAAGGGCACCTCTTTTAAATGGAATGAAAATTGCGAGCAAGCTTTCTCTGAATTGAAGAAGCGATTAACGGAAGCCCCAGTGCTTTCCTTACCAGCAGAAGGGGAAAGATTTGTGGTATATACTGATGCATCTTATCAAGGGTCGGGATGCGTGCTGATGCAAAGCGGTAAAGCAATAACATTCGTGTCAAGGCAGTTGAAACCTCATGAGCAGAATTATCCCACTCACGACTTAGAGCTTGCAGCTGTAGCGTTTGCCTTAAAAATTTGGAGGCATTATCTTTATGGTGAGCAGTTTGAACTGTATTCGGATCACAAGAGCTTAAAGTATCTTTTTGATCAAAAGGACTTAAATATGCGGCAGAGGAGATGGATGGAATTCTTGAAGGATTATCATTTCGACATCTGTTATCAACCAGGTAAGGCAAACGTCGTAGCCGACGCGTTAAGCAGGAAGACGCGCAAGCTGGTGGCGAGCTTAATAATTAAAGAATGGGAGATGCTTGATATGGTTAAAGATTTTGAAGTTAGACTTCGTATCGATGAACCTCGGGCTTATATCAGTAATTTAGTGGTGCAACCCACTCTGGTAAAAAATTTCTTAATTATCCATTTAGATTATCCTTTAATTCGTATATTAGGCTGTAGTTATTTAGAATTTTCTTTTCTAGGTGCGACGAATAATAGAAGCGCAGAAGAATGATGCATGGTTACAAGAGAAAATAACGGAAGAAGCGGGAAAGGACGACTCGGAGTGGCGAGTAAGCTCTGATGGTGGGGTCAGATTTCAAGGGAGGTTATGTGTTATAGACATATCTGAATTGAAGCAAGAAGTCTTAAATGAGGCGCACCGCACAAAATTCACCATCCACCCAGGAGGAACTAAGATGTACCGTGATGTACGACATCAATATTGGTGGAGTAATATGAAGAGGGAGATAGCCAACTACGTTGCAAGGTGTCTTACTTGTTAGCAGGTTAAAGTGGAGCATCAGAAGCCGTCGAGACTTTTACAACTATTACAGGTCACAGAGTGGAAATGGGAGCATATATCGATGGATTTTATTGTCGGACTACCGAAAACAAGCCGTCATCATGATGCGATACGGGTGATCGTGGATCGGCTAACAAAGTCAGCACACTTTCTTCCTATACGTATTTCTTCATCCCTAGATGACTTAAGCAAGCAATATATCAAGGAGATTGTTAGACTTCATGGCATTCCTGTGTCCATTGTATCCGATCGAGACCCCAGGTTTACATCACGCTTTTGGATGAGTCTTCAGAAGGCATTGGGAACGACGCTAAACTACAGCACGGCTTTTCATCCGCAGACTGACGGATAAACGGAGCGGGTAAATCAAATCCTAGAAGACATGCTTCGCAGCTGCATTCTTGACTTCAAGGGAAATTGGGACGACCACCTCTATTTAATAGAATTCGCCTACAACAATAGTTTCCAGTCCAGTATTGGCATGACGCCATTCGAAGCTTTATACGGAAGACCATCACCAAGTTGTTGGACCGAAGTGGGGAAAGAACATTGTTGGGACCGAACTAGTGCAAGAGACATCCGAGAAGATCAGCGTCATCAAAGAACGTCTACGTACCGCTCAGAGTCGCCAGAAGAGCTACGCCGACAATCGTCGAAAGAACTTGGAGTTCGCCATAGGAGATCATGTGTTCCTGAAGGTATCCCCGATGAAAGGAGTTATGCGATTTGGAAAGAAAGGAAAATTGGCACCACGCTACATTGGACCATTCGAATCTTGCAGAGAGTAGGCCTCGTAGCCTACAGACTAGCCTTACCTCCTCAACTTTTTGGTGTCCACGACGTATTTCATGTATCTATGCTTCGGAAGTACGAGAGAGATGCATCACATATCATTGACTGGGAGCCGCTGGAAATTCGGGAGGACGTTTCATACATAGAGCAACCGATCCGCATCCTCGACAGGAAGGAGCAAGTACTTCGAACAAGATCGATACCACTCGTGAAAGTTCAGTGGGGGCATCATGGAGAGGAAGAAGCTTCGTGGGAGCGAGAGAATGAAATCCGAGAGAAGTACCCTCATCTCTTCATATGATAGGTATGTTAAATTTTGAGGACGAAATTTTTATTAAGGGGGGTAGAATGCAACAACCCATTTATTAGGGGAAGTAACCCCACCGTCGGCTTATGCGTGGCCCACCTGAGTTTTGGATCAGCCTCATTTTTAGCCTTACATCTTCTCTTGGGCCAGGCCGAGATGATGGACGAAGTAGATTATATTATTGCTAGTGGGACCTACCAGATCTAAAGAAATAAAAATAAAATAAGTTATACCTTTCGCACGCCGACTAAACCACGTTCTCCGTTCTCCTTCCTTTTCGTATGGTAATGGGCGCCGAAACCTCCCACTAAATGAAACCGTCCCATAATCTACACCTCCATTTTCATTACACATCCATTTATAAAAAAGAGAGAGAGAGAGAGAGAGAGAGAGAGAGAGAGAGAGAGAGAGAAAGAATCGAAGAAATCAATCAAAAAAAATAATAGAGAGAGAGAGAGCTCTGTAGATCAAGAGAGAGATTAAAGCGGGGCCGGATTATCAGATTTGTTTTTTAGGTAGGTGATTTTATCCTAGAATTTATTATTTTCAGTTATTTAATTATGCTTATTTAATTCAACATTTTGATTGGAATATTGTTTGTCAATTAATTATTATGTAGGGAATCCTATTTATTTAGGAATTTCTATTTTCATATAAATCTGTTATTTAATGTTAAAATAAGTTATATATATATATATATAATAAAATAAATTTACAAAAAAAAATAAATAAATAAATAAACAATTTATCTAAAGTTATAATTTAATTTATAAATTCTATTTATAAAATATTTTATGTTATCATATGCCACAAATACAATTTTAAAGTGCCTGTGTTTCATTTGTCATACTCTGCCAGAGTATCGAATAACTCCTCATGAGATGTCAGAGGATGCACTATGAGAAACTACTTTAATGGAGAAGGTTTCAAGTCCATTAAGCTGGACCACAAGTTACGGTCCACCCACCAATAGATTTATGACATACTAAGTTCATACAAAATTCAACCCTTCCAATACATCTAAACAACATGAAGATAACATATATGAAAAATTATTCCTACATACTAGTTAGGGTATCCTCAAAAATAGAAAATAACTTATAACTGTTGATAAATAGTATTATCTATTTAATGAGTGAATGTAAGTGTATTTTTTTTAAGTGATCCTAATTGTTTAATAAACCTAGTGAATGGGTTAGATTTTTCATATATATTAAAGGTTAGAAGTTATTTACTTGATGGACCGTAATGTTTCCAACCGGTTGTACTGGAGATCTTCTTATTTTAAAGGGACTCTGTTAGTACGAGATATGCCAGTATGACTGCAATCTTACTCGTCGCTACATGCGGAACATAACACACGTGTGTAAGTCTGAAAATCTACTATGTAATCCACATCTTTGACGTGCCCAAATAGCAATATATATATATATATAATAATAATAAAAAATAAAAATAAAAAAACACAGTCTGTCTATTTTTCTTAGGCACACCATGAATGAATGAAGGCTAACAATGTTCCTTATTCAACTTACAAGTATGGTCCACTTAATTAGTTTAACGTTCAAATTTTCAGTTAAGGGAACATAGAAAACATTACCTCTCAGATGAACGAAATAGATATCACACACGTGGCTCGTGTGACATGTGACACACGAGTATGATTCAAATCCTACTTGCGCGAGTAGCTTTCCCATTTTTTTTGAAGAAATGAATGGTGGGGCATTGGAGTTGCTGTATGAATTCTAGAAATGAACCAACAGCTTTGGATTGTGCAAAGGGTCATAACCCTTTAAATTCTGTAGTGTAAAGATTCACATATACCTGCATTTTTAAATTATTAATTTGAGAGACACCAAATACTTAGTTTGTTGTATGGATTTATTTCCACACTCTGCCTCCTTATTAAATAACACTATCATGATAGTCTACTGCCATTCTTAATATGGTGGTGACTCCTCAACCGTCCATCATGAAATGCTTGTACGGTAAATTTGATCGTCCAAATTGATGAACCAACTTTTAATGGTGGACCACCAAAAAAATTTGAGCTGAGAATGTGAAATAACTATGAATTTTAGTAGGCCCCATCTACTCAATGTGAGATTTATTGCTCAAGGGTGGAGCTCATGTAGAACCTGATATTTTAACAAATTTATGCACCTTGTTCAGTACTTGCATTATAGTTTAGAAATTGGATTGATTAAATTATTAATCATTATTTTGTCGATATTGAAATTGTTCATGGTATTTATGTTTATCTATTGATTATTTAATTGTAAAAAAAAATGTGTATAAATTAGCAAGTAGGGCAATCGTGTCCCTTGGGTGAGAGACCCTAAAGCTAGCAAGTAGGGCAATCATGTCCCTTGGGTGAAAGACCCTAGAACCCACTGGATCCTTTAGAGTCTCCTTTGTGTACGGCGTATGAGTACAATTGTGTGCGTGGACATACGTCAGAGGTACAACTGGAGCAGTAGTCTGACCAGCTAACGTGTAAATGGGTCCCTCACCATGAGGTACCAGTGCGTGGGCGTTAATGCAACGTGACCATCCACTTAGGTACGGTGTTGTAAGAAATAATTTAAATGTTACAAGTATTCATGGAAATATTACATGCATTGCATTTTCTTTTATTACATTCCGTTATCTGTATTCTATTTCCTTCATTGTTATAAAATTGATATTATCTGAACATATTAAATTTTGGGTAAGGAATGACCCTACTGGGCTGTTATGCTCATCCTACTAAAACAAATGCACAGGTGCAGAGCTGGAATACTATGAGCAGGCGGGCCTCTACTATTAGCTTTACTTTTGAAAATTAGGATTAGTTTTAATTCAATTAATTATTATTATTTTTTAGTTATTTAGGTTAGTTTATGTTCAAGTTCGATGTAGAGAGGACAACTTTCAAAATATTTGAATTTAATAAACATTTCAGGTGTAATTTCTTATTAGATGACGTTGAGTATTTACTGAATTCGATTGAATCAACTGGATTGTAATAAATGTCATCATATCATAATTCACACCTTGGAATTCGGGTCCTAAATACCTTATTTAGGTACCCGAATTTTGGAGCGTGACAGGTTCCGCGCAAAGTCCTTCTGCTCTTCTTCTCCTATCTTGCATCTCTCTCTTTCCCTTGCTTACCGACTGATCTAATCCGATCCAACCCATCTAATGAATCAGGGAGCGGTATTTATAGGCCCCACCACCTTACAGAGTGGTGATCACCACCACTTATCTCTTCACAAATGAACTTCTTCCTTTCTTAAATCATGGTGTCCACCAAACTCTTCTTAGATGGTGGTGTACAACCTCTTTTCACTAAAATGACACCTATACCCACTTTATTACCAAAATATCCTTTTTAATCCTTTTTACTGAAATACCTAAACTACCCCTGGAGATGGATTTTTACCAAAATACCTAAACTATCCCTTGGACATGGATTTTTACCAAAATACCTAAACTATACCTGGACATGGATTTTTACCAAAATACCTAAACTTACCCCTGGACATGGATTTTTACCAAAATACCTAAACTAACCCTAGACATGGATTTTTACCAAAGTACCCCCGGAGTGGATTTTTACCGAAATTCCCCCGGACATGGAAATTACCGAATACCCCCAGACATAGAAATTACCGAAATATCCCCGGACATGAAAATTACCAAAATACCCCCGGACATGGAAATTACCAAAATACCCTCGAACATGGAAATTACCAAAATGCCCCTGGACATGGAAATTACCAAAATACCCCCGGACATGGAAATTACAAAAATGCCCCCGGACATGAAAATTACCAAAATACCCCCGGACATGGAATTCTCTGACCACTGCAATAAGATATTTTTTTTGTGCCTCAACACCTATATCAAGGGGGTCCTACAACCCCCAAACTTGATCGGCCCGGGCGGCCCGCCCGGCCGAGCCCGCTGACCAGCGAGGTCCTCGCCACTCCCTGGACTAATCGGCGAGGGCTCGCCCAAGGGGCGACGTACTCCTGCCCCCTAGGCCCCAAAAACGTATGGGTCCCACCCTGGGTCCCTCTGGAATGGTGTGGGTAGCCCCCTGACTCCGTTTTGAGCCGTTTCGGGTCATTTCGGGTATTTTATGATATACCGCTGCACATAGGGGTTTGCGAAGGCTGGGATGGGGTGATTTACTGTCTAAACCCGTCGATAGACGGTCTAGAAGTGTTTTGGGGTCGACTCGTGCGATCACGGTTGCGTACAGACTCCAACAACACGACCAATTTCAGTGAACTTCGCCAAGTGGCAAAGTCGGGATGCCTATGACTGTCTCTACATTTTTCCCGTACTCACCTAAGTTAAAGGGCGACAGCGTACGTCGTGTGACCATAACCCAGGTCCGGTTTAATCCAAATCATGCTCTGATACCATCTTGTAATGTCCTGAAAATCGGGGGTCGAGCAAAGCTCAGCTCCCGAGTTCCAACGCATCACTTATGCAACACAGATAATGATGATCATGATGAGAACATTGAAACATGAATGAGATTATACCAAAACAGTATATCATACTCCAGAGACAAGTGAAATTACAAGCGGAAGACTGTGATAGATATATAAAATATATAAATTGTGGTGAGCCTCTAGAGTGTGATAATGTTACCAGGTTAATTAATTACAAGTACAATTCCAAAATATACCAAATTGTGTAAGGTCATCTAGTCGACATCCTTGTAACCCCGTCGATCAAGACATGGCTCACATGAAGCCGCCAGAATATAGCATATACGAACAAGCATCATCGTCATCACAAAGGTCCGGCTCCGCCTCATAAGCATTGCCATCACCTGCAGCTACAACAAGGTCTGGTTGGTGTGTATAACATCATCCCGTAACGTGGGAGTGAGTGATCAACTCAGTGGAACAATAGAGCATAGGTTAACATGTTATCAATTCAGTCAAGCAGTAATGATAAAGCATTACAATCAAACTTTCCTAAGTACTGTAATTAATGCAAGGATGAGATGCAATAATGATGCATGCCCTCGCCAACATACTCCCTCGTGCGACACTATCTTACGTCTACGGCATGCTTTCATCCATCAGTGCTCCACATCTTCTAGGCATATGCAGTGCGATATGAACATGATTATCGAGTTGTTATTAGTCCTTTTCATACAACAGGATTTGGGAAACTAAGGTACCTCCCTTATATCATTCCCGAACAAGGATCCTGTCTAGGGTCGTCACTCCTAGATAATCTCATACGATGATACGGTTCTAGGTCGCTGTAAAGGGCTGCTAGGGCTGTTACACGCACTCGTTGCATCGCCCCCCCATCACCTTATCAATACAAGCCTAGTTTATACTCTGTTACTACGGGAAGACTCGTCGCTTCACCGCAAATTCAGAGTATGCTCGAGGTCACTACACCGGGCATGGTTAGGGCTGCCAGGGCTGTTACACGCACTCGTTACACCACTCCCCCATCACCCATCAAAACAGTGTAGGCCGACAGCTCGAATACAGTGTCTCATACCGCCGTATTCGGCTCACAAGTCTGGGTTGCTCATTGGTCACTACGGGGAGGCACATCGCCCCAGCGTAGGCCGACAGCTCGACCACGGTATCCCATACCACCATGTCTGGCTCATGAGTCTTAGTGGATCGAGGTACCAAGGTTAACGGGGTTGCACTGGTAAGTTTGGTACCTTAGGTTCAAGCAGTGGCGTCCAAACATGGTGAACACACATTAGACAGATCGGGTTACTTGACGAGCTCGACTAGCACGAGCGTACAACCAGCTGAACGACATGAAGTGCATAAGCACTTCGCGTGGCCTACCCACTGTCGTCAACCGAAGTACGACTCGGGTTCGTCAAACACATCCTACGTGGCGAATGAATCTCAACCACGAACTCAAGTCTGTTACCGATTGTCTGGACTATAATCATAGCCCCAATCACAATCAATCCTTAACCAAAAGCATGTAGAGTGAAGCAGAATAAACAAAGTAATTCAAGCATGTTAACAAGCATGTCATAAAGCACAGAATAAACAGGAAACACAAACACATATATTTTATAAGTAAGCGGTTAAATTAAACAACCAACATGGAGGAAATCACTTACATCTCTAAGTTAGTTGAGAATCCTATCTCAACACCTACCTAAAGCACAATCATCTAAGCACTTACTCTTACAAGCATTTTTCACAAACACTTAGCATACACTTATTAACATACATCACGTATATTAGCAAAAACATGTATTAGGGCGGATCCTTTCTCCGAGTAAGTATTGTACATAGTATAGCATGTTCATATAGTAATTAATCATGACTAACATACTTTCAAAATTTGTACCTATACGGTATTTTCTATAAATATATAGAATACAAAATATACCATAATTTGCATACGCAATTGAAACGCAAAACAAACATCACACTATGCATGTACAATAACACCCAAATCATGAATCTACCATTATCTGACATTGAAAGCGTTGAAAACCATAACCTATACGTCTAAAGTCCGCACCTTTCGTTGGTAAACTTGAACCGAAACCAGTTTGAATCCAATGCCTTTGTCTACGACACAACGATAACCTGAATCATGAAACAGGTCAGCTATTTCATCACCTACACTAATGGAAACCCTAAAACAGCTTAGGGTTAGGTTTTCTTACCTACGAACGAAGCCAGAATCGCTGAAAAAGAGATTAGATAGCGATGATTAAACACATATAGCAGGGGGATGGAGTATCAAGAAGATGCTCCCACTACTCTCACACTTTCTTTCTCTTTTCTCTCTTCTCTCTCCTAGGTTTTCTCAAATTCGTATGGAATGAGAGAGTGAAGGTTTAAGGTCCTTATATAGGCCCAAAACTCACCAAATTAGACCAAGGGCCAAGGTATACTTAGGTTATGTCCAAATACGGACAGTTCCGTCTCAACGGAGCACTTCTGGAGCCCCCCTTGAGCCAAAGGTCAGACTTAAGCTCACTGACTATGGATCTAGGTCGAGTTAAGTTTTCATTCCAATCGGGTTTTCTGATCGCACGTGGCGGACCAGTTTCAGTTCAACGGTTACAGAAACTCGATCAGGGTTACAAATACACAGACATGTATGGAAAATGTTTCCTGATCCGAGGGTGTATTTGGGTCATATTTCGACGGTCTGATTGCTTATATTTGGCCCGCAAACATCAAGTCTCAGATTCCTTAAATTGAATTTAATTTCTAAAGAAAACCAGATTTTCTCACACTCCTCGCTTCGGGCTCAAGCGAATAGCCCCGGGACACTATCTGAATTTGATTTCCGAGATGATTGTCAAGCCCAGCAAGGCGGTCCTAATTCTATAACTTCGTATTATTCGGACTTTCGATGTGCGGTCCAGATCTGATACGGAGTTTCGTGATGCTCCCGAGAGCAGCTAGGTAATGAGATTGATCCTAGATTTTAGGGTAACCCAGGGTCAATGATTCTACAAGTTTTGGGTCTTGCAGATCATATTTAAAGTGGATCAAACGGATTTCGTAGCTAATCTAGTTTACTACTTAGTTACTTTGTCTCATTTCTAAAGGATTTGATCCTGAACGATTTTTGCTTGAGGTGGCACTGGGGTCTTTGTACGGATTTCTAAAGTATTGTTCTTCATCACCTAAACTTTAGGATTTATGCCTAATATGAAAGTACTTAGAAACATTTAAAGAACACGGTGGTGAAAGGTGAGGTGAAAGGTGAAATGAGAGATTGTGAAGGAAATGGGTTGAAAGTGGATTTAAGACTTTGGGATTGAGTTTTTGAGAAGCAATTAAGGTGTCAGGATCAACCCATTGCCTAAGGACATCTTATTCCAGGTTGGCAAAAATTCGGAGTGTTACAATTTGAGTGTCAGCGGCAAGTTTGTAGACAATGAACAATTTCAGAGGTAAGCAACTGCAAGTTCCCTGCAAATGGATGTTGTCTTTTCTTTCATATCTTAGCTTCTTTGGTTAATAACATCATGTTGTGGTTATTGTAATCGTATAAGATTAAGCATGTGAGGAAACAAAGGAATTGGGAAAGGTCGCTGTCGAGCTTGCAATAGCAATTTTCTTGCGATGACTTGGCAAGGCCCGCCATGATGGATGCTGCAACTGGGGTTGCTGCGAATGGAGGACAGGCTTCCGAGTGTAATGTGTTGCCCATTGCCATCCCTACTAAGCTGTCCAATATCATGGTTATTATGAATGGAATCTATAAGACCCGTATCCTAGCCCGTACCATTCCTTAGGCCTCCACGGTCCTCCCGGTTGAATTTCGGCGACCCGCGATCTATAACCGGCGTTTGCGCGCGATCTTGAGTCGTATCCCGTATTCCAGAGTCGGCTCGATCCGAGACTTGTACCCTAGCAATTGCGCCGTCGCCATGGTTCCGATGCTGCGTCTCGCGCCGAGGTGATACCCTGGCCAGGAGATGTTGGCCTGCGTTCAGTTCGAGAAAAACGCCGCGTGTTGTAATCCCAAGAGAAATATCCCATCGATCAATCCCATCAATCAAGTACTCACTACCTAACATGTCAAGTACAATCCCATCCCGAAGCAACCCCAAAGTCAACTCTTCCATCACTCACCCATCTCTCTCTCTCTTACAACCTCTCTCTCTCATTTCCTCCCAAGCAACCCACGTCCATGGCTCCCCATGGAAGGAGCTTTGTGTGGCCACTTTCTATCTCCCATCTCCACCATCCAAGTTTCATCTCAACTGTTGGAATTGTCCCTTTAGAGTTCTAGCATGCTTTGGCGAAAGAAGGAGGAGAAGATCATAGGTGGGTGCTTCTTTCCCCCTCTCTCTCTCTCTTTCCTTATTTCTTTGTGATGATGTGGCCATGTGACCCACTCGGATAGACCCCCACCATGAAGTATGTAACCTATCCACACCATCCATCTTCATGGGACCCACCTGATGGATGTGTTGGACTTACACTGTCTAGCCCATTAGCGGGCCTGGATGGAAGGAAAACACACATAATAGGTTGATCCAACCAAGTGGGCCACATGCATGTGGGACCCACCTTGATGGAATGATATTCACGCCCTCGTCCAGTGTCTCTGGACGCTGGACGTGCTCCAGTGAAATAGAAAGAAAGAAAAATAATAATATTAATATTAAATTATTTAAGGTTTTTGGGTGGGCCTCTCATGTAGGTCCTACCTTGATGAATGTACTTAATCCAAGCCATCCATCCTTTTCGTCAGATCATTTTAGGCGTTGAACCGAAAAATAAAATCGATCTGATTTCCCGGCGGCCCGTAGCATTGAGAATAATATTTTTTATGGTTGAAATACACCTTGAAACATCTGGGCACCGAAATATACCCAATATTGGGCTTGATAGGTTTGTATGGAGCCATGGAAACCAATGAGCGGGGCGGATTTCCCTGATGTGGGCCCCACCCAGGAAAAACCCCAAAAATATATGATATTCAAAAATATATATATATAAACAGTAGCTGCGTCTGCTGCTGATGACATATGATGCTAGCAGCGTCTGCGCTGCTACGCTGAGGACGGTGCGGGCTGGGACGGCGGGTCTCAGCCGTGGGCCCCACCGTGATGGGTGTTGATATCCACACCGTGCATTTTGATGGGGCCATTAGAGCAGTGGGCCCCCCTAAAAATCAGCCGCACTAGGAGCTCAGGTGGCCCACATGGTAGAAACAGTATGGATTGAACGTCTGCCATTGAAACCCTTATGGGTGTCCCATTAGTTTTAGACCATTATGAAATTTGTTTTTCCTTGCATCTAGGTCTGCGTGCCCTTATCAACAGATTAGGTGGGCCACCACATGGACCCACCTCGAATGTATGTATTTCCCCACCGTCTAGATTGCTGGATGGTGGGCCACACCCTCACGTATGTGTTTTATTAACACCGTCCACTCATTTGGTGTTATGGTCCACCTCACACGTGTGATATGTGTGGGGGTGGGACCCACCTTGCTGTATCTATTCCAAATCCCCACCGTTCAGAGATCTCTGGACGGTGCGGTGGGAACCACCTTCATATGTGTGGTGTGGGCGCGCCATAGTGTATATGTTTTATATCTAAACCATCCATCCATTAGACGACAGTATGTGGGGCCCACCCTGCATTAATGTATGTGTATCCATCCGTTCATCTATTTTGCCATGTGGGACAGACCTTGATGTATGCGTTACATCCAAACCATTCATCCATCTATGAAACTCACCTTGATTTATGCATTGTATATCCAAGCCGTCTGTCCCTGGACGGTGCACCATGGAGCACACCCTGATATACATGATGTCAGCCATGCCATTCACCGTGTTTGTTGGATGGGTATGGCCTATCATGATGTATAGTTTGATCCACACCATCCAGATATTGCTGGACAGTGCTGGATCATGTTTGGACGGTGCTGTGGACCCCACTTTGATGTGTCCCATATCCACACCGTCCACAATGTTTGGATAGTGCTGGACAATGTTTGGATGGCACCAGTTTACATGAATAATGGTTGGACGATATTGATTTACCTAGACAATGTTTGGACAGTGCTGATCATCATTAGTTTGCCATGTGCCCATAGAATGATTGTGTGCAGTGATGCATATGTTACACCTATAACTATTGAAATGATTTTTTTTTTGGTGTGGTCCAAGCCCACTTGAGGCCTATGTGGCAGGGCCCACCTACCTTGTATTTAAGGCCCATAAGATGGAGCCCACCTGCTTGAATCTGTGGCCTATGGGTAAGGCCCATAGTGATATGTTTGAGGCCCACATGGTGCGACCCAATTTGATGTGTTCAGGATCCATGTATCGCGGCCCATTTGATATGTATAAGGCCCATGTGCAGGGCCCACCTATGATGTATATTAGGCCCATGTGTAGGGCCCACCTATTATTTATTTGAAGCCCATGGGTTGTGACCCATTGTCGCAGCCCACTTGATGCACACGAGTCCCACTAGTGCAGTCCATTTTGATGTATATGCGGCCCATTTGACTTGGCCCATTGATTCAGCCCATTGACTCGGCCCATTTGACTTGGCCCATTAATTCAGCCCATTGACTCGACCCATTTGATTCGGCCCATTTTGATGTATGTGGCCCACCATGATGCGACCCATTGTGACGTGTATGAGGCCCATGTGCAGGGCCCACCCGTGATGTACATTAGCCCATGTATACGGCCCACCTATTACGTATTTGAAGCCCATGAGTTGTGGTCCATTGCGATGTATTCGAGGCCCATGGACAAGGCCTGATGTGGTGTGTTTATGGCCCACATGATGAGGCCCATTGAGATGTATTTCTGGCCCATGTGATGTGGCCATAGTGATGCGGTCCACTTGATGTATGAGACCCTTGTGTGAGGCCATGGGTCCACTATATGTTTGGCTCTACGTGGGCCACTCCTTGGGAATAATGTTGGTTAAACGTCCACATTGATGGGCAATGATGGTTAGATGTCCTCATTGTGACCTTCCCTTAGGCCCTTTGTACAGGCCGATTGTCGTGACCGATTACCGACTACGATTGCCGTGACCAATTTGCTAATCCTGATTATCGATCGATTCCGATTGCTGTCGATTGCTGTAGCTGATTGTCGATCCCAATTGTCATGACCGATTACCAACTCCGATTGTCATGACCAATTTGCTGATCCTGATTATCGATCGATCCCGATTGCCGTAGCCGATTGTCGATCCCAATTGTCGTGACCGATTATCGACTCCGATTGCCGTGACCGATTTGCCGATTCTGATTATCGATCGATCCGATCGTCGTGACTGATATGCCGATTCTGATTATTGATCGATCCCGATTGTCGTGAACGATTACCGACTCCGATTGTTGTGACCGATTTGTCGATTCTGATTATCGATTAATTTCGATTGTCGTGACCAATTGCTGATTCCGATCGATGTGACCGATTTGCAGATTCCGATTATCGATCAATTTCGATTGTCGAGGCCTAGTATTGAGGCCGACTCTGATTGTCGAGGCCAAGTATCAAGGCCGACTCCGATTGTCGAGGCTGAGTATCGAGGCCAATTTCGAGTGTCGATTTCAATTGTCGAGACCTGTGTGATGTATATGCGGCCCGTGTTTGAGGCCCAATGTGATGTATATGCGGCCCGTATTTGAGACTCATTGTGGTGCGTATTTAACCCATGTTTAAGGCCTAATGTGATGAATATGAGGTCTATGTGATGACGCCCATTGTGGTACATTTGAGGGCCAGGCGATGGAGACCATTGTGATGCATGTTAGGCCCATGTGAAAGGCCCATCGTGATGTGTATTAAGCTCTTGAGTGAGGCTCATGGTGTTGTATATTTGGCCCTTGTGTAAGGTCATGAGTCCACTATATGTTAAGATCTATGAGGGCCATTCCTCGGGGGCAATGTTGGTTAAATGTCCACATTGTCGAGGTCGATTGTCGATGCCGGTTATTGATACCGATTATGAGTAGGTGACAGCATAACATCATGATATATGCCCATATGCATAATCTGCATGTTTGTTATGAGATGTGGTTGATCATTGCATATGTCATTGAGCATGTTGTTATGAGACTCCCTGATAGGCGGAGGTTATCTCACATGAGCGTACAGTATGCGCAGGATTGATGCATGAATGGATAGTATGACTCATGCATCTTGCATTATGATTATTGTACGCCCTAGCGACATCAGGACCGTAGCCTCCACAGGCATATCGTGAATGGCCAGACGGGGCACCGAAAATTTGTTCTAGCATCGGGCTGCCATAGATGGTCCTGGGTGAAAATCCCTAAAACCCTCTTGGTACCAGAGAACGCCCCAACATCGAGACCGAGTGGATACATGAGCATCCGAGTGCCGAATCCAGGAAGCCGCATCTTCCACTGTGTCGTGGTCGGTTGGGAGGGGGTGTGACCTTACCCGCCCGAGTGTAGGAGGCATTGCTAGGCTGAGTCTGACCTTCTCGAGGAATGGGTCCGCTATCAACGTGCCAAATAGGTATTGGCAGACTATTGGCTAGGCGGATAGTGAGGTTTCTTACACTCACTTGGACTGTGCGGCTGGGAGAGCGGCAGTGCCATTTGGAATGTACTAAACCCCGGTGATGATCCCAAAGATGAAATGTACTGATATGTGGACTTATTGAGTATGATTTGCATACTCATTCATTCCTTTATTCACTATCCACTCGGGCTGGTGGTGTGCAACTATTTGTTATGTGAACTTTCACAATGGCCAGGATTTCGGTTGAGGCGCGCAACTAACCTGAGATCAGGAGTTTACCACATTGAGTCTGACTATCCAAATTTAGGTATGGGACTGGTTTGGATAGAAGTCACTTGTGATGGACCTCATAACTTGTGATACTACGTACTATCATCCTGACTTCACACTCTAGCATAGTCATTCCATTCGCACCACATATTGCATTACATTCACGGCATATGACATTTTGGGTTACCTGTGTTTTTGCATTTATATGGTTTAGATACAACATCTGATATTTGATTTTATATTATTCCTTATTTGTATAGTTAATCTGTATTGCGTATTCTGATATTGCTTGACTCATGGGCTCGTCAGTATTTTCGCTTACTCTAATAACATATGATTCACGACCTTGCGCCTATTTCGACATTGTATGATTATGACATTGCGTTGAATACTTGACACTCACCTTGTGCACACACTTACACCACCCTCTAAGCTTTTTATAAGCTTATGCACGATAGATGCGTGCAGGTGATGTTAGGTTGCAGCAGTGTTGAGCTTGGAACGTGCGGCAGTCTTCTGGAGCTTGATTTTCGATTTATGTATTTCCTTTCAGCATTGTACTCAAATGATTATATTAGTGGATATGTGATGATAATGGTGCCTTTATGATTTGGGTATGCTTGCGGTTATGCTTATTATGAGTTAAATGTAAATTGAAAACTCCTCCTTGTAGGATCCCATAATCGGAATCTGGCGTATGGACGCCAGGAGCCGAGAATGGGGTACTATGGAGGCTGTTGGCACCGGATTCGGCGATCGGGATTCCAGTGAATCCGATTTCTGGATTTAGGGCGTGACAGAATCTCTGTGGTTGAGAACTTTGTGCCTGTGATTGAGGGAACAAAGAATGGGTTTTACAATTCAGATAATGATGAGAGAAGGGTTCTTCCCAAAAAGTGGTCCACTGTGGGATTGGCAAGAAAGCATTAAATGCTCCTTTGAATTTGGGTTCTAGGAGCACATATGTTGAGAAAACAACTTCTTGGTTTTCAAGGGATGATGAGAAGGATGACAATCAAAGGAGAGTGGAGCAGATGTGTAAGGAGGCTGTGGAGAATCCAAAGGAAATCTCAGTTGTAGAATAGTTCATTAACAGGTCTGCTTGATGAGAAGGTGCATTTTCTTTTTTAATTTCAGAATGCGCTGGTAGCAGTGGGTTATGGATGGTTGGATTTAAGGTGTGTAGTGTTATGGAATCAATGGGTCTGTTGATAAAGGGTGTTGTATAGTTTCATCTTGATGGATTCAAGAGGTGACTTATGTTCCCATTACACCATAAAACTTGGCTATGATTAATTCTTTTAGAAATAAATTTTTGTAGTCCATTCTTCCAAAAAAAAAGGACAGGTACCAAGGCCCTTTGCTCACATTCAGGTTAGAAAATGCATACCCAACTTGAAATCAGGTTTGTTTTAGGAAAAGGTTGGATTTGGAATAATCATGTGTATTTGGGTTGAGTTGGTTCTGTACAGAGGATTTTGCATTGGCTTCAGTTTGGGCATCTCAGTTTGGGCTTCATTTTGGGCATCTCAGTTGAAACTTAATTGCTCAAGGAAACTTATTTCAAACAAGCTCTCAACTTGAGAAACAACATTTCTTGTTCTAATATGATCACCCATAAAACGTAGAGAGTTTCGTGACTACAGCTAGCTAACTACCTCTATTTGGACATATATGTAATCTGATATTTGCTCCTTACAAAAGGTCTTCAGGTGTTAGCCAAACTATCAATCTGATATCATTATGATTAGCAGCATTATAGAAATTCAAACTATTAAGCATTAGCATGTCACTTTTAGTCTTTGATTGTCACAGAACATGGGCTGGTTCTTAACCTGCATAAGTTCAGTGGTAGGAGCCATGGATATTTAAACTCTGTTTTGGATTTTTTTTTTTGGTTTTCCATTGAGTTCAATACAGGTCATTCTATGTACATTTCTTGTGATTGGGACTTGATAATAACGCTTCAGAAAATAGCAGCCACGTCTTTCATTTTCCTAGCATGGGGCTTCTAGCAGCAACCTCTGCATCATTTTAGGTGGCAATTGGATATATTGCCTGATTGTAGTCAGTGGGGCTTCCTAAATGTACTTAAAAGCAGCCACGTCTTTCATTTTAGCTTGTTGCAATTGTTCACACAGTAATCATTCTCGAATGTCCATGCAGGCTACATATTGGAAGAGGATATAGTTCAACAATCTTCATCAGTAAGCTTCTCAAACATACTACTTTGTATCTATGAATTGTAAGGAAGATGGTAATTTGTAGTTTTGTAAAGTATTCAATTATTTTTATTTTTTTTATATAGAAATTTGCACACTAATCGTTTAAAGAAATGACTCAACCAAGACCCTTTTAGGATGAAACCATGCTAGAGGTCATCCAGTTTAACACACATAGGTCATCGTATGGTAGGAAGAAATCACTGTATCAGCCATCTAGTTCACCTGACTCTTCTTTGATGGACCATTGTATAAATTCACAATGATTTGACAACTTTATTTGTTAAATCAATGACTATTCCTTGTTATATGTGAACCGTAGGCCATTTTTTTGTTTGAAGGACATTGTTCATATGATGACCAACATCATCTTTTCAGTTTGATTTTTGAATAGTAGTCATTCACAATAAGCTTGCTAAGACGATTGTTTGGATGAATCAAATATGTCTGAGGATGAATTAGCAAACTATCATCCATGAATAAGCCAAGCAAAGAACCTCAATGACTCCACTGACAGAAAATGTTCTTATTTAGAATGGTGCCATACATGTATGTATTTCATTCACATAAGATTAGCTTACCTGATTTGCATCCAACCTGATTCTTGGACTCACGCAGAAGTTGTGGGTGAGGTTTCCTAAGCCCACGAGTGTCTGGAGCATTGCCCAACAAAATGTAGCCACATGCACCAATGCAGCACAAGGATGTAAGATCAAAGCTTTCTATCAAGTGGGTTACACTTTTTATTTTTAGAACTTCTGGCTTAAAAATTAAGTGTTTCACTCCTTTGATGGACCACTGTATACAAGCAAATGGATGTCAGAAAGAATTGTGTTAGCCATCCATCTCCTTTATATATTGTGCCCAACTTCATGAACAAAAGCCTGAATTTGCACATGGCTCATCTAAGGGTAAGTTGGCATCTCACACACATTTTCCATATTGGTATGTGTGACTGCATGTGGATGGTCATGAATCCACACAAGTGTGGGCATAACCTCTGTTTTATGTTTACTTCATTTGGTTTTTCACTTGTTTCGTCCCATATGATAGTTAGCGCTACAACATGTATAATGTTCAGTTGCAATAGTGTAGTTTTTATTGTATATAGAGAACTCATTGAGAAGCCAATTCATTTAGATTGTTTGCATTCATTCCATGATCTTAAGTCCATATTCACATTATGAGCTTGAAACTTGTTTGTGTTAGTTTTTTTTTTTTTTCTTTTTTTGAAAATTAACCTATTCATATAGTTTTTTTTTTTTTTTTCCAGCTTCTAATGAACTTTGGCATATCTGATGTTAGAGACGTACCAAATGTAAAAACATTAGACTCTTTATTTCATTTTGGTTACATTCAGTATATTTCATTTTGGTTACATTCATTTTGGTTCACATCATAAAGTTTGTTACTGTTTCTAAGATGATTCAAAATCTAAGAAGCGAAGCCACAAAGTCAGATGATATATTTTTGCATGTCTAAGAAATTCAAGAATCCATCAGAATTGCATTTTTAAATTATTGCCTGGATTTTGCGAGCGTGCTTAATTGTCACAATTTAGCATTTGGGACCTGCAAAATGTGTTTTTGGTGTGTTAGTTTTCTGTCTAGCCTTCACCATTGATACATTCATGGGATATTCATTTGTGCATGCCACACATGTTATCTAGTGCGGATTGGAAGTAAGCTCTCTGAAACTAGGTCGAACAAAGAAATGCCATACTTAAAAAATGGATATATACAAGGGTCCGATGGGTATGCAAGTGTAAATTTGCTACTGTATTGAACTTACAATTATTTTATAAACGATAACAATACCAATGCCATTTTATATGTCTACATGTACCCGGATATTATATATATCGGTAAGAGATGCGACTTGCTTGGTTGGGGAAATCGTGATGTAGTTGCTCATGGTCAAGTACACGAAGTTAATCCAAATGCAGTTGTCCATTGTGAACCATTGGAGGAGGGAGCTTTTATTATTATCCTGACTGATATTATACATCCTAGCACTCTTTTGTGGAAAGATGGGTTCGTATCTACACTTAGAGAGGCCGGTCCGGGATCATTTGTGCAATGGGGGAAGAAATCTTTAAGATTTCGATAATTTGAACAAATTTGGTACTCTATAATTGAACTTGGTGTGGATGATTTTTTTAGTTACTTTATATGATGTTTCGTTTGTTTTTTCCTTAATTTTGAACTAATTTAGCACTTTATAGTTCAACATATTGATGGTCTGCATGTTTTTTCTAGTTACTCTATATGTTGTTTGGTTTGGTTTTTGTGATTTTGAATGAATTTTGTACTCTATATTTAAACATATTAGACTCCATTTGGTCGTCACAAACCAAATGGAGCCTAAGCCCCTTTTTAACTCCGCCAATGCAACTCCTTGCATTGCCGGTCCCAAGCCCGGGTAAAGGAGGGAGAATGGGCATCAAGGTGAGTTGTGTACTTTTCATTCATTTTCTGAGAGGCATTTTTAAAATGCTTGATGGTTAATTTTAAGAGTTTTTCCGACTTCTTCTACTATCATTTGAGGACCTCAAAGGCCCAACTAACTTGAGATTTTTATATGCAAGCTAATGTATTTTTAGCCCCACAGATCAATGTTGCCACTACAAGGTTCAATATTGAAATGGTAAAGTTTTTAACTATTTATTTTTTCTTTGTTTTTTCCTGTTCTTCATAAATAATTTAATATCTTAGACTCCTGTCATTACCAGCTAGTCTTGTCACTATTTGTACATATTTCATCTCATGAGTCATGCTTTTTGTAATTTTCTTACCCTTGTAGTGATTATCAGAAGCAGTGGTCCATCATTGAAAGATTACCCTTGTAGTGAGTCCAATCAAGGTATGGATAATACATGGTTTTAGTTCATGGTAAATGGTACCTTTTATTGTGGATCACCCCTGGACCAAAGACCTGGTACCTTTTATTGTTGTAAGTTCCTAATTATTTTGTTTCTATATTTGCGTCAGAGCTATCCGGATGTTGAGTGGGGGTCCCTGGAAGGTGGGTACCACTGTTATGACCATGATGAAGCTATCAATTTTCTATGGACAACAATATGGGTGGCCTGGCCATTTGGACAGGCCTGTGTTTATGTATTATCTCAAAATTAATGAAGCAGATCCGGATGTTGAGCAAGGGTCCCTGGAAGGTGGGAACCGCTGATATTTATTTTTTCCCTTCATCACTGTATGCGTGATCTTGTGAACAGGTTGGATGATAAATAAACATCACTATAGGCCCTAGAAAGGTTTCAATGATGGAAATCATTATACCCATTGTTTCTTGTGGTATGGTCCACCTGAGTTTTGGATATGATTCAATTTTGGTTTCAACCCCTTAAATGATTTGGAAAAGCATATGGACGGTGTAGATAAACTACATATATTTATAGTGGGTACAATGATTTCCTAACCCTAAATCTAAACCCGAACCCGAACCCGAATTCCTAAACCTAAAACTATAACCTATAACCTATAAACTAAACCTAAACCTATAACCTATAACCTATAACCCTAAGCCCTAAACCCCAAACCTAAACCCGAACCCGAACCCCAATTCCTAAACCTATAACCTATAACCTAAACCTAAACCTAAACCTAAACCTAAACCTAGTTTCTAAACCTATAACCTAAACCTATAACTTATAACCTCAATCTAAACCTATAACCTAAACCTATAACCTATAACCATAACCTAAACCTAAACCTAAACCTAAACCCAAACCTGTAACCTATAACCTATAACCTATAACCTCCACCAATAATTGCTGGTCCTGGTTCCCGAAGCAACATCCACCAAAGTTTCCATGTTAGCAAACCCATCAGTGGATGTTTCTAAAGAGTTTTTCCCCTCTTTTCTTCCTCAACTCTCCAAGATTACATTCCATTGATAAATGAAGTCATTGAAGGATGGACCACAAAAGTCCTTACTAAGGGAGCAAAGGTTGTCTTTGATTATTCTCCGATCATCCTTGGAATTCATATCACTTCCTCTTGGACTATTCTCGCAATTGTCTCAAGCCATAAGTTCCCAAGAATGGCAAATGGGATCATTCTCCAAGGCTTTTACCTCTCGTTTCAAACACACCAATTGACCCACCAAGCTCTCTTCCTAGCATGAACCACTTGGTTTCAAAATAAACACTTCTAGATTGCCTGCATAGGAGGTGTCTAAGCCAATGTGAACAAGTTCCCACATTGTATCATTTCTATGTTGATTATCACACTTTTTCACATATTGATTTGATTTAATTAGCTTGTTTGCTGATTAAATGTGAATGTTCCCCACTAAATGTAATGAAAACAATTCAAAAAGAGTCAGTAACATTAAAGTAGGAATCACAAACATAATGGTAATATAACCCACCAATGCATGATCACAATATTCCACCAACGCACATTATCTCTAAATCCACCATTGCATCATCAATGCAACCATACCATCATAATCATCACCAGCAACCAAAGTCAATCATCTATAAACAACAGATCATCTTCTTCCATATCCCACTCATTGATCTCAATTCAACTTCACCTCCTAGCTATAGTAGATTATGACTTTCAAGAAAGATTCTAATGTTCTTCACTGGCTTTTTTTTTTTTTTTATTCTGTAGGAAACAGTGAACTATATAATCTAAAGCAAAATATAAATTGCAATAACTAAGGCATCATGTATAAAGCATCCAGATGTGGTGAACCGATAGAAGTTTTATGTATTTGGGGATTCTTGTCCCCCTTATGTAAATCACATTCTCCTTCTCTTAATAAAGATTGTGGCTTATGACTGCAAAAATCCAAGTATAAATTTCATCGAATTCAAGAATTAATGAATTGTGAATGTTACTTTACCATTGATAGGTGCACTCTAATTAATTCATAACTTCAGCCAAAGCAGCATTCACCATCCTAATGAATGTGGCCATTCAAGATCAACAATGAAACATACTATAATCATCTCCAAACTCCACCTGATTAAAAACATCAGGACATAAAAGACAACAAATAGCCTACAGCTGGCTACATGCTAACTTAGCATGCAACACCATTCTCACCAATTTGTCACTTGTGTACGACATCCTAGCCATGGGCCCCACAATGAAAATCACTTAGTGCAAAAAACAGAGTACGCCATAACATCAGAATCAATGGACTGTTGACAATGTGATTCAACATACAGGTGTTACCCATCTCAAAAGTGGATCAGCTTGATTTTCAAGAAAAGACATGTTCAAGGTGGGGCCCACTTTTTTCACGGTTCAGATGATGGCTTACTCAAGCCTTTCAGTTCCCGGCATAAAAAAACAAAAAGAAAGCCACAAAAATATCAAAAGCAAGAAATCATCACCTTCCGCACTTGAATCTCATGATTTCCACAAAAAAGAAACCCCAAATAAATTAAAGTCATCATTCAATATAAAACATATGAAATTCAAAACAAATCATCCAAATAAAGAAATCGACACATCAGAAATGAATCATATCTCAAATTTCCACAATAAAACACCAGAAAAGAACAAAATTCAGTCCTGGTTCACTGACCTGATTTTGGCCTAATTTTGACCTGATATATATATATATATATATATATATATATATGTATATATATATATATATGTATATATATGTGTGTGTGTGTGTGTGTGTTGTGTGTGTAATCTATATGAGAAACATTTTGGCCTGATTTTTCTCTCCTCTTTTTCTTACTCATGTCTTTCCCTCTTACTATGTAATGTTTCTACAAGTATGTTCCAATTTTTTTAGTTATATATGTAATAGCTTATTGAGGACATGCAGAAAGCAAAGGAAGAGATGGAAAAACTGAAAGGGGAGGCACAAGCCAACAAGGATCATATGCTACAGGTGGTTTGGATTTTTTACTTGGATTTATTATCTGATACACTTAAGGATTTAAATATTTTATGATATATTTTTTGACAGTGTAAAGAAATAGCACAAGTGAATGAAGTTGCATTGAAGCAAATTGAATCTGCTCATGAAAAATTCAAGGCTGAGGTACATCCCTGTATCCTAAACCTCATTTGTTTGAAAGTTGCAATCCCTATTTTCAGTATATATGTTTTTTAATCTTTTTTTCTTTTGAGATGTGTACAAAGGCATGCTTGTTTGATTGTGTCTACAAATGTTGTTTTATACAGGCTGACAAGCTAAAGAAGTCACTGGAGGATGAAATTCATTTTCTCAAGGGAAGGGTTTCAGAACTTGAAAGTGATCTTGTGTCAAAGTCCACAGAAGTTACATCTGCAGTTTCAGAGAAAGAAGAAACTCTATCTTTTGCATTTGCTGAAATTGACCGTCTGAAGGAAGAAAATTTTGTAAAAACGTGAGCATTATTGCATTATATGGAGGGTGTTTACTGTGTTGGAGTGTATTTATTTCTTACACATGAGGGCACGCCTTAGTTGTATGCAACCACTCTTCTTGTTGTAGGTCTCAGATAGTGGAATTGGAAATTTATATCTCTTATTTGAAGGAAGATCTTGAAAAGGAGTATCTACGCTGGAGTACTAACCAAAGCAATTATAAAAGACAGGTTTACTCTTAATTTTTTTTCATAATTCTTATTTCCCATCTCATTCATGTGTAGTGGGATATGGAAGAACTTCGTATGAAGTATTTAGAGATGGAGTCGAAGCTAAAGTTTGAACAGGTTCCTTTTTTGTAATTCTTATGATAGGTTGA
Organism: Magnolia officinalis; assembly: GCA_021015155.1. NCBI lineage: Eukaryota > Viridiplantae > Streptophyta > Magnoliopsida > Magnoliales > Magnoliaceae > Magnolia > Magnolia officinalis. The sequence goes on from JAJHSJ010000008.1 coordinate 36,823,019, forward strand.
GCAAACTGAAGTATTGTTTATTTAGAAATGTGAATGTGGGATGCATTGTATGATTTGATTGCTATTTGTAATAAATGCATCATTTTTTTTTTCCAGATTGCATTTTATGTACTATTCCTATCAGCATTAAGCTTAGAAGAGTTTCAATCACAGCAGGTTCTTGCAATGGAAACAGGCACCATTATTACAATTTTTTAAATTAAAATAGCTACGGATTTTAGCCATAGCTCTTGGTTTGAAAACCGCAGCTATTACTAACTTTAGCATATTGTAACGGATTTCATTTCGCTTTTAGCTACTGATATTATCCGTAGCCGTCGGTACATTTCGCTATAGAAATTATAACTACTGCTTTTTTCTATAGTTAGTGATATCTATTGCTACAGATGTAATCTGTAGTCGTAGGTATATTTCACTACAGAAATTATAGCTACGGCCTTTATCCGTAGCTAGTGATATCTATTGCTACGGATTTAATCTGTAGGCGTAGGTACATTTCACTACAGAAACTATAGCTACAGCTTTTATTCGTAGCAACTGATCTCTATTGCTACGGACGTAATCCGTAGCCATCGGTTTTTTGACCTTTAGCTACCCCACCATAGATACGGATGTGTTACGGACTAGATCCGTAGCAATAGGCCTTTAGCTACGGATTTTATCCATAGCCTTTGTCCCTTTTTCTGGTAGTGATGGCTGCAAGGGACCTGGGGGTCTCTGATGATCGGCCTTGACGCGTTGGTGTTTCGACAAGAAACAAAAAATATTTCATTTGGGGATTTATCATTCAATAATAACAAAGAAAATACAAGAACATTCACCGTAGATTTCATTAATCCTAAGTTTCAATTACATCCTCGTATCTCCCTTGATTCTGAAACAAAGTACAAAGAAGTAATGCAAGCATGAAAGGAGAAACAGTTTAATGAAGCAGTCGAAGGATGACTGGATGATCAAGCTCGACCGGAAGACTGAATGATCGCACTCAAACAGAAGACTGAATGATCGTGTTCGAACGGAAGACTGAATGATTGCGCTCGAATGGAAAACTAAATGATCACGCTCGAACGAAAAACTAAATGATCGCGCTCGAATGGAACATTGAATGCCCCCAGAAAGAAGCACCGAGTGAATGCTTCAATAGGGAGGATAATGCAGCAATGAAAGCATTCTATCTTCATAGTGGTCAATTAGATTGAATGTCTTTCTACGAACAGTACTACAATTGCATCCTCCATAGTTTTAACTCCCTTATTTGCATCTTCTCTTTTCATCAAAACTTGCTACTGTAACAGCTATAACGATTCCATCCTTGAGTAACTTGATCAGAGAACTGTGTTTCAATGCTACTCCTACTGCAACAATCTTTTCGATCAACTCCTGCAACTCTTTCTTTAAACTCCATGGCTAGGGAACTGTTCTTTAATGTTGATCCTACCGTAATAATCTTTTTTATTGTCTCTTTTAATCATAGTTTGCATAATCCAAGATTTCGAATGATAATCTTTTTTGCCAAATTAATCGGAATTAGTATCCTAAGATATTTGCAATTTCAGAATTGGTAAATTCAATATATGTTAAAGGCTTTAAAATAATTGTAATATGTTGGCAATTTTGGAATAATTACAATGTATTGATGACTTTAGAATAATAAGGGATGCATATTAATTATGAAATAATTAGTATGCATAACAAGTTCATTTGAATGTTATTTCAATTTACGGTATAATATGACAATAATTCATTTATATGCATTTTCCATGCTTGTCAGCATGCTTTGCATTGCATTCGTTGCATTCTCTATTTTAGAGTTCAGTCAAACATAACTTCAACTGAACATACTTGACTTGACCAACTCTTAGGTTATTGGAATGGACGTAACTTCAACTGAACGTAACTTTGACTGAACATACTTGACTTGACCGGGCTCAAGAGAGCAAACATAGTTTACCACCGATTTCATGCTAGGCTCAAGCGAGCAATTATAGTTTACCGCCGATTTCGGGCTGGGCTCAAGCGAGCAATTATAGTTTACCACCGATTTCGGCCTGGGCTCAAGCGAGCAATTATAGTTTACCGCTGATTTCGGGCTCTTTAAGTCATTGAAGCTTTATATATAGACCTACTCAGGTGTTCACTGCTGCCATATATAGATGATAATGATAGGCCTTATGCGTAGTTGGCCGTTTAAGTCTTGACTAGCCTGCCTTAAATGATAAGCTACCATCGCCATCGTCAACTTTATATGTGGTTGGCCATATATTTCGCCACTGCTAATAATGTTCTGAGAACATTCCTGTTATATTTAAAGTAGTGCATCAGCTCGGCGATGATAGCAATTTCGATAAGATGGGTTTGTATATACGATTGATGACAACAACAATAGTTGCTAACTTTTGAGATAATCATCGACGTTTGGCGATTTTGGCGATAATCATTGACGTCGGTGGCAATCATCAACGCTTTGTAGCAATCATCAATGCTTGACCTTGATATGCTTGATATGCTTGAGAAGCTTTGCTTGAAAATAATATTTTGGAGCTTTAGAGCTTTATTTGGAGCTTTCAAACTTTTGGAGCGTTTGTAATAATATTCCATAGTCAGTAATCATCAGTAATATCAACAATGGCTGTCAGCAATGGCCAATGATATTTTGGTAATCGATAATGCTTTGTGATGTATGTATGTTTGTAAGAATAATTCTGCCTGGTTAACTAATATAGCATCTCGTCATGAGAATGATATAGGGTGACTATCACCTTGTTGCTAATAATCACCGCTTGGTGAAGATAATATATGGACTTGCGACTTCGATAAGGCTCTAGACGATAGTGTGCATATTGTATCTATTTATATAATTGTATCTGATTTGCCCCCTTTTGATTGAATGAGATTTTCTCTGAGAATCTTTACAATGAAAACTTTTTACCTTTCGAGAATAATGATTTTAATAGGATGAATATCCACAGGCATTCCGATGCCCTATTCATGTTGATCCATGGCTTGATAAGTCTTTTCGATATAATCTTCAGTGATAATATACTGATTGTCTCATTTAGGATTTAAACTTGGCCCTGGTCTTGTAAGCGAACCACAGTATATTGTCTTTTTTGAAGAATATATGTTGAATCTCTTCATGTCTTGATTGGCATTATAAGCCTGGTAATTGTTGATAATATGGAAATAATTATCATTTCATAAATCTTATAGATAACCGGCCAGAGCTCAGAAATAATTTTGCAACAGCCTTTTCTGAATATATAGTTTTGAAAATAGTTTTATAGGCCGCAGCGATAATCCGATTGCAATAATAATCTCGGGCTTGATTGTAGATATATAATAACTCAACCGCAGCAATGATTCAGGCTCCTGTGCTGATCTTCATAAAAATATGATATCAACAATTATCATCTCAAGAAATCGACAATTACCTTTTCCGGGATGAGGTAGATTGAAAATTTTGCACGGATGTTTGGGAGAATATTCAGAAATTATATCTTTATCTGATTTCTTTATTCATTAATCATTCTTCTTCATTACTTCACCAGAGAATGAAGGTTCATGAAGACCAGAATATTGCTTGTCTTATTATGTTGTTTTCTTTCTTAAGAAACCATTGGGCTTGTCATTCCTCTCTTTCTGTCATGTTCTTCCATCACAATTTCTCCCTTATCGATCATTTTCTGTAACTTTTTCCTGAGGGCATTACAATTTTCTGTATAATGTCCCATCGTTCGGTGATAATGACAATAATCCTTTCCTCTTGCCTTTTCAACCTCTCTGAGATGCATCACCAAGGTAATTTGATACTCTTGCTAACAATTGATTCATCATGGGAAGTATGTCTTTCCTTGCGAATGCATATTTCATATGGTCTTTATTTTGCCTAGACCTTTTATATGTCATCATAACTGCACAACTATTTCTATATTCTTCATGAATGTTTCTTTCGTCATCTTGATAATCTTCTTTATTTTCTTCTTTCTTAGTGATATTGGCTGATGTTTTATGAGAAATCTGGCATAATGGCTTTATGTAAGAAGTAGACCCTCTTCCAATCATCTTTTCAAGAGCATAAGCCTTTGTAGCAAGATCACGAAAGGTCTGTATATCTGCACTAATTAGGATGCATGCCACTTCCGGTCTTATACCTTCTCAACATAGTGTAAGTGCTATGGTTTCTAGCCCCTATGATTGTCAAATTTTATAGTGCTAAAACCTCTTGGAATCTGTGTCTTGTGTAGTGCTTCTACATGTTTCAAGATAGTGCATCTCATGTACAAGGACAAAGGTTTTTTACTTCAAGCACGTCAAATGCAAGATTACATGTTCATGTTCAAGTACAACATCAAGCGTGAATTCAATCTTTCAAGCTTCTACATATGACAAGATCTCAAGCTTCGTGAACTTCAAAGATCATTTATCAACTGAAGGAAAAGAAGACTCAATGTTCATATATCACTAAAAAGGTTTGGTTGACTGTGGATTGACCTTAGGGTAGGTCATTTTGAATATATAATTCAAATGACATATTTTATAACTGCATAGTCTGTTTTTAGACTAGTCCTACGCTACGTTCGACTAGTCCTAGCACTGGATCGACTAGTTCAAGAATTCCTCGACTAGTCCTAAGTTTGTTACTGATTTTTGAAAATTTTTGTTAAAGCCTCGACCAGTCCTGGAGACCGTTCGACCGGTCATGTGAACAGTGGTCGGCTCGTTCTCGACCAGTCCTACAGGTTCGACTCAAAGTCGAGTAACTAAATTGAGTCCCACTCGACCGGTCGAGCAGGTCCTTCGACTAGTCGTGGAACGGTCTTATCTTATCGGGCTTGAAATTTCAAAAATCTGTTGGTCCTACAACTAGTCGAGCTGACTGCAGGACCAATCGAGCAAGCAATTTCTGCACTTATAAATAGAGCACGAATTTAAGCTATATTGTGCTCATTTAATATTCTCTTTAATTAGCTTTCTTTGTATTTGATTTTGAATTCTACATTTCAATTTTATTTGAAAGAGGGATTGTTGTATTCCCACTTCTTGGAATCAAAATCAAATCAAACTAGCCCAAGGTGATTAAATTTAAAATCAATTTAGAGCCTAGAACCATTTCATATGTGAATGTGAACATTGAACTTCTACGTTGAACCTCTACTCTGATTTGGTTCTTTTGGGCTACATCAAAAGAAGAATATCCAGGTATTTTACAATTTTATAAATTCTATTTTGATTTCATTGAGATTATGCCAGAAAAATCTCTCTATTTTGGTTTATCTGAGGTGATCCAGAAAACTCAGAGTGTGGGGTTTTTGAATTGTGTAAGCCCACTTGAAAGACACAATTGTGAGGGTTTTAGGTGAACCTTGAAAAACCTATTTTCATAGTGAATGCTAATATCCACTATATGAGGTATTAGGAGTAGAGTAGTTGTGTGGCTGTTGTTTAACAGTTGGTGTACACACAAATGAACCACTATAATTTCTGGTCTTGTGGTTGATTGATTGTTTATTTTATTTTGTGGATATTGAAATTTCCCTTTTTGCATTTGTGGAGAATGTTGTAATTTCTTTTATGCAAGTGTGAGAATGTTGTAATAGCTTAGATTTCTTTCCTTGCTATTTATTTCTTTATTCCTCTGTATTAGTTTGAGTTTTTTATACACAGATAACTAGTAAGGTTGTCCTACCTTGACCCTTGGTTTTTGGTGTAAGGTTATCCTTAGAACAACATCTGTATCAACCTTTCAATACTCGTACATTTGAGGTTGTCTTTAATTTCAGCATTGTGGGATTGTTTATTGCTATCAGTATTTAATTTATTTAAATTCCACTGTTATTTTTTTAATTTGGCATAGTCCAATTCACCCCCCCCCCCTCTAGGACTTAATAGCTCAGCTTTTTCACATAGCTAAACCTATTCTAATTCTCCTGGAAGATATCGACATGATGCCCCCAAGTCTTTCCATCATCTGATGAATTCGTCAACTGATTCATCTTCTTCTTGGTGAATAGAGGCCAATTCGGTCAAACCGACTTCTCTGTCGAAAGAGAAAAAGTTTGACATAAAGGCATCCTGCATATGTTCCCAAGTATGAATAGATCCTGGAATCAAATCTGAATACCATCTGAAGGCTCTTCTTGTTAGAGATGACCCGAATAATCGAAGACAACATTGAGGAACTCTAGAGATTTTTTCCATCATTGTTATGAAGTGCATCATATGTTCTTCAGGTGATCCGTTCCCATTAAACTTCTGAAAGTCTAAGTGTTTGAAATCAGCGGAAAATGACACTTCTTCTATTTCAGGGGGATATGGTGTCCGGTATCGAAACCATTCTGATTTCGCTCCTTCTCTGGATGAATGGATTCGATGACCATCTGTCGGATTTCTTCTTGCATTATGATTTGAGAAATATTAGGCGCAGGCCCCTGAAATCTTACCGCCTGTGGTTGTGGCCTTTCTTCTAGAGGTTTAATGTTGTTCACAACAGCCACTATTGGAAAATTAGGGACTTATTCAACTATGTGCTTATCTGATGAAGGTTAATTAGGCTAATTGATGTATGCCGATGAAACTCTTGTCTTCTTATTCTTCGATCGTCTTGATATTGAAGGAGGAAGCGAGTGCTGCACTGCTGATGATGTCGAAGAAGATGAACTATTGTTTGATTCGAAACTAGCGTATTGTCGCTTTGAAGGACTAGCTAACTCATATCGTGGTATTCTTAATACATGAGTTTGCTTGAAATCTTTTGCAGGAGGTGCCGTGAGAGAACATTCACTAGACGCGATGGCTTTCCCTTTATTCTTCTGAATTTGTAATGATTCTGTGAAAGATGCCTTTACGGTTGTAGTTGGCGGTATTGGAAGACCTTTTTGGAGTGATGAGCCTTTCTGTTTTTCTAGAATGAGATGATTGCATGACTGAGGCGGGACTGCGTCTCACGACACTTCGTATAATCGATCCTGTATTTTGCGGGATGATGCTTCTTATGCAGGTAGATCGAACTTTTTGTCTGTTAGATGTCACCGATATCCATCCTTCATCGTCCTGCCGTGCTGTCATCAAAGCAAAGACCATTCCGGACATCACTTGACATTGCCTATCCTTGATCATAGTTGATTTAAACTCCTCTGGTACTTTCTGTAGTAGTGATTGTGTGTTGTCGATGTAATCCACAGCAAATCCATTGGGTGTGAAATATACAACCACATTAGTCAGGAGAAATGACATTGCTATTGTATAAAGATGGAATACCTATCATTCAAAACATAGTATCAGTTAAAATAAAATTGTACTTTGTTTTAGAGATGAAAGGGAGGATGTTCCCATTGAGAGTCGCCATTTTGGTGTCTACATAACGCCAAATAGTGATGAAAATCCTCTAAATAATTTTTAAGTTATCATTAAATAATAACATTCCCCAATGGAGTCACCATTTTGTTTCGACATGAAATGAAAAGCATTTCATTTGGGGATTTATCATTCAATAATAACAACGAAAATAGAAGAACATTCACCATAGATTTCATTAATCCTAAGTTTCAATTACATCCTCGTATCTCCCTTGATTCTGAAACAAAGTATAAAGAAGTAATGCAATCATGAAAGGAGAAACAATTCAATGGCAATTTTGGCAGCATTCCGGCTCATATCAATCATGCCTCCATAGGAGATGAGTTGTGCGGGCCTTCCGTGCACTTCGTCCCTCATTAACAGGATAAAGGAGTTCCAAGATCCCTTTGTAACATCTGAATCGGCTTGAAGACTTGAGAAAATGCTACATAGTGCTACCTCAAAAGAGTACCCACGTAACTCCTCTATGAGTTGCGCGGGCCCGCACAACTCGCCAGGAGTAGCGCAGCCCGACCTTCTACGCTCTACACTCTCTCTCCCTCTCTCCATCCCCAGTACCTGTCAAAGGCACTGGTCTTCCAAACATCCGATCCTGCAAATGAGGGGGTATGGGGTATTTATAGGCTTCCGAACGTGTGGGCCCTCGAATCCCATGCTATGGACCCCACTTTACACCTTCTATCCAACCGTCTCTGAGGAGAGTAGCGTGGGTCAGTGCAATTATGATCAGTTGCCCGGTCCCGCACAACTCATGCTTCCGCACAACTTGTAGTCTGCACAACTCCCAGTCCACGCAACTCACATTCCACACAACTCCTGATCTGCCCAATTTTGTGATCCGCACAACTTGTCTGCTTCTTTCACTCCAATCTTCAACCTTCCTTCTTTGTCTCTGATATCTTCTCTTCTCTCAAAATCTCTTCTTCATTACTTGTGTTCTCAACAGTGCACAATGAGAACTTCTTACATTTTTTGTGCACCAACAATTGGTACGTGTCACACTCGGCCACAAAATTAGCAATCTAGCGCTTCATCCCCGTCCAAAAATATTGCATCATCATGTCATGATACATCTTCGTGGAGCTGGGGTGGATGGTAAACCTTGATCGATGTGCCTCGGTCATCACATCTCTGCACAACTCTGAAATGTCCGAGACACACAATCAGCCTTTGAAACGAAGTCCACCATCGAACCCAACCTGCCAATTTGACTGCTCCTCAGATGCCTGCTTTGCAATCCTACAACGAATGATCTGTCTGCTGAGCCTCAATTACCCTTGTGACAAGAGAGGGTTGAATCGACAAGCTTGATAACTGAATGATGGCAGACTGCAGACTAAACTCGAAGTCGTACTCGGCTACATCCTCGAGCATCCTCCACTGTTGGACCATCATATGTGTCACCAGGCCCCGTGGCTGACGGCTAAGGGCATCTGCCACCATGTTCACCTTGCTAGGGTGGTACTGAAGATCTAAATTGTAGTCCTTCAGGAGCTCCATCCAACATCTCTACCTCATGTTCAACTCTGAATGCGAGAAGAGATACTTCAAGCTCTTATGGTCAGAGAATAGCTCGAACCTAACCCCATAAAGATAATGTCTCCACACCTTCAGTGCGAAGACAACTGCAGCCAACTCTAGTGTTTCGACAAGAAAACAAAAGTATTTGATTTGGGAATTATCTTATTCAATCATAACAATGAAATAATTACAGAAGCAATCATCACACTTCATTGATTCTGAATTCATTTACATCCTCAAGTATCCCTTGATTCTAAGATAGTTTACAAAAAATTCATTGGAAGTTACAGTTATCGCAGTTAAATATAAATTTCGGTAGCATAACAGCGCCGATCTCAATCATCTCCTATGACTTAGGAGGAATAGATAAATCGACCAATAGTCTTCAAGAGGACGGAGATTCCGGCAGCATAACAGCGCTATTTCAGTCATCTCCTGAAACTTAGGAGGAACACGCCTTTTCGTCGATGATTCTTCCTTTTCTCTTGAACAAGAAGAACCTGAAGACTTGAAGACTCTAGCCATTCTAACAGTATAACAGCCCATTGCTGTTATAGACTGTCCAACAGTCGGTTTGTGCGGGTTCGCGCAAACAATATGCTTTGCGCGGGTCCGCGCACACTATATTAACCCAGTACCGCTTTGCGCGGATCCGCGCAAACTTCAGGAGTCCAATACTCCGCACCTTCTGTCTTCTCTTTCGTCTTTCTTTCACTTCTGAAATCTTCGAACCCCTTTTGAGAGGAGGAACGGGGTATTTATAGACATTTTCTTTAATGGAAATCTCTGTTCTGGTCGATGTGGGACAAAATAATCAACCAACCTTTTTGATCCCACCGTCATATACTTTGCGCGGACACGCGCAAACGATATGCTTTACGCGGTCTCGCGCAAACCATCAGTCCCCGCGCAAACTGTCTTCATAAGCCCCCGCGCAAACCGTTCATTTTGCGCGGTCTAGATTTCACTTTGCATGAATCCGCGCAAAGTGGTCTTGAAGCTGATTTCTTAATCTTTCAAATTGATTTTTTGATTTTTCTCGTCTTCAGTTCCTTGCTTATTTTATGCCTCAACATCTAGATCATGCGTAGAGTAGTTCTACTCATGGACTTTGACCTGGCGAGATGCGAAGGCCACGGGCTTCTCATGCTGCATAAGGACAACACCCAAGCCAATACATGAAGCATCGATAAAAACCACGAATCCTTCACTCCCAAAGGGAAGAGTGAGGACTGGTGTGGACGTAAGACAGTCCTTCAGCTCTGTAAATGCTCACTCACATGCATCATTCCAAATGAACTAAGCGCCCTTCTGGATCAACCTAGTCAACGGGGCTACAATACAGGAGAATCCCTCAATGAAACGTCGGTAGTAGCCTGTTAAACCAAGGAAATTACGGATCTCAAACGCATTCGTGAGTTGGCCCCACTGACGCACGACATCAATCTTCGAAGGGTCCACTACGACGCCCTGCCTCGTCACCACGTGACCGAGGAACTTCACCTCCTCTTGCCAGCACTCGCATTTCTCTAACTTCGCATAAAGCTGATGTGCACGGAAGGTCTGCAGGGTAATCTCCAACTACTGCTCATGCTCCTCACGAGTCCTTGAATATATTAGGATGTCGTCGATGAATACCACAACAAACTAATCAAGATATGGATGGAAGACCTCGTTCATCAACTACATAAACACTGCTGGAGCATTGGTCAGTCTGAAAGATATGACCTGAAACTCAAAATGATCATAGCATGTCCTAAATGCTGTCTTCGGGATATCCTCCTCTCGCACACGAACCTGATGATAACCGGACTGCAGGTCTATCTTTGAAAAGAATTGCGCCTCCTGCGGCTGATCGAACAAGTCATCAATCCTTGGAAGCTGGTACTTGTTCTTAATCGTGACCTTGTTGAGCCCGTAGTAATCCATGCAAAGCCTCAACGAGCCATCCTTCTTCTTCACAAAGAGTATTGGCTCTCCCCACGGTAAACTGCTCGGGCAGATAAAGCCCAACTCGCGCAACTTGTCCAACTACTTCTACAGTTCCTACAATTTCAACGGTGTCATACAATACAAGGCCTTTGAAATAGGCACGGTACCTGGTACGAGATCGATCAGAAAATCAGTGTGCCGGCGATGTGGTAACCCTAGAATCTCCAAAAACACATTGAGAAAACCATAGACGACTGGCAGTTGGTAGATACACAAGGCGACTAGCTCCTCAACGTCACGAGACATGAGGCAAGAAAGTTGCTCTCCTCTGGGCTCAGCTATGGGTATATAAAACGTGACTGTCCTCATGGAGTAGTCTAATATGGCATGATACTCGGCGAGCCAATCCATGCCCAGGATGATATCAAACTCGGACATCAGCAGAACAAACAGATCGGCAGGCAAAAAGGTCTCCCCTACCAGAATGGGGCAAGACAAGCAAAACTGGTCTAACACTGCAGTCTTCCCCAAGGGCATTGATACTGATAAACCCTCATGAGTAGACTCTAACGGCAAACCGGTCGATCAGCAGAAATCCTCAGCCACAAATGAATGCGATACACCAGAATCAAATAATACATGAGCTATGCATGATGAAACGAGGAGTGCACCCTCGACAACCCCTCCTAATGACTGAGGGTCCTGCTGGGCTGCATAAAATCTACCCTGAGCCTGCTGGGGAGGTGCATGTCCCCTCTGTGGTCGCCACTGCTGCTGCTGCTGCTGTGGTGGCCTGAACTGCTTCCTCTGCTACTATGAGGAAGGTCTCGCTGGCTGTTGTGGCTGCAGTTGTTGCTACTATTGGGCCTCAGCGGCAGGTGTTTTTGTCACTGCTGTTGCGGATGGGGATACTCGTGCCTATGAGTCTGGTCGCACCGCATCCAAAGCAAGCACCTGGTAATTGTCCCAGTGGTGGTGCTGGAGGTGCTGCTAGAGCTCGGAAAGCTGGGCGGGCCACGTGCCTCTGCTGCTGTTGGGAGCTACCAGAGGGGGCCTTCCTCTTTCGGTCTCCTATCTTCTCACAAACCCTCTGCAAATAGACCCAATCTGCCCGCTATCTCTGCCTGCTACCAGAGGGGGCCTTCCTCTTCCAGTCTCTAATGACACGACTCCAGAGGCTAAAATGCAAGTCGTTCTCAAAAAGGCGGGCCTTCCCCCCTCATCATTAACAAGATAAGTCGTGACTCTCGAGAGTACGACGAAACGGGCCTCATACCAGGACACCGACATATCCCCTACACAAGAGTCTCGAACTCAAGCACACACTACTAACAGACGTGGTCAGGGAAGAACTTTCGGTCAAATTGGTCAACAAAATCCTCCCAAGTCCACTCGAACTCGGCCCCTGGCGCTCGAGAGACTGATGCCCACCAGTGCTTGGCCTCACCTGAAGAAGAAACACAGCTAACAGAACTTGCTGCTGAGTAGTGCACCTCATAGTATCGAAGATCTTCTCGACCTCTGATCTTCATCGCTTCACTACTGTTGGGTTGGGCTCTCCCTAGAAACGAGGGGGATTGAGCCGCGTAAAGTCACGTAGAAGGGAGCTTGCGCGCTCCTGCTCAATCTGGGCTAGTGTAGCAGTGGGTCGCCTACCCCGCCTCTAAAGAATTGCGGTCATCGCCTACAACATCTACTGAAGCTGATCCGTGCTCACAGATACAGTTGGGGCCACACTCATCTCGGATGTGGGAGCCCCTCTGGTCACCCTCTTAGGTGTCATGTCCTAAAGGAAGGAACAAGGGACCTATTAGCCTTAAGTACTCTCGAATGCACACACGTTAGGGAGCTATAAAAGAGAGTTACTAAGTTATTCGAACTCGGGGAACTAATCATTCTAAGTTCATATCAGATATGTGATGTTATCTTCACGAATTCCCAAGTTAGGCTCTGATACCAACTTCTGTCACGTCCTAAACTCAGAAACCGGACTCACAGAATTCTCGATCGCCGAATCTGGTGACGACAGTCTCTGTAGTACCCCATTCTCGGCTCCCGGTACTCATATGCCAGATTCCGATCCTGGGATCCTACAATGATGATTTTCAATATAATTTTTTGTAAAGGAGCGTAACCACAAGTATAACCAAGTCAGAAAATAACATCACCACATATCCACTATAATAAACCATTTGAGTATAATGCGGAAAGGGAATATACAAGTATAATGAAACTCTAGAAAGATCGTCGCACACTCTCGCCTCAGCGTTGCTGCGTCCTAGCATCACTTGCATGCAACGGTCGTGCATAAGCTTACAACAAAGTTTAGAGGGTGTGTGCGTGTAAGCGTAATGCATGTACCAAGTATGCAATATCAGAGTAAGCGGAAATACTGGAAAGTCCATGAGTGCTATCAACCATACCAAGGCTATGCGATGCAAGGCCTATTTCGATAAGGAAACAAAAGTATTTAGTTTAAGGAAACTATCTTATTCAGTCATAACAATGGAACAGTATAAAGACAATCATCACACTTTATTGATTCTGAATTCATTTACATCCTCAAATATCCCTTGATTCTAAGATAGATTACAAAGAATTCACTATGAATTCAGCTATCATAGTTAAATGTAAATTTTGGCAGCATAACGGCAATGATCCCAATCATCCCCTAAGACTTAGGAGGAATTGATGAATCGACCAATAGTCTTCAAGAAAAATAGAGATTCCAGCAGCATTCCGGCGCCATTTCGGTTATCTCCTGAGACTTAGGAGAAATACGCCTTTCTGTCGGTGATTCTTCATTCTTTCCTGAATAAGAAGACCTTGAAGATTTGAAGACTTCGGCCATTTCGGCAGCATGACAGCCTATTGCTGTTATAGCCTGCAAGGCAGTCGGTTTGTGCGGGACCACGCAAACCATATAGTTTGCGCGGGTCCGCGCAAACTGTATGAGCCCAATGCTCATTTGCGGGGATCCACGCAATCTGCTGGAGCCCAATACTCCGCACCTTCGATCTTCTCCTTTGTTCTTCTTTCATTCTGAAATCCTCGAACCCCCTTTTTAGAGAAAGAGCGAGGTATTTATAGACATTTTCATAGGTGTAAAACTCCGACTTGGGCGATGTGGGACAAAATAACACCCAATCATTTTTATATCACCGTCATACGCTTTGTGTGGATACGCGCAAACGACATACTTTGCGCGATCTCGCGCAATCTGTCTCCTTTGAGCGATCCCGCGCAATCTATTTTACTTTGAGCGATCCTGCGCAATCCGTTTACTTTGCGCAATCCAGCGCAAAGTATTCTCAGAACTGATTCTTTGTTCCTTTCTTTCAACCTTTTCCTTGATCTTTCCTTGCTTCAATTCTTTGCTTATTTTATGCCTCAACAGATGCCCCCTTGATCCATTCTTTGCTTTTTTCAGAAAATCAAAGAAAAAGATCAAATCACCCTTTTCTACAGGGTTTGCGCGATCCCGCGCAAAGTTCGGTCGAGGACCATGCTCGGCCATGAATGCTATAAATAGTCCAACCACTTTGAATTTCTGCACAAACCCTTTATGCTCTTGTGAAACTTTGCTCCTGCGATTCTCTTTCGCGCAAACCATACACTTTGCGCGAACCCGCGCAAACCTTGCAGTTTTGCGCGAATTTCTTCAAAGTCCAGCACATTTCGCGCAGCCCATACACTTTGCGCGGACTCACGCAAAGTGTCCCGCACTTTAGCCGACTTTCTCTCTTTTGATCCTTCCAACACTTAGCCATTTTTCACTCTTCTTCTATTCTTTTTTCTTAACTCATCATTATGGCCCGTATAAAACAAACAGCCCGTCCTGTGACTTCTCCTTCTGATCAACCTTCTTCTGATCAACGACCTGCTAAGCGAACAAAGACTACCTCCAGAACTCCTGCTTTTTTTAAAGAACCCGTTCTTCCTACTTTTGACTTTTCTGACCGCATTAAGTCTCTGCCATCCCCCATTCATAGATCCATATCATTAGGAGATATCAAATGTCCCCCGAAGTACGGCAGGGAATACGATTGGGACGAATGGTTAAAGACTACAGCTCACATTCGTACTGATAGTGAAAGACCACCCCTTCGTGAAGACACTCCCCCTGCCTCTCGTCCGAAAAAAACTCACCGGAATAAGGCGAAAGAGTTCGTAGAGAAAATTAAGGAACATAAGAGGAAGAGACTTCAAAACTCATGGGACTCGGTACGAGTTGTTGAAGGCGTTATGAAGTTCGACAACCCTCATGCAGAAGGTATGACGATAATTCCTATCAATGTCTACCGCCATCAGAACATGCTTGACTGTGAATCCAAGGATTATGTTCACAGTGAAAGGTTGATGTATACTGAATCGTGGGCCACCAGAGAACCCCAGATCCTTGAGGGAGTCATACAAACACAGAAGCAGCGATAGAAGATAGGGGAAACTCATCCCATGATCTTCCTTTCCACAGTCCTCACGACCTCTTTCCTTCACATTTTTATGAAACAGTTCGGCAGCGTTTCCGAGATCGAGAACAGCTCTGGGGACTAGCAGAATTTCGCATCAGAGGCCTGTTAACTGCTCGACGCTATTACTCTGATTGGGCGAAAGCTATTTTATTGAAGCATACGAGTACACTTGCAAAAGTCGGTCTTTATGATGCTATAGAGGTGACTTCCAAATACTTCTATAGGGAACCTACTATACTGAAAGGCTTTCTCGAGTATTGGTCGCCTACAACCAACTCCTTCCACTTACCCTATGGTGAAATGAGCATAACACTTTGGGACCTTCACCGCATAGCCGGTCTCCCGATAACAGGCAAATTCTATGATGAATTCATTCCGACCAACAGGGAACTGGCCTTTGTATCCTCTCCAGATCACAAACCTTCTATCTCTGAAACCACTATCGAACTGTTTAAAGAGATGAGCAAATTTCCCAATTTTCACAAGATCCCTCCTTTGCAATGGCTGGCACATTTCTCCAGGGGCCTCAGGTATTTATCAGTCCAATAATCGACTTTTCTCCTTATATTTTTGCTACCTGGCGATTTCTGCATATTCACCCTCTCTCTTTATTTTTCTTTGAAGATTTCGTGATTGTCACTCCAAGGAACTAACAAAGCTTCGAGACGCAATGAAAGGGTGTTGAAGCATAAAATAAGCAAAGAACTGAAGAAAGGAAAGATCAAGAAAATCAGCTTGAAGATCAAAGAAATCAGTTTCCAAAAGACTTTGCGCGGGTCCGCACAAAGTGAATTGATTGCGCTGGACCATGCAAAGTAATGGGTTGCGCGGGTTGATCAGTGAAGACAGGTTGTGCGGGAAAAACAGATTGCGCGAGACCGCGCAAAGCAAGTCGTTTGCGCGAGTCCGCGCAAAGTGTTTTGTGGAAGTATAAAAATGGCTGGATGTTATTTTGTCCCACATCGACCAGAATAGGGATTTACACCAGTAAAGATGTCTATAAATACCCCGTTCTTTCTCTCAAAAGGGGTTGGAAGATTTCAGAGTGAAAGAAAGACAAAGAAGAAGACAAAAGGTGCAAATGAGCATTGGGCTCGGATAGTTTGCGCGGACTCGCGCAAAGGAGCATTGGGCTCCTGTAGTTTGGGCGGACTCGCGCAAAGGAGCAATGGGCTCTTGTAGTTTGCGCGGACTAGCGCAAAGGTGCATTGGGCTCCTGTAGTTTGCGCGGACCCACACAAAGCATGTAGTTTGCGCGGACTCGCGCAAACCGACTGCTGGACAGTCTATAACAGCAATGGGCTGATATGTTGCAGGAATGGCTAGAGTCTTCGAATCTTCAAAGTTTTCTTGTTCAGGAGGAAGGGAAGAATCATCGACAAAAAGGCGTATTCCTCCTAAGTTTCAGGAGATGACCGGAATAGCACTGAAATGCTGCCGAAATCTCTATTCTCTTGAAGATTAATTAGTTGACTTGTCTATTCCTCCTAAGTCATAGGAGATGATCAAAATCAGCGCTGTTATGTTGTCGAAATTTATATTCAACCGTTATAATTGTAACTTGCAATGAATTCTTTGTAAACTATTTTAGAATCAAGGGATACCAGAGGATGTAAATGAATTCAGAATCAATAAAGTGTGATGGTTGTTTTTGTAACTATTTCATTGTTATGTTTGAATAAGATAATTCCCAAATCAGATACTTTTGTTTTCTTGTCGAAACAAGGGGAGACCGGAATATAGCTCCTTCGGAGAACTTGTAGCTTTCTTAGCCTATTGGCTGAGTTTGGTCGTATTGCCTAGCTCTAAATGGGCAGATGTCTTCACTGTAGCTGGCGCTTTGGCGGAAGGCCACAAATACTCCATTACTCCCCCAGTATTATGCTCTATTTATAGGGCCCTTGGAGAGGTAGTTACCCACGTGAAAGATCCTATTCTTGGAGCCTCGTCTGCACATACTTCTTGGCATTACATCACAGGGTGGCTAGGGGTCTATTTTCCTTGGACTTTCGAAGCTCCAGAGCAAGCATATGTTCATCCTTCTCATCTTCCACTCTGGTTCTTCCAACAAAGAGCGATGGCCAAAAGAGCGTATGACTGGGTCGCCAATAAAATTCAGGATGATGACCGAATAAACTTCTTTCAATTCCGCCTTTATCGTTACACCGAGGATACAGACATGGTGGACCAAGAAACACTTACTGCAGCGGAAAGAGCTTTCTTCTTTTCCATTCGTTCTTGCAGTCTACCCCTTCGGGAAGGGACAAAATTTTGGAGAGAACCTTACTACCCCAGCCGTTTTGCTCATCAATTTGGCTACGACCAAACTGTACCACAAGACTGCGGGCTAGTTACTCAGAAAATGTGTTGTTATGGAACAGGTCCTCTCAACTGGGCCATGATATGGAAATAGCTACTGAATGGCTGCGTTGGATCTTCCTTCATAATTTCCGACTGTAATCGCATAGTCCGTACATCATATGGCTGGATGCGATGGTGGGATCATCAGTCATACTTGGTCACTAAGTGTTTTCCAATGGATTCCTCCATCTTTCTCCATCCGCCTAGGCCGAAAGGCAGAAATCTAAAGAGTGGAATTGGCTATATCCCGGAAAAGAGTCATGCGTCTCATCATGGAGAAATTTGTAGGAAGATATCGTTAGAAGACCCTATCCGTGAAATAAAGCCTATTAACACTTTGGATGGCTGGTTTGCTCATGGAGTTTTAAGAGAATTTGAGCAATCTCGCTAGGACTTTACAGATCAGGCTACAGATGATGCTGAAGGTGCATCTTCCCCAGTTCCTGCAGAGACTACCGCGGCTCAAGAGGGACCAGTTAATGATACTCCTTTACCCCCTCCACAATCTCTTTGTCATAGCCCATCTTCCCCGATGACTAGATCGAGAACGCGTTTACAGGCATCATCTCCTATTCTTTCAGAGAGGACCAGACAAGCATCCGCCTCCCCTACAGTCAAAGAGTCCGCACCAGAGAGCAGCCGGGCTGCTTCTTGTAAAGGAAAGCAAGTTGTCGTTGAAGAAGTTGATGAAGAAATTCTAGGAGATGAGAGTTCAGCTTAATCATCAGAGACTACTATCTCTTCATAGTATGAAGATGACGAGGACAGCGAAAGCAGTGAGGATAAAGATAACGATTTTAAAGAAGGCGAAGTTGATGTTGGCAGAGAAGAGGAGGCAATTACGGAAGGGGTTGAACCGAAACCTTTTCCTGCAACCTCTAAAGTTCTTCCTGGCATTAATATTCTGGCTAAATCTCCTGCAGCTGAGGAAGATGAGGAAGAACATTTAGATTATGGCGAATACGGATATTCACCAGGTAAAGGAGATTTAACTTTTATATGCTTATATTTATCTACATATTTAACAACAATTATTTATTTAGAATTATTGTGTCTCCCTTTTTAGGTGCTCAAGTCGCTGAGATAGGCTTCAGTGAATCCTCCTGCAGGAACTTCACCGAGAGCTCCTGTAATTCCATTGGTGGTACAGAAAGTGGTAGCTCATGAAATTATATTTTCAACAGAGACCACTGACTTGCCAACTCCAGCTACCAGAGATTCTAGTACGGAAGCTAGAGCACCATCTTTTGCTGATATGGTGGGACTCGACCCTTCCGCGACTTGGGAAATTTCTCCTTCTGTTAATCGTATTCCAGCAACAGGTATATACATGCACTAGTTATTTTACTTAGAACTGCATATTTCATAATATATTTGAATGCCTTTCTTCTTTCCCTATAGGAACTCCTTCTTGCAGCGGTGCGGCCAGTTCTGATTATGTAGCCACTACATCTGAACTATCGTCTTTTGCAAAAGTCCCTGTTCACAAGATGCTTATGGTGAAACACTCTTTGTTGACGATAGCCCATATCTTTAGAAACCCTGATCAATGGTTGGACTTGGATGTTGCTATGGAAATTTTGGAGAGCTCCGCCAAGATGGCTAGAATTAACATATCTCCTTTGCACGATTTGCTCCTTAAATTTCACGATTCAGTAATCTCATTGGTGTTGGTAGAAAATGCTACGATTGCTCCTGAGATTTTAGAATACAGGAAGCAGCTGGCTGCATCTCAAGAACAAGCCTCTCTGACGGATTTATTTATCTCAAAACTTGAGCAAGAACATCTGATTCTTCAAGATCAATTAAAGATTCATATTGATGAGAGGGCGACCACCCGAGATCGTATCGCAGCCCTGAAAGAGGAAATCTCTCAACTGGAGAGGAAGAATCATGAGCAAGACTTAGTCATTCATGATGTTGAAGAAAGGATGCAGGCGAATATTCAATCCCTTGATATAGAAAAATCTGCACGACTCCAAGGTAGAAAAATGATCGCTTCTTTGGAGAGCAAGCTAGCCGGTGTTCCCGATCAAGCGAGACTTATTCTTGAAGAAAAATCCAAGCATGATGCAGCTCAGGCACAATTTGTTGAGGCATAAAATAAGCAAGGAAGTGAAGACGAGAAAAATCAAGAAATCAATTTGAAAGATCAAGAAATCAGCTTCAAGACCACTTTGCGCGGGTTCGCGTAAAGTGAAATGGTTGCGCCAGACCGCGCAAAGTGAACAGTTTGCGCGGAGGATTATGAAGAAAGTTTGCGCGGGGACTGATGGTTTGCGCGAGACCGCGCAAAGCATATCATTTGCGCGTGTTCGCGCAAAGTATATGACGGTGGGATCAAAAAGGTTGGTTGATTATTTTGTCCCACATCGACCAGAACAGAGATTTCCATTGAAGAAAATGTCTATAAATACCCCGTTCCTCCTCTCAAAAGGGGTTTGAAGATTTCAGAAGTGAAAGAAAGACGAAAGAGAAGATAGAAGGTGCGGAGTATTGGACTCCTGCACTTTGCGCGACGGCGCACAAAGGAGTATCGGACTCCTGAAGTTTGCGCGGACCAGCGCAAAGCGGCACTGGGTTGATATAGTTTGCGCGGACCCGCGCAAAGCGTATTGTTTGCGCGGACCCGCGCAAACCGATTGCTGAACAGTCTATAACAGCAATGGGCTGTTATGCTGTTAGAATGGCTAGAGTCTTCAAGTCTTCAGGTTCTTCTTGTTCAGGAGAAAAGGAAGAATCATCGACGAAAAGGCGTGTTCCTCCTAAGTTTCAGGAGATGACTGAAATAGCGCTGTTATGCTGCCGAAATCTCTGTCCTCTTGAAGACTATTGTCGATTTATCTATTCCTCTTAAGTCATAGGAGATGATTGAGATCGGCGCTGTTATGCTGCCGAAATTTATATTTAACTGCGATAACTGTAACTTGCAATGAATTCTTTGTAAAATATCTTAGAATCAAGGGATACTTGAGGATGTAAATGAATTCAGAATCAATGAAGTGTGATGATTGTTTCTGTAATTATCTCATTGTTATGATTGAATAAGATAATTCTCAAGTCAAATACTTTTGTTTTCTTGTCGAAACAAAATGGCGACTCTGCTGGGGATTTATATCTTATTTAACACTAACATTGGAAAGTTGCAAGACTCTCATTACTATTTTTGGCGTCTTCCAGACGCCAAAATGGCGACTCTCAGTGGGAACATCCTCCCCTTCATCTCTAAGATAGTTTACTTAATTTTCCATATACTAATTTCATGAATGTTTTGTTATTGAAGGTACCCAAATTCAATCACACTACATTGCTAATGGCTAACGTTGCGAGAAAAGTGAACTTCCGATTCACCGCTACTGGATTTGTAATTGAATATGCGCCGAACCAAACTCCTGAGCATACGAAAGCAAGCACTACAAGCAGGCGCAAAGCGACTCAAGTAACAGTGGGAGTTATTTCCGTCTCACCTCAACCACAAGAAAGTGATGAGAATTGGACTTTGGTCCTGTCCAAGAAGACAAAAGCAAAGACTTTAAAGAACCGCAAAGCGAAAGTACTTGTACCAAGAACTGAGGGACCGGTCACGCGTAGCATAGCTAGAAGAAAACCTGAGCTCGCTCCTCCGGCAATTTATCCCGAACAAGCTACTTCGCAGTTCTCGTTGCGTGATTTTCCGGCTTTGGTTGCTCCAAAGACTAAATGGACAGAATCGCAGAAAGGCAAAGCACTGATGATAGGATCACCGATGCTTGTGTCACCTCAAACAAGCTCGCCCATAACTGTATCACCCCGATCGGTTAAAAGCACGGGAAGTACACAAGAATCAAACGAGACTCCAATGTCTCCCCTCTTTATAAGTCCTGTTACGTCAACATACTCGCGTTTTACTCAAAAAACAGCTTCGACAAACAGTCAAGAGGCCGCAGTATATATGGCAGAAACGGGTCAAGGAAATAGGCCATCTACTGAAGAACGTGTTGATCAGATGGTAGAGGCACAAAGAGTGCTAATGGATGAATGCCGGAACCTCAGAGAAGCTCTGGCAACTCTGGCACATAATGTAGCCCAAATAGTGGCTCCACCCATGATGGGGGCAACGAATGGACAAGAGAACCAACCTGAAGGCTCTCATCCGCAAGAGATAGGATCACGAGGATCAGTTCCAGCAGCAAGAGCTATAACACAAGATGATGTAAGACAAGTCGTCGAAGAAGCAGTCAGAATAGAAAGAGAGCGAGCGAATACCGGTCGTTTCAGATACTGAACACCCTACCCGAGAGAGGTAGAGGATGTTCCGTTTCCAGCCAATTTTAAGCATCCAGATTTCCAGAAATTTAATGGGGAAGGATCACCAGAGGAACACCTGATGCATTTCATCACCAGCATGGGAAACTTCTCCACAATACCTCAATACTGTTTACGCTTATTTGGATCATCATTGACAAGTAAAGCTTTCAGGTGGTATTCAAATTTAGCACCAGGATCTATATGCACATGGGAAGAAATGCAAGATGCTTTTATGTCAAACTTCTTCTCATCAGAACGCGATGTTAGTATCACAGAATTAGCTTCAGTACGACAGGGAGAAGGAGAACCAGTTGAAAAATTCATAGACAGATGGAAGACGTTGGGGGCATCATGTAGGCAGTTGCCAGAAGAAAAGGAACAAGTCAAAATGTGTCTGAACTCCATGGAGACAGGAATTGCGTTCGGACTCACCAGCGCTGATATCGGAACCTTTCACGATTTGGCTACCAAAGCCCATGCATTGGAATTAATGACTCGTAAGATGCCAGCATTTCATCATGAAACTGTCAGAAGAATACCTGGCAGGACAACCGTCAACACCATCGATCGGGATAAGAAAAATCAAGAGGTGAAGGGCTCAAGAGACAAAAGGCCGGAAGGAAAAGAAAACTGGAATCAATCAAGGGACAGATACGGTGGAAAAAAGCTTAGAATGCTCGATTCTCATGAAGGATTTGAGTTTGACAGAGAGGACGTGGTGCCTATGATGCAACAATTGTTAAAAGCAGGTACCCTGGAATTACCGGAACCGAAATGCCCTGAAGATGTGACAAGAACCCGAGAAAGAAACTTTTGCCATAATCATCGTTTAGTGGGACATCCGACAAAAAATTGTTACACGTTAAAGTGCATCATACAGCGAATGATAAATAGAGGGGATATAATAACCAGCGAAAGCAAAGAAAAGAATACAAGGGCGACAGTAAATGTATTGTCAATTCAAGAAAAGACTCGAGGAATGAAAGAAAAGGGAGACCGAAGGCCGATAAGAAATGCGACAATGATAACGTTGCGATCAGGGAAGCAGATAACGAGTCCGATAAAGCAAAAAGCAGAAATTATAAGGAAAGAAGTGACTGAAAAGCGGAACATCAAGGATAGAAGTAGAAATGAAGATACAGCGACAAAAGTGGCTTACGATGTAGTTAGTCACTTGAAAGGTATATCGGCACGTTTGAGTATTTATGATGCGCTCAAGTTATCAGAAGAGTTTCGACAGAGTTTGATTCAAGCACTGGCTGATCACGATGTAGAGAAACTTTACTGACAGAAATGAAGAATGAAAGAAGCAAGGAAAAGGTGGATTGTCTACCAGTGATATCTTTTTCTGATGATGATTTAATTGGTGAAACAGAACATAACAGGCCATTGATGATAGAAGGGTACATTTGTGAAAAGAAGATAAAACGGATCATGATAGACAATGGGTCAGCAGTGAATCTTTTGCCACTCTCCATGATTACTAAATTGGGTTATCGCCGTTCAGATTTGCGCCCCAGCGGAATGATGATACAAGGGTTTAATCAAGATGGACAACGCGCGCTCGGTAAAATTACAGTAACATTGGAAGTAGGAGAATTAATCACTTCTGTTGTATGTCACGTTATAAATGCTGTGACGACATATAACCTTCTCTTGGGAAGGCCATGGATACATCAGTACAATATTGTACCTTCTACTCTACACCAATGTTTCAAATACTACAAGGATGGAATGCAGTGTAAAGTAATAGCTGATGCGAAACCATATACAGAAGCTGAGTCTTTCTTTGCGGATGCTAGCTATTATAAATGTTTCTCCAAAGAAGCGGGAAATGATGATAGAAAGGGAATCTTGAAAGATGTCCAAATAAATAAAGCTAGAGAAGAAAGGGCGGAGTCTTCTGAGACTACAGGAGCAAGGAAAAAGTTTTATTTTGTACCAAAGCGCCTGAGACAACCTGGACAACCGCCGTTGACATTGTTGTCGACAGAACAGTTGAAAGTCTTACAGTCCAATTACACGATGCCCTTACCCAATATCGAAAGATGTAAGCCATTTGCAGTCGCCCCAGGCACATTTCAAGTCAGAGCCAGTGCTAAATATCCTGAAGCAATAAAGTTCCACGTTGCAGCAGAGGTGAAGAATGAAAACACAAGCAATATATATCATGGAGAGTTAGCACCGCAGAATTTGAGAAAATACAGTGCAGTAAGCAAGAAAATCATGAAAAATATGGGTTTTAATTGTGACAAGCCCACTGGACTGAATCATGGGAAAGGAATTCAAATCCCTCTCGGAGTCAATCAAGAGAAACGGAGAAAATTCCAAGGATTAGGAGCAGAATCATCAGTAAATATGTATCAGTAGATATGACTCCAGCTGAACAGATGTCAGAACAAGATGCTAAGGTAGTTAAGTGTCCTGAAAACGCTCCAAGACAAATAGAAGACGGAGGACAGCCGACGATAGATGGCTTGCGAGAAATAAATTTGGGGACAGCAGAAGAGCCAAGGAACACATTTATCAGTGTCAGTCTTTCAGATCAGGAATTTGAGAAATATGGCCAGCTTCTCAGAGAAAATAAAGACGTCTTCGCTTGGACATATGAAGAAATGCAGGATTGGAACCCTCTGTAGCAATGCATCGATTAAATATTTCCAAAGAAAAGAAACCAGTAAAGCAAGCACAAAGGCGATTCCACCCAGACCTGATTCCATTAATCGAAAAAGAAGTAAATAAATTAATAAAGGTTGGATTCGTCAGAGAAGTTAAATATCCTAAGTGGATATCAAACATTGTTCCGGTGAAAAAGAAAAATGGGCAGATTAGAGTATGCATCGACTTCAGAGATCTGAATGAAGCATGTCCAAAAGATGACTTCCCTCTCCCGATAACAGAATTATTAATTGATAGCACTACTCAGTATGCTATTATGTCCTTTATGGACGGATACGCGGGTTATAATCAAATCAGGATGGCACCCGAAGATGAAGAGGCAACGGCTTTCAGAACACCGCTTGGAATTTATTGTTATAAAGTTATGTCTTTCGGTCTCAAAAATGCTGGGGCAACATTTTTCAAGATATGATGCATAAATATGTTGAATGTTATGTTGACGACTTGGTGGTCAGGTCAGAAGATCATCAAGAACATCGCGAACATTTAACATCAGTTTTCCGTCGTCTCAGAAAGAAGCAACTAAAGATGAACCCTGCTAAGTGCGCATTTGGAGTATCTTCTGGCAAATTCCTTGGCTTTGTTGTACGACATAGAGGGATCGAGATTGATCCAGAAAAAATTAAGGCTATTCAAAATATGCCGCCACCAACGACGTTGAAGGAATTAAAAAGCTTACAAGGAAAATTGGCATACATTCGCCGTTTCATTTCAAACCTCGCAGGAAGGTGTCAGCCATTTTCTCGGTTAATGAAGAAAGATACAGAATTTGTATGGGATCACGCCTGTCAAAATGCATTTGACTCAATCAAGGAATTATTAAGACAGCCGCCAGTGTTAACAGCTCCAATAAAAGGTAAGCCACTTATCTTATATACAGCTGTAGCTACAAATTCCTTGGGTGCTTTGTTAGCACAGGTGAACGAAGCCGGAAAAGAGACTGCTCTTTATTATCTAAGCCGAACATTGATGGGGGCAGAATGCAATTATTCTTCATCGAAAAAGAATGTTTGGCGCTAATATTCGCTGTACAAAAATTGAGGCATTATTGTCTCTCCCATGATATAACTCTAATCTCAAGAGCAGATCCGATAAAATTTTTGATGACCAGGCCAATGTTGTCGGGAAGACTAGCCAAGTGGATGTTATTGTTATCAGAATATAACTATTGCATATAAACCGGCGAAAGCAGTAAAAGGGCAAGCTATGGCAGATTTCCTCGCAGCACATCCTATAGCAGAAAGTGAGGAAATTAATGATGAATTTCCAGATGAACAGGTTATGTTGGCTGAATCTCAGAATCTTTGGCAAATGTATTTTGATGGTGCTACTCGAATATCGGGAGAGGGGCAGGAATAATATTCATTACACCTCAAGGCGATTTATTGCCATATTCCTTCACATTGGGCACCGCATGCACAAACAATGAAGCTGAATACAGAGCTCTTATCATCGGAATGGAAATAGCCCAGCAAATGGAATAAAATTATTGCATATCTTCGGAGATTCTAAATTGGTTATAAATCAATTGACAACAGAATTTGAAGTAAGGAAAGAAGAACTCCTACCCTATTATCGGAAGGCACAACGGTTGCTTGAACAGTTTTCTCATGTGGAAATTAAACATATACCGCGGTCGGAGAATACAAAAGCAGATGCTTTAGCCGGTCTGGCAGCAGCTTTGTCCTGCACAAAACGAAGTCCTCTTCAGGTAACTATAGAAGAAAGAAGATTCCTGCCGTCTGCAGAAGTTATCGAAGAAACCGTAGAAATATTTCTTATATCTTGTCTAGAAGTAATGATAGACGATTGGCGTCAGCCTTTCGTTGATTATCTAAAGTATAATATCTTGCCAGAAGATAATGCGCAAAAGCAGCAGATTAAGCAACGATCAGGCAAATTTGTCATATGTAGTGAAGTATTGTATAGAAAATCTTACAATGGAATGCTGCTAAGATGCTTAGACAAGCAAGAAGCAAACCAAATGCTGCGGGAAGCACATTCAGGTGAATGTGGAGCACATCAAGCCGGCCGAAATTTGTGCCATAGAGTGCATCGAATGGGTTATTATTGGCCTACTATGTTCAAAGATGCAATAGAATATGCAAAGCGGTGTCACGAATGTCAAATACACGGAGATGTAATACATGTTCCTCCAGAAGAATTACATCAGTCTGTTGCTTCCTGGCCTTTTTCAGCATGGGGACTCGACGTGATTGGTCCTATAAATCCCCCTTCATCAAAAGGAAAACAGTATATCCTGGCAGCAACAGACTATTTCTCCAAATGGACCGAAGCAGTCGCCTTGCGTAATGTTAAAGAAACAGATGTGGTCAATTTCATTCGACATGCTATAATATACCGTCATGGTATTCCGAAAAAGATCGTCACTGATAATGGCACCCCTTTTAAAAATAGAGGCATGGAAAAGTTGTGTCAGAAGTTCGGCATCCAGCATTCGTTTTCAACACCTTACTATCCTCCGGCCAATGGATTAGCGGAAGCATTTAACAAAACGATTATCAAAATAATCAAGAAAACGGTGACAGGTAACAAGCGTGATTGGGATGAAAAGTTACAAGAAGCATTGTGGGCCTACAGAACTACTCATCGTACAGCAACAGGGGCGACACCTTATTCATTAATCTATGGTATAGAGGCAGTTATCCCAATCGAAATGCAGGTGGCATCACTCAGGATAGCAGTACATCAGTCTATAACAGATGATGAAAATGCAAAAATGAGATTGAAAGAGTTAGATTTGCTCGATGAGAAACGTCTTGAAGCTCAGCAGCGGTTGCAGTCATATCAGGCCAGGATATTGGCTGCATTTGATAAACAGGTTAAATACCGCTCTTTCAAAAAAGGGGGCAAGGATGAATAAGATCATGTTCATATATCAACAAGAGAAGCTGTGAAGAAAATTCACAAGCGCGTCAATTATCAAGCATCAAATCCGAAAATATGATCATCATCATCGCCAAACAAGTTTGACAAAATCAATATCATCTTGAAGATTCTCTTGAAGATACTGACAAAATTGATATATATCGCTTTACAAGGCATGGATCTTCTTGAAGATATTATCTCAAGTAGAAATATCTACTACTGCTATACTCGCAATAATGATAATCATAGATATTATTGCCTTACAAGTTAAAGGGGCAGTATAGCCAAGCCAAATCCTAAAAGAGCTAAATTGAGCAGAATCAAAAAGATCAAGCTCTAAAAAAAAAAAAAAAAAAAATGTTCTCAAAGGATCAAGCTCTAAAAGAGCCGGCCAACTATACATAAGACCTATGAAGATCGTCATTCGGGCAGCAGCGAGGAGTCAGTGGCCCTAAAAAGCCCGCGAAGACCATCGTGCGCACCCATGCGGGCAGCTGACGAAGTCAAGGATTCAAAGCCTAAAAGGCCATAAATCCTCGAAGACTAGTCACCGTAACTCCCATGCCGTCTGTATAGCTTCCGGCAGCGCCACGGGGAACGGATGAAAATGCCCTCCTGTGAATGGGCTCGACCTTGCAGACGAAGAAAAAGGGGCCGCAGTGCGAGCTTTATGCCAACCGTGCGTAAGACCCTCCAGATCTAGGGTTTGATTTCAGTAGTAACTCGTGAGGAAGGGCTTAAACCTACTCATTGATGGACTGACGACCCTAGATTTGGTGCCTAAAGGTAGCCTTGCGAGCCCTGCGAACTCCAGAGAGTTACCGTGGCCAACCCTATGCGTAAAACCAACAGTTCACCCGCCCCGGTAGCGTCAATGGGCCCCTCTGATGGACCTTGGCCGTGAGCTCAAGGCAGTGAAAAGCCCAAAAGCGAACTCTAGAGAGTTACAGTGGCCATCACATAAGACCCATAAATGCTCCACTACTCATGAGCTTAAACTGTGTGTGTGCGCACGCTCCACTACTCATGAGCTTAAACTGTGTGTGGCTAATTAAATTGAAACTTAGTACCGCCAATTTAAATACTCATATAGAGAATCCCGCACTAACAAAGCATAAAAGGTTTAGAAATTTTAAAGGATGTAATGAAATATTATATAAGTACGAATATAATTTAATAATGTTAGTATAAATATCATCAACATACAATGAGAAAATGCTATTATAAAAATCTCAAAATGCTTTCATAAAAAAAAAAAAAAAAAATGTCCAAAAAAAATGAAAACAAAAAAAAAAATCACATGTTCAAAATTACATGTTTTAAAGATCTTCTGTAATTCCCACTGCTTCCGAATATCTGCGCAAATCTTCTTTCAACTGTGCCTGGGCTATATCATGTTTAGATTTTTCTTCAAGAATAAGTTTCGCTTGATCAGGGACACCAGCAAGTTTGTTCTCCAGAGAAGCGATCATTCCTTTACTTCGAAGTTGCGCGGATTTTTCAAAATTAATAGATTGAACATTCGCCTGTATCCTTTCTTCAACATCTTGAATGATCAAGGCTTTTTCATGATTCCTTCTCTCCAGTTGAGAAATTTCTTCCTTCAGGGCTGCAATACGATCTTGGATAGTCTTATTTTCATCCATATGAATCTTTAATTGATCTTGAAGAATCATATGCTCTTGTTCAAGTCTAGAAATTGATGAAGCTGTCAGAGAGGCTTGTTCTTGAGATGAAGCCAGCTGCTTCTTGTACTCTAAAATCTCAGGGCAATTGTAACGTTCTCTACCGACGCCAGAGAAATTACTGAATCGCGAAACTTGAGGAGTGAATCACGCAAAGGAGATATATTGAGTCTAGCCATCTTGGCAGAGCTCTCCAAAATCTCTATAGCAACATCCAAATCCAACCATTGATCGGGATTTCTGAAGATATGGATTATGCTAACAAAGAATGTTTCACCATAAGCATTTTATGAACAGGGATTTTTGCAAAGGATGACAATTCAGAAGTAGTGGCCACAGAATCAAAACTGGCCGCACCACTGCAAGGATGAGTTCCTATAATAAAAGAAGAAAGATATTCAAAATATTATTATGAAATATGTGGTCGTGAATGAAGATAATCAGTGCATAAATATGTACCTGTCACCTGGATATGACCTACAGAGGCAGAAGCTCCCTGAGTCATGGAAAGACCGAGTTCCACCATATCAGCAAAAGATGGTGCTCTAGCTTCTGTGCTTGAATCTCTGGTAGTCGGAGTTGGCAAGTCTGTAGTCTCTGTGGGAAATATGATTTCACGAGCCACTACTCTCTGCACTACCAATGGAATTGTGGGTGCTTTTGGTGAAGTTACCACAAGAGGGTTCATTGGAGAGATAGCACCTATTTCTACAACTTGGGCGCCTAAAAAGGGAGACGCAATGATTTTAAATAATAGTTGTTAAAATAAAAATATGCATATGAAAATTTCCTTTACCTGGTGAATACCCATATTCTCCATAATCTAAAAGATCCTCGTCATCTTTCTCAGCTGCAGGAGATTTAGCAGGAACATTGGCGCCAGGAAAAGTCTTAGCAATTGCAGGAGAAGATTCCATCTCAACTTCTTTCACAGCTGTTTCCTCTTCTTCGCCAATATCAACTTCACCTTCTTCAAAGTCATCATCTTTATCTTCACCACTATCGCTATCTCCGCTGTCTTCGTATTGTGAAGATTCAGTTGTATCTGATGATGAAGCTGAACTTTCATCTTCCAAATTTTCTTCGTCAACTTCTTCAATAATACCTGCTTCCCTTTGTAAGAAATGGGTTGGCTGCTCTCCGGTGCAGACTCTTGGACCATAGGGGAAGCAGATGCTTGGCGGGTCATTTCTGAAGGAATAGGGGATGATGTTTGCAAACGCGTTCTTGATCTAGTCATCGGAGAAGATGGACTAGGACCAAGGGGTTGTGGAGGAGATATGGAAGTACCAATAGCTGGTCCTTCTTGAACCGCTGCAGTCTCTGCAGGAAATGGAGAAGATGTACCTACAGCATCGTCTGCGGCTTGGTTTGAAGAGTCTCGACGAGATTTCTCAAATTCTCTTAGATCTCCGTGAGCAAACCAGCCATCCAAAGTATTGATGGGCTTGATTTCACGGATGGGATCTTCCAATGATATCTTCCTACAAATTTCTCCAGGATGAGATGCATGGCTCTTTTCTAGAATATAGCCAATTCCGCTCTCTAAATTTCTGCCCTTCAGCCTGGGCGGATGAAGAAAGAAGAATCCACTGGCAAGCATTTAGCAACCAGGTATGATTGATGATCCCACCATCGCATCCAGCTATATGATGTACGGACTATGCGATCACAGCTTGGAATTATGAAGAGGGATCCAACGCAACCATTCAGCAACTGTTTCCATATCATGGCCCAGTTAAGAGGACCAGTTCCATAATAGCGCATTTTTCTGGTAACCAGCCCGCAGTCTTGTGGTACAGTTTGATCATAACCAAATTGACGAGCAAAGCGACTGGGGTAGTAAGGTTCTCTCCAGAATTCTGTCCCGTCCCGAAGAGGCAAACTGCATGAGCGAATAGAAAAGAAGAAAGCTCTTTCTGCTGCAGTAAGTGTTTCGTTGTCCACCATATCTGTATCTTCGGTGTAGCGATGTAGGCGGAACTGAAAGAAGTTTATCTGATCATCATCTCGAATTTTGTTGGCAACCCACTCATATGCCCTTTTTGCCATCGCTCTTTGCTGAAAGAACCAGAGTGGAAGGTGAGAAGGATGAGTATATGCTTGTTCCGGAGCTTCAAAAGTCCAGGGAAAATAAACTCCAAGCCACCCCGTAATATAATGCCAAGAAGTATGCGCAGACGAAGCTCCAAGAATTGGGTCTTTTATGTGGGTAGCTACTTCTCCAAGAGCCCTGTAGATAGAACATAATACGGGAGGAGCAAGAGAATATTTATGGCCCTCCGCTAAAGCACCAGCCACAACAAAGACACTGGGACGAACAACATCTGCCCACTTAGAGCTGGGCAATACGACCAAGCTTAGCCAATAAGCCAAGAACGCTGCAAGCTCTCCGAAAGAACTATATTCTGGCTTTCTTCTTATTGCATCTCGAAGCTTCGTTAGTTCTTTAGAGTGGCAGTCGCGAAACCTTCAAAGAAAATAAGGAGGTTGATATGCAGGAATGGCTAAATAGCAAGAATACAAGGAGGAAGATCAGTTGTTGGATTGGTAAATACCTGAGACCCCTAGAGAAATGTGCTAGCCATTGCAGAGGGGGAATTTTGTGGAAGTTGGGAAATTTGCCCTTCTCTTTGAATAACTCTATAGTAGTCTCAGAGATGGAAGGCTTGCGATCTGGAGAAGATACGAAGGCCAATTCTCTGTTTGTCGGAATGAATTCATCATAGAATTTGCCTGTTATTGTGAGACCGGCTATGCGATGAAGGTCCCAAAGTGATATGCTCATTTCACCATAAGGAAGATGGAAGGAGTTGGTTGTAGGCGACCAGTATTCAAGGAAGCCTTTCAGAATATTGGGTTCCCTATAGAAGTATTTGGAGGTCACTTCTATTGCATCATAAAGGCCGATCTTTGCAAGAGTGCTCGTATGCTTCAGCAATATAGCCTCCGCCCATTCAGAATAGTATCGACGAGCAGTTAACATGCCTCTGATGCGGAATTCTGCCTGTCCCCAGAGTTGCTCTCGATCTCTGAAGCGCTGTCGCACCGTCTCATAAAAATGAGAAGGAAAGAGATCATGAGGACTATGGAAAGGAGTTAAGAAGATCATGGGATGAGCTTCTCCTATCCTCTGTCGCGGTTTCTGAGTTCGGATAGTTCCCTCCAGGATTCGGGGTTCTCTTGAGGTCCATGATTCAGTATACATTAATCTCTCGCCATGGACGTAATCTTTGGACTCGCAGTCTAGCATGGACTGATGGCGATATACCTTGATGGGAATGATTGTCATACCCTCCGCATGAGGATTATCAAACTTCATAATACCTTCGACAACTCGTACTGAGTCCCACGAGTTTTGAAGCCTCTTCTTCTTGTGTTCCTTGATCTTTTCTGCAAATTCTTTTGCCTTATTGCGATGAATTTTCTTTGGGCGAGAAGAAGGAGGAGTATCTTCACGGAGAGGTGCTCTCTCACTATCAGTCCGAATACGAGCGGTGGTCTTCAACCATTCATCCCAGTCATACTCTCTGCCATGCTTAGGCGGACATTTGATGTCTCCCAAAGATATAGATCTGTGAATGGGGGAAGGTAAAGATCTAATACGGTCAGAAAAGTCGAAAGTGGGAAGAACAGGTTCTTTGAAGTAAGCGGGATTTCTGGAAGTGGTCTTTGTCCGCTTAGTAGGAGGCTGATCAGAAGGAGGAGAGTCAGAAGGAGTTACAAGACGAGCCGTTTGTTTAACACGAGCCATGAAAGTAAGATAAAGGAAGTAAGAAAGGAAGAAGAGAGAAAATGGCTAAGTGTTGGAAACAGTTCAAAAAAGAAAATTGGCTAAGTACAGAGTACTTTGCGCGGGGTCGCGCAAAGTATACAGTTTGCGCGGAAAAAACTTCAAGTTTAAAAGAAAATCGCGCAAAGTGAAACGGTTTGCGCGGGGTAGCGCAAAGTGGGAGGTTTGCGCGAAGAAAATCGCCAGAGCAGAGTTTCAGCAGAGAACGGTTCGTAAAAATAACTAAGTAGTTGGACTATTTATAGCCTTTATGGGCGAGTACGGTACTCGACCAGAGCTTTGCGCGGGGTCGCACAAACCCTGCAGAAGATAACTGGTTGATCCTTTTTCTTTGATTTTCAGAAAAAAACAAAGAACGGATCAAGGGGGCATCTGTTGAGGCATAAAATAAGCAAGGAAGTGAAGATGAGAAAAATCAAGAAATCAATTTGAAAGATCAAGAAATCAGCTTCAAGACCACTTTGCGCGGGTTCGCTCAAAGTGAAATGGTTGCGCTAGACCGCGCAAAGTGAACAGTTTGCGTAGGGATTATGAAGACAGTTTGCGCGGGGACTGATGGTTTGCGCGAGACCGCGCAAAGCATATCGTTTGCGCGTGTCCGCGCAAAGTATATGACGGTGGGATTAAAAAGGTTGGTTGATTATTTTGTCCCACATCGACCAAAACAGAGATTTCCATTGAAGAAAATGTCTATAAATACCCCGTTCCTCCTCTCAAAAGGGGTTCGAAGATTTCAGAAGTGAAAGAAAGACGAAAGAGAAGACAGAAGGTGCGGAGTATTGGACTCCTGCACTTTGCGCGACGGCGCACAAAGGAGTATCGGACTCCTGAAGTTTGCGCGGACCAGCGCAAAGCGGCACTGGGTTGATATAGTTTGCGCGGACCCGCGCAAAGCATATTGTTTGCGCAGACCCGCGCAAACCGACTGCTGAACAGTCTATAACAGCAATGGGCTGTTATGCTGTTAGAATGGCTAGAGTCTTTAAGTCTTCAGGTTCTTCTTGTTCAGGAGAAAAAGAAGAATCATCGACGAAAAGGCGTGTTCCTCCTAAGTTTCAGGAGATGACTGAAATAGCGCTGTTATGCTGCCGGAATCTCTGTCCTCTTGAAGACTATTGGTCGATTTATCTATTCCTCCTAAGTCATAGGAGATGATTGAGATCGGCGCTGTTATGCTGCCGAAATTTATATTTAACTGCAATAACTGTAACTTGCAATGAATTCTTTGTAAAATATCTTAGAATCAAGGGATACTTGAGGATGTAAATGAATTCATAATCAATGAAGTGTGATGATTGTTTCTGTAATTATCTCATTGTTATGATTGAATAAGATAATTCCCAAATCAAATACTTTTGTTTTCTTGTCGAAACACAATTAAAAGAGGATTTGCGCCAATATATAGAGGCAGTAGGGGTTACTGAAGATCTTTAAACATGTGATTTTTGAACATGTAATCTTTGTTTTCATGCTTTTGGATGGGTAATTTATTTGACTTAACATATGCTTTCATGATAGCATTTTGAGATATTTACAATGGCATTTCCCATATTGCATATTGATGACATTTATGCTAACATTTATCACATCATATTGTGGAAACCCTATTTTCATATAGTAATTTCATCATATCCTTAATTATAATTTTCAAGCCTTTTATGCTTTGTTAGTGCGGGATTCTCTATGTGGGGCAGTGCTAAGTTTCCATTTAATTAGCCACACACAGTTTAAGCTCATGAGTAGTGAAGCGTGCGCACACACACAGTTTAAGCTCTTGAGTAGTGGAGCACTTGTTGGTCTTATGTGATGGTCTCTATAACTCTCTAGAGTTCTCTTGGACTTTTCACTGCCTTGAGCTCACTGCCACGGTCCATCAGAGGGGCCCATTGACGCTACCGGACGGTGAACTTTTGGTTTTACGCATAGGGTTGGCCACGGTAACTCTCTAGAGTTCGCAGGGTTCGTAAGGCTACCTTTGGGCACCAAATCTAGGGTCGCCAGTCCATCAATGAGTAGGCTTAATCCCTTCCTCATGAGTTACTACTGAAATCAAACCCTAGATTTGGAGGGTCTTAGGCATGGTTGGCCTAAAAGTTCACACTGCGGCCCCTGTTTTCTTTGTCTGCAAGGTCGAGCCCATTCACGGGAGGGCACTTTCATCCGTTCCCCGTGGCGCTGCCTTAAAGCTATACAGACGGCATGGGAGTTACGGTGACTAGTCTTCACGGATTTATGGCCTTTTAGGCTCTGAATCCTTGACTTCGTCAGCTGACCGCATGGGTACGCACGATGGTCTTCGCGGGCTTTTTAGGGCCACTGACTCCTCGCCGCTGCCCGAATGGTGATCTTGATAGGTCTTACGTGTAGTTGGCCGGCCCTTTTAGAGCTTGATCCTTTGAGAGCTTGATCCTTTGAGGATTTGATCCTTTTTTTATTTTTTAGAGCTTGATCTTTTTGATTTGGCTCTTTTAGGATTTGGCTTGGCTAGACTGCCTCTTTGATATATCCTTGCTTTTGATAGTATCTTTAAGAAAATTCGTGCCTTGTAAAGCAATAATAATTATGAGCATTGTCATCGCCAACATAATAGATGTTTCCGATGGTTTTTTGATAATATCTTCAAGAAGATCTGTGCCTTGTAAGGCTGTATATTGATCTTGTCGATATCTTCAAGAGAATCAATATCTTCACGAGAATCTTCAAGATGATATTGACTTTGTCAAACTTATTTGATGATGACAATGATCTATATATTTTTAGAATCAATGCTTGCTAACATAGTTGACATGCTCGTGAATTTCTTCTTTATAGCTTCTTTTGTTGACATATAGACATGATCTTATTCCTCCCTGCCCCCCTTGTGCTACAGAATCATTATGCCGATAATATTCTGGGTCAAAATCAGTAAATCCGTCTTCAGGGGTAGTATCTTTTGATGAAGCGGGCGTTGACAGGTATACTGATACCCTGTCCCTCTTGATTTGTGATTCTATATGCCCCATTGGAATATACTTCTTTTACCACATATGGACCGTCCCATTTAGGCTCGAACTTGCCCCCTGTCCGGCGAGTGACCACTATAGGTCTTTTCAGCATTAGCACCGTATCCCCCTTTTTGAAAGATCGATATTTAACTTGTTTATCAAAGGCAGCCGATATCCTGGCCTGATATGACTGCAACCGCTGCTGAGTTGCTAGATGTTTCTCATCGAGTAGATCTAATTCTTTCAGCCTTATTTTTGCATTTTCATCATCTGTTACAGACTGATGTACCGCGATTCTGAGCGATGCCACCTGTACTTCAATTGGGATAACTGCCTCCATGCCATAGATTAATGAATATGGTGTCGCCCCTGTTGCTGTTCGATGGGTAGTTCTATAGGCCCATAATGCTTCCTGTAACTTTTCATCCCAATCGCGCCTACTTCCTGTCACCGTTTTCTTTATTATTTTGACAATCGTTTTGTTAAACGCCTTTGCTAATCCATTGGCCGGAGGATAGTAAGGTGTTGAAAACGAATGTTGGATGCCGAACTTCTGACACAACTTTTCCATGCCTCTATTTTTAAAAGGGGTGCCATTATCAGAGACGATCTTTTTTGGAATACCATGACGGTATATTATGGCATGCCGGATGAAGTTGACCACGTCCTTTTCTTTAACATTACGCAAGGCGACCGCTTCGGTCCACTTGGAAAAATAGTCTGTCGCTGCCAAAATATATTGTTTTCCCTTAGACGAAGGTGGATTTATAGGGCCAATTACGTCGAGTCCCCAAGCTGAGAAAGGCCAAGAAGCAACGGACTGATGTAAGTCTTCCGGGGGAACGTGTATTATATTCCCATGTATTTCACATTCATGACACCGCTTCGCATATTCTATCGCATCTTTGAACATGGTAGGCCAGTAATAACCCATTCGATGCACTCTATGGCATAAATTTCGGCCGGCTTGATGCGCTCCACATTCTCCTGAATGTGCTTCCCGCAGCATTTGATTTGCTTCTTACTTGTCTAAGCATCGTAACAGCATTCCATTATAAGACTTTCTATACAACACTTCGCTGCACATGACAAATTTGCCCGATCGCTGCTTAATCTGCTGTCTTTGTGCATTATTTTCTGGCAGGATGTTATATCTGAGATAATCGACGAAAGGCTGACGCCAATCATCTGTCGTTACTTCCAGACAAGATATAGGAAATGTTTCAACGATTTCTTCGATAACCTCTACGGATGGCAGGAATCTTCTTTCTTCGATAGTTACCTGGAGAGGACTTCGATTTGTACAGGACAGAGCCGCTGCCAGACTGGCTAAAGCATCTGCTTTTGCATTCTCAGATCACGGTATATGTTTGATTTCTACATGACAAAACTGTTCAAGTAACTGTTGTGCCTTCCGACAATAAGGCAGGAGCTCTTGTTTCTTTACTTCGAATTCTGTTGTCAATTGATTTATAATCAATTTAGAATCTCCGAAGATATGTGATAATTTTATTTCCATTCGCTGAGCTATTTCCATTCCAATAATGAGGGCTCTGTATTTAGCCTCATTGTTCGTGCATGTAGTCCCCAGTGTGAAGGAGTATGGTAACAGATCGCCTTGAGGAGTAATGAATATCACTCCTGCCCCCGCTCCCGATGTTCGAGCAGCACCGTCAAAATACATTTGCCATGGGCTCTGGGATTCAGCTAACATAACCCGCTCGTCTGGGAAGTCATCATTAATTTCTTCACTTTCTGCCACATGATGTGCTGCAAGGAAATCTGCCATAGCCTTCCCTTTACTTCTTTCGCCGGTCTATATGAAATAGTATATTCTGATAACAATAACATCCATTTGGCTAATCTTCCCGACAACATTGGCCTGGTCATCAAGAATTTAATCGGATCTGCTCTTGAGATCAAAGTATATCGTGAGAGAGACAATAATGTCTTAACTTTTGTACAGCAAATATCAACGCCAAACATTCTTTCTCGATCGAAGGATAATTGCATTCTGCCCCCATTAATGTTCGGCTTAGATAATAAAGAGCAGTCTCCTTTTCGGTTTCATTTACCTGTGCCAACAAAGCACCCAAAGAATTTGTAGCTGCAGATGTATACAAGATAAGCGACTTACCTCTCACTGGAGTTGTTAATACCGGCGGCTGTTTCAGCAACTCCTTAATTGAATCAAATGCATTCTGACAGGCGTGATCCCATACAAATTCTGTATCTTTCTTCATTAGCCGAGAAAATGGCTGACACCTTCCTGCGAGGTTTGAAATGAAATGGCGAATGTATGCCAGTTTTCCTTGTAAACTTTTCAATTCCTTTAGCGTTGTCGGTGACGGCATATTTTGAATAGCCTTAATTTTTCCTGGATCGATCTCGATGCCTCTATGCCGTACAACGAAGCCGAGGAATTTGCCAGAAGCTACCCCGAACGCGCATTTAGCTGGGTTCATCTTTAATTGTTTCTTTCTGAGTCGACGGAAGACTGCTGTCAAATGTTCACGGTGTTCTTGATAATCTCCTGACCTGACCACCAGGTCTTCAACATAGCATTCAACATGTTTATGCGTCATATCTTGAAAGATATTTTTCATCGTCCTTTGATATGTTGCCCCAGCATTTTTAAGACCAAAAGGCATAACTTTGTAACAGTAAATCTCGAGCGGTGTTCTGAATGCCGTTGACTCTTCATCTTCGGGCGCCATCCTGATTTGATTATAACCTGCATAACCGTCCATAAAAGACATAATAGCATACTGAGTAGTACTATCGATCAATAACTCTGTTATCGGGAGAGGGAAGTCATCCTTTGTACATTCTTCGTTCAGATCTCTGAAGTCAATACATACTCTGATCTGCCCATTCTTCTTTTTCACAGGAACGATGTTTGATATCCACTTGGGATATTTAACTTCCCTGATGAATCCAACTTTTATTAGTTTGTTTACCTCCTCTTCGATTAACGGAATCAGGTCTGGGTGAAAGCGCCTTTATGCTTGCTTTATTGGTTTCTTTTCTTTGGAGATGTTTAATCGATGCATCGCTATGGAGGGTTCCAGTCTCGGCATTTCTTCATATGTCCAGGCGAAGACGTCTTTATTTTCTTTGAGAAGTTGGCCATATTTCTCGAATTCCTGCTCAGAAAGACTGACGCTGATGAATGTATTCCTCGGTTCTTCTTCTGTTCCCAAATTTATTTCTCGCAAGTCATCTATTGTCGGTTGCCCCCCGTCTTCTATTTGTTTTGGAGCTGTTTCAGGATACTCAACTACCTTAGGGTCTTGCTCTGGCATCTGTGCGGCCGAAGTCATATTTACTGATACCATATTTACTGATGACTCTGCTCTTAGCCCCTGGAATTTTCTCCGCTTTTCCTGATCAACCCCGAGAGGGATTTGAATTCCTTTCCCATGATTCAGTCCGGTGGGTTTGTTACAATTAAAGCCCATATTTCTTATGATTTTCTTGCTTACTGCACTGTATTTTTTCAAATTTTGCGGTGTTAGCTCTCTGTGATATACATTGCTTGTGATCTCCTCCTTTGTTTTTGCTGCGGCATGGAATTCTATCGGCTCAGGGTGTTTAGTACTAGCCTTGACTTCAAATCTTCCTGGAGCGACTATAAATGGCCTACACCTTTCAATTTTGGGTAAAGGCATCGTATAATTGGACTGTAAAATTTTCAACTGTTCTGTCGATAACAATGTCAACGGCGGCTGCCCGGGTTGTCTCAGACGCTTGGGCACGAAATAAAACTTCTTTCTTGCTTCTGCAGTCCTAGAAGATTCCGCCCTTTCTTCTCTAACATTGTTTATTCGGTCGTCTTTCAAGACTCTTTTCATCATCATTTCCCACCTCTTCAGAGAAACCTTTATAATAGCTGGCATCCGCGAAGAAAGACTCAGCTTCTATATATGGTTTCGCGTCAGCCATCACTTTGCATTGCATTCCGTCCTTACAGTATTTGAAACATTGGTGTAGAGTAGAGGGTACAATACTGTACTGATGTATCCACGGCCTTCCCAAGAGAAGGTTATACGTTGTCACAACATTTATAACGTGACATACAACAGTAGTAATTAAGTCTCCCACTTCCAATGTCACTGTAATCTTACCGAGTGCGCGTTGTCCATCTTGATTGAATCCCTGTATCATCATTCCGCTGGGGCGCAAATGAGAGCGGCGATAGCTCAATTTGTTTATCATGGAGAGCTGCAAAAGATTCACTGCGGACCCATTGTCTATCATAATCCGTTTTATCTTCTTTTCACAAATATACCCTTCTATCATTAATGGCCTGTTATGTTCTGCTTCACCAATTAAATCATCATCAGAGAACGAGATTACTGGTAGACAATTTGCCCGTTCATCGTGTTTTTCATGTTTCATTTCTATCAATAAAGCTTCTCTCACATCGTGATCAGACAGCGTTTGAATCATACTCTATCGAAACTCTTCTGATAACTTAAGTGCATCATAGATGCTTAGGAGTGCCGGTATGCCTTTCAAGTGACTAACTACGTCATAAGCCACTTTCATCACTCCATTCCCATTTTTACTTCCATTCTCGCTGTTCTGTCTTTTAGTGACTTCTTTCCTTGCCATTTCTGCTCTTTGCTTCACCGGACTCGTTACCTGCTTCCCTGATCGCAATGTAATCATTGCAGCATTCTTTATTGACTTTCGATTTTCTTTCTCTTTTATTTCTTGTGCTTTTTCCTGGACTGAAAATACATTTACTGTTGCCCTCATACTCTTTTCTTTGCTTTCGTTGGTTATTATTTCACCCCTATTTATCATTCGTTGTATGATACACTTCAACGTATAGCAATTCTCCATTGGATGTCCTACTAGGCGATGATAACGGCAAAAGTTTCTTTCCCGGGTCTTCATTACATCTTCAGGGCGATTGGGTTCTGGTAATTTCAGGGTGTCAGCTTTCAACAACTGCTGCATCATAGGAACTACGTCTTCTTTATCGAACTCAAATCCTTCGTGAGAATCGAGCATTCTGAGCCTTTTTCCGCCGTATCTATCCCTTGATTGATTCCAGCCTTCTTTTCCTTCCGACCTTTTGTCTCTTGAGCCCCTCGCATCTTGATTTTTCTTATCCCGATTGATGGTATTGACGGTCGTTCTGCCAGGTATCCTCCTGAACGTTTCATGATGAAATGCTGGCATCTTACGAGTCATTAATTCCAATGCGTGGGCTTTGGTAGCCAAATCGTGAAAGGTTCCGATATCGGCGCTGGTGAGTCCGAACGCGATTCCTGTTTCCATAGAATTCAAAACATCTTGACCTGTTCCTTTTCTTCCGGCAACTGTCTACACGATGCCCCTAGTGTTTTCCATCTGTCTATAAACTTTTCAACTGGTTCTCCTTCTCACTGTCGTACTGAAGTCAATTCTGTAATGCTAACATCGCACTCAGATGAGAAGAATTTGACATGAAAGCGTCTTGCATTTCTTCCCATGTGCGTATAGATCCTGGAGCTAAATTCGAATACCATCGAAAAGCTTTACTTGTCAATGATGATCCGAATAATCGTAAGCAGTATTGGGGTATCGTGGAGAAATTCCCCATGCTGGTAATGAAGTGCATTAAATGCTCCTCAGGTGACCCTTCTCCGTTAAACTTCTGAAAGTCTGGATGCTTGAAATTAGCCGGAAAAGGGACGTCTTCTACCTCTCTTGGGTACGACGTTCGGTATCTGAAACGACCGGTATTCGCGCGCTCTCTCTTTATTCTGACTGCTTCTTCGACGACTTGCCTTACATCATCCTGTGTTATAGCTCTCGTTGCTAGAGCGGATCCTCGCGATCCTATTCCCTGTGAACGGGAACCTTCAGGTTGGCTCTCCCATCCGTTCGTTGCTCCCATCATAGGTGGAGCAGCTATCTGGGCTACGTTATGCGCTAAAGTTGCCAGAGCTTCTCTAAGATTCCAGCACTTGTCCATTAGCGCTCTTTGCGCCTCTGCCATTTGGTCAACACGTTCTTCGGTAGTTGGCCTATTTTCTTGACCCGTCCCTGCCATGTACACTGTGGCTTCTTTACTGTTTGTCGAAGCCGTT
Source organism: Magnolia officinalis (assembly GCA_021015155.1). Classification (NCBI taxonomy): domain Eukaryota; kingdom Viridiplantae; phylum Streptophyta; class Magnoliopsida; order Magnoliales; family Magnoliaceae; genus Magnolia; species Magnolia officinalis. Next base: position 36,865,064 of record JAJHSJ010000008.1, read on the forward strand.
GTTGGAGTAAGACGAGAATACGTTGATGTAACAGGGCTTATAAAGAGAGGAGAGATCAGAGTTTCGTTCGATTTTTGTGAGCTTCCCGTGCTATTGATCGATCGTGGCGATACAGTTATGGGCGAACTTGTCTGGGGTGATATAGCCACCGGTGATCCTATCATCAGCGTTTTACCTTTCTGTGCTTCTGTCCATTTAGTCCTTGGAACAATCAAAGCCGGAAAATCGCGCGACGCAAACTGTGGAGCTGCTTGTTCGGGGTATATCGCAGGAGGAGTGAGTTCGGGTTTTCTTCTAGCTATACTGCGTGTGACTGGTCCCTCAGCTCTTGGTACAGATAAGTTTGCCTTGCGGTTCTTTAAGTTCTTTGCTTTTGTCTTCCTAGACAAGACCACAATCCAGTTCTCGTCACTTTCTTGTGGTTGAGGTGAGATGGAAATGACTCCCGCTGTTACTTGAGTCACTCTGCGCTTGTTGGTGGTGCATGCATTCGTATGCTCGGGAGTTCGGCTGGGCGCGTATTCGACTATGAACCCAGTGGGGATGAAGCGGAAGTTCACTTTTCTTGCAATGTTAGCCATCAGTAGTATTATGTAATTGAATTTGGGTACCTTCGATAATGAAACATACGTGAAGTTAGTATGCGAGAGATTAAGTAAGCTATCTTAGAGATGAAGGGGAGGATGTTCCCACTGAGAGTCGCCATTTTGGCGTCTAAAAGACGCCAAAAAGTGATAAGAGTCTTACAATTTTCCCAATGTTACTATTAAATAAGATAGTCCCCAGCGGAGTCGCCATTTTATTTCGACAAGGAAACAAAAGTATTTAGTTTGGGGAAACTATCTTATTCAGTCATAACAATGGAACAGTATAAAGACAATCATCACACTTTATTGATTTTGAATTCATTTACATCCTCAAATATCCCTTGATTCTAAGATAGATTACAAAGAATTCACTATGAATTCAGCTATCATAGTTAAATGTAAATTTTGGCAGCATAACGGCAATGATCCCAATCATCCCCTAAGACTTAGGAGGAATTGATGAATCGACCAATAGTCTTCAAGAAAAATAGAGATTCCGGCAACATTCCGGCGCCATTTCGGTCATCTCCTGAGACTTAGGAGAAATACGCCTTTCTGTCGGTGATTCTTCATTCTCTCCTAAATAAGAAGACCTTGAAGATTTAAAGACTTCGGCCATTTTGGCAGCATGACAGCCTATTGCTGTTATAGACTGCAGGGCAGTCGGTTTGCGCGGGACCGCGCAAACCATATAGTTTGCGCAGGTCCGCGCAAACTGTATGAGCCCAATGCTCATTTGCGGGGATCCACGCAATCTGCTGGAGCCCAATACTCCGCACCTTCGATCTTCTCCTTTGTTCTTCTTTCACTCTGAAATCCTCGAACCCTTTTTTAGAGAAAGAGCGGGGTATTTATAGACATTTTCACAGGTGTAAAACTCTGACTTGGGCGATGTGGGACAAAATAACACCCAATCATTTTTATATCACCGTCATATGCTTTGCGCGATCTCGCGCAATCTGTCTCCTTTGAGCGATCCCGCGCAATCTGTTTTACTTTGAGCGATCCCACGCAATCTGTTTACTTTGCGCGATCCAGCGCAAAGTATTCTCAGAACTGATTCTTTGTTCCTTTCTTTCAACCTTTTCCTTGATCTTTCCTTGCTTCAATTCTTTGCTTATTTTATGCCTTAACAAGGCCTACGTAGCCAAATGTCATATGCAAAATGCAACACAAGCATGCCAATCTTCATCAAGTTCACATGTCAATACATTTCATCTCTAGAACATCATCGGGGTCTAGTACACTCCACACCGGCTGCCGCCTCCCTATCAGCAGAACCAGTGAGTGGAAAAGACCTCACTACCTGCCTAGCCAGTAATATGCCAATACCTACCCAACTAGTCAATAGCGAACCCATTTACGAGCTACTCAGATTCATCTTAGCTTACAGCCCCCTCACTCAGGTGGATAAGGCTACACCCTCTTTACAACCAACTACGACATAGTGGGAGACGCGACCTATTATTAGCATTCGGCACTCATGCGCTCATGAATCCATTCGATCTAAACATTGGAGCATCTCCTGGTACCAAAAGGGTTTTGAGACTTTCACCCAAGGACATCTTAAGCGTCCACAGTGCTAGAACTAAATATTTTCGGTATCCAATCTGACCATCCACGATATGCCTGTGGATGCCACAACCCTGATATCATTGGGCGCCAAGTGATCATGTCACACAAAATACAAGATGCATGAGTCATACCATTCAGTCATGCATTAAACCTGCGCGTACCGCGTGATCATGTGGAGTAACTCTGTATCACAAGGAGTCCCCTAAATAACTCAGCCCAACGGCAAATGCTATGATCAATCACTCCTTACAACAGGCATACAAATGATGCGTATGAGCATGTATCATGATGTAATACTAAGCATGTTCTTAGTGTGTCCTACTAAACTAAGTACACTAGCATGATTATTAAATATAAACAATATTGACCTAAATACATGGTGGGGTCCATAGAGGGATGGCGGATCTAGCCCAAACATCCATATAGGCTCTAGACAGGGGTTACACCAAACCCGATACTGCATATTCTTCCATCTACGATAAGGGTCCTATAGATAATGGATGGCCTAGGCATCATTCTTACATCAAGAATGGGCCTCATGGGTGAGTCTAATGGCTATACAACAAGGTGAGTTGAGAGGGTGAAACTATGTACGAGTGGGCTTCCTCACCCTCTCTTATCATGCAATAAACCGGGCCTTCCTAATGGGCCCGATCCGTACACAAGATGGGCTCCAAGGTTTGGATAATTCCTACAAGGTATGGTGGAAAGCACCATCATTAATGGGGGCCCAACAGTTTGGGTTAGCCCAATAAGGGGAGATGGAAGGTGGGCTTAACAAAGGGCCCTAGGAAGGTTTATAGCGGTGGACATTTAACCACCATTACCTCCTAGGGTGGGTCTCTTGGAATAAGAAACTAAATCACGACAGGGCCCTCAGCCCTCCAAATATCTAGAAAACTGATGGACAACGTGCGCACATCGATCACACATGGTGGGCCTCACAAGGTAGCCCACTACCCTTAAAAAATGGAGGAATAGTATGTATATAACACACACATCATAGTGGGCCTCATAAAGCAGCCCACATTGGGCATATAACTTATAAATCGGGGTGGGCCTCTCAAGGCAATGGGGCCCACGACCCTAAAATGAATGGACAGAGTGTGTAGCACATAGATCATGGTGTAAGGGGCCCCACAAGGCACTAATGGGCCCCACACATGCTGGACAACATGGATATAAAATACATACATGAAGGTGGGCCGATTGCTGGACGTTCAACCCACCAGCTTGGGGGCCTGCTGGACATCCAGCGAATGGACGGCCTGGATAAATACATACACCTCATGGTGGGCCTACAAATTACAATGGGCCCCACCAGATGGATAGCGCATGTATATAACACATGAATCACGATGGCTAGCTGCTAGACGGTCAGTCCAGCAGCGTCTTGGCTCAACTGGGCGTCCAGCCAGTGGATGGCCTGGACTGAAACACATACATGGTGGGTCCCACTGGATGTGGGCCATCCAGGAGGTGGGCAGGCCATTGGCCTCCCACAAACATCACAGTGGGCCTAATGAGGTCCATGCAGGTGGGCCACCCTGCCAAAGATCGGACTAGTATTTGTGTTTTCCTTTCATCCAGACGGTCCTGCATGACCGACCGGTCATGAAGGCCCATCCCTGGCCAATCAAGGTGGTTCACTTACTGGACAATAGGGATGCAATACATACAATATGGAAAGGTCCATGAATGGGTGGGCCACCCAATCCTGAATCAAGCTAATATTTGTGTTTTTCCTTCAACCAGGCCTGTATGCTTGACCGACCATGCAGGCCCAATCTAGGGAGCAAGATGGGCCCTACTTGGTGGACGGTTGGGTGTCCCCCTGGATGGACATCATAAATAAAATACATACATTATCAGGGTGAGCCTACAACAGGGGAGAGAAAGAGAGATACATGTGGTGGGGGAGCTCCGCCACTATGAGCTCCCCTAGAGGTGTAAATACAATACATACAACATGTTGGGTCCCATTTCATGTGGACCCTCAATTAAAAAAAATTACGGTGGGAATCCCATTCCCACCACAAAATCATCGTTTAAATGACCATTAACAAGTTGGATATCAAATAAACATCATGGTGGGGTCCATGGAGAATGGCCCCATCATGAATTACATGTATGTATCATGGTGGGCCATTGACCACACCTTGGGTCCCAAATGGGATCCATACCATTAACCGTTAGGCCCCACTTGGCCCATAACTAAAAACTACAATCTAATCATATAAACACCCACCTATAGCTCTTCTTCTTGGCTCCTTGGAATCCTTAGCTCCTAAGCTCTCTTTTCAATAGTGGATGATGAAGTTTGGATGGTTGAATGGTGAGATTTGGGGTAGAAAAATGGGTCTAGCACTTGGCTTCTTTTTCTCTCCTTGGAATTTTTCTTCTCTTGATTGCTAGGGAAATGGAAGGAGAAGAGATGGAATGAGTGAAAGATGGGAGATGTAAGGAGAGAGGGATGGGTGTGTAAGAAGGGATGGGATGGAAGGTATGATTGTTGTTGACTTGCTTGCTAGGGAAATGGAGGGAGAAGAAATGGAATGAGTGAAAGATGGGAAATGTAAGGAGAGAGGGATGGGTGTATAAGAAGGGATGGGATGGAATTGTTGTTAACTTTTGGATAATAGAGTAGAGATTCCTCTCTCCTAACCTGGAATCTTTCGAGATACATTGTGCGCGGTGTTTACTCGAATTATTTGCGGGCCCACAACTCCTTAGCCTATCGCATTGGTACGCAAGACACAGCGTGGAACCGCGACGACGATACGGTCGAGGGGGTATGACTTTCAAGTTGAGTTTACTCAAGTCTTCGGAGTGCATCTTAAGGTCGCGCGCATTTGCTGTCTACAAGTCATGGGTCACAGAAACTCAACGGAGTGGTTCGGCAACCCATGACCTAGGCTAGTTCTAGTTATTCATATTTCAATTTAGATCTTTTTTTAGTTTAGTTCTAATTATTTTCAGAATACGTACAAATTTTAGTCCATGTGGATTCGACCTCGGTCTTACCGAGTTATTACTACATCGCGACCTTACACTTGGGGTTGTAAAACTAAACCTCTTAGCTAGTGTTAAGAGGTAAAGCTTGTAGCATGTTGGGATGATTTTCTTGCTTTGATTCTTATTTTTATTGAACCTCATTGATTTCTAGTTTGATATTAAAGAAATATTTTCAGTTTTTTATGATTTATTGTGACTCAAATTACAATAGATGTTGTGATAGCTTTGAATATCTTATTTTCTGTTTTGAGGTTGTGAGATTGGTAAATCCTATTGTTCGCCATCGTCTCCTAGGCATGGTAGGGTGATGGAATCCCTCCAATCACCACAATACTCCATCATGTGTGGCTAGGTCAATAAAAAGTTCAGATTTGGTTTAATTGCTTCATCTTCAAATTAGATAGGATAGCACTCCAATTCCAATTGTGTCTCTTGAATCAAAGTGAGGTAGCATCCTGATAGCTACAAATGGATCCTTAGAAACCTAGTTCCCACCTTTCAATTGATAATTTAAATCAACAATATTCACAATTACTCTCTTTTATTCCAAATTTAGGTTTAGATTTTCTTCTAGTTCTAATTCTAGTTATTTTTAGAATACATACAAGATTAGTCCATGTGGATTCGACCTCGGTCTCACCGAGATATTACTACATCGCGACCCTACACTTGGGGTTGTGAACAAGTTTTTGGAGCCGTTGCCGGGACTATGACTGCATTTTTCTAAGATTAATTAGTATTAAAATTAGGTTAAGATTAAGGTTTATTTTTCTGCTATGCTTTTAGGTTAGGATTTTCTGAAATTATTTTTAGAGACTAACTTTGTTTTCTATTTTACAGGATCTTAACATAGCAACCCTAATCAGGTAACCTCTCTCCAACTCTCTCTTATCTTTTTTTCTTATTTGTTATAGGTTTTAGCTTTCTTTCTCTTAGATTTTGGTTGTTACTTGAGGGCTATCAGTGTTTCATGCCCAAATGGGTTCGTGACAACACTCTCCATCTCTTGAGTGAAAGACGATTAGTTAAAGGGTTGCCTATCCATCACTGGGTTAAACACCACCTGATCCTCTAAGTCGATAGAAGTGATGGTTGCATATCAACCTCAACACCCAGTTGAGGAAGCCTAAGATGAGAATGAGGTGCATCATGCACCCTCGCCTCATACTCTACGAGATTATTTACAGCCGGCGGGGGTGAGTACACCTTCCTATATGATATTTCCATTAAATGTAGGAACCGTGGATGTTAAATCGGGAGTGATTAAACTCCTTCCAAAGTTTCATGGACTAAAATATGAAAGTCCATACTTGTATATGAAAGAGTTTGATGAGATAATATTTATATTACACTTCTCAAACATGTTCGAGGAAACAGTAAGACCGAAATTATTTCCTTTCTCTTTTAAAGAAAAGGCTAAGTTGTGGTTACATTCCTTAAGACCACGGTCCATTGGCACATGGGCTGAGATGACAAGGGAGTTCCTTAAAAAGTTCTTCCCATATCACAAAACGAATACCTTAAGGAAAGCAATCATGATTTTTTTTGCAAAAAGAAGATGAGACCTTCTTCCAATGCTGGGAGTGATTTAAGGATCTCATAAATTCATGTCCAGAACAGAGCTACGAAATATGGCGGATAACAAGATTTTTCTATGAAGGATTGACATCATCCATGCACCAATTTGTGGAGATGATGTGTAATGGAAAATTCATGAGCAAAGAAGCCGATGATGCGTGGGATTATTTTGATAAACTTGCTGAAAATGCGCAATCATAGGATACCTCCTCAAGAACTACCACTTCTAAGCCTATTCAATCAAAGGAAAGGGGAGGAATTTATTTTTTAAAAGAGGAAGATGATATAAATGCAAGATTGACCAAACTTACAAAAAAAGTTGAGGCCATGAAACTTAAGAAGGCAGAACCAGAAAAGGCTACAGAATTTGTTTATGGTATTTGTACTTGTAACATACATACAACTGAAAATTGCCTAACAATTCCTATTTTCAAGAGATATTGAATGAGCAATTGAATGCAGTGAACAACTACCAAAGACCTTTCAGTGGACCTACCTCAAATACATATAACTCAAGTTGAATGAACCATCCAAATTTCAGTTTGAGGAATGGACAAACCGCTACTCCTCAAGGGATCTTTAACCAATTTTTAAATCAAAGGAAACCTCAAGAGGATCTGGTCTTAAAACACATGCAAAACCAAGAGCTTTTTAATAAGGGTATACTTCAAGCCTTTCAAGACCGTATAAAGGCCATACAAGGAACATGTCGGTCTAAAGTTGTCCATCTGAAACATGGAAATATGATAACTCCTCCACAAAATTCAAGTATGCCTCATTTAAAATGTCAACCTCAGAGGTACCTGCATCGAAAAAATCATTTGGATGGTGTTTTAAAACATTGTCCCATATGGGAGTAAGTGATCAACTTAGTGATTCCATTAACCTAAGTCACACATGTTATCAATCACAATCAAGCATAGTTAATGACAACATAACAAAACAAACAGATTCCTAAACTAGTTTGTTGAGTGCATGGATGATATGATATGTGAATGCATGTCCCGGAAGTACACACAACTTCAATGCCTCTCATCACCACATTATCAATAAAATATCTCTCCCATGTAACGTGGCTCATCACCAGCATTGAAGTGGTGGTGAAGACCGCTCTAGTTGAAGAAGGAATGTGCCAATATGTCCTAGAGGGGGCGAATAGGACTTTTTAAAGTTTTTATGAGTTATTTAAAAATCCAACTTCACTAATCCTATGATCATGCAATTCTCAGGATTACTCAAATGTAACTCTACTGGCTTCCAAGCCTGGTAGAGGATCCAATCACAAACTATCTTAGAAGTAAGCAGTATGCAAGTTAGCTTATGATGGATATGACTGTGTAGGTATGTGTGGTGTGATCAAATATTCAGATGAGGAAGTATTAAAGCAAATTACACAATCATACAAATAACAATCTCAAACACAGTCATTTTATAGTGGTTCGATGATAAGTCTACTCCACTCCCGGTAACCGCACTCAACCCTTGAGTGTACCGGATTTCACTAAGGAGGTTTCACATGGTTCACCTCTAACCTAAGGTTTTAAATCAGGTTCCCCTTCAACCTTTACAACCTACACAGAGGCTGACTGTTTATGCTCTCACGAGCAAGGGTCAACACAACGCACCTACTTTTAGGCACACTGGCCAAGGATCTTCCATAAGACCCTACTGGAGGTTTCTGCACGGTTGACCTCAAACCCTAAGGTTTTACACCTAAAACCCAGAGTTTTACTGGTTCACTCCAAACCAGATGTTTATGCTCTCCACAGAGCAAGGGTCCACACAACACACCCACCACGTACACTCCCGCCGGAGGCCTCCTTGAGGACTCCAAAGGGTGAGAACCACTTAAGACCCAATCCTAGAAAGGAATGATCACAAGTGTCCTCTTGGACGCTGGATACTTACAAATAAGATGATGAGTCCCGTTTAGCATAATGCCGAAGATCTCCTCCTTGTTGACCAAGAGTCTTCTGCTCCCTTGATCCGCAACACAGAATGATGTACCAATACTCTGCTTCGTGTTGGGTCAAGGTTATGATGGAATCCTACTCTCTAAAGATTTCCTATAAGGAAGATAGAGTAGTTCCAATCATCTAGGCATTCAAGGCATCCCAGCTTAATGATTTGCCATTAAGGTAGTAGCTGGAGGATCCTTGAATGCAGAAGTTCATTCCCCAATCCACTCTATTGAATGTCAATGGTGAGGGTGGATTGGAGGATGAACTCGCTTGAGAGAAAGGGCTTAGGGTATAAGATGTAAGTTGAAACACACAAAAGCTCTCTCTTTTTTCTCTCATAGCAACAAAAGACAAGTCCTCTATATATAGGCAAAAAGTTCCAACGGATATAAAATTGTCACATTTATGACATAATTCGATATCATCGATCGAATACTCTCGATAGCATCAATGGTTTGCTCGATGACTTGGACTCAATGTCATACGCTTTTGAAACTCTTTGCCAATTGATCGATGAATTGAAACTATTGTCGATGTCATCGAATTTCGAACTCCGATTCCATCGATGACAGGTTCGATCCATCGACACTTGAAAAATGAGAGAGACTTGACTTTGAAATATTTTAGGTTTTCATGAATGATCGGGGAACCATCGAGATCATCAGAATTTGAATATCGATGATATCGAGATCAGAGTCGAGGCATCGATAAATTCAGCTAATTTGTCTTTAAGCTTGCTGGACAGATTATGACCTTGTTCGATGCAATCGACCTGGTGCTGATATCATCGATATTTGAATATCGATTCTATCGAAGGGCCCCCGATCATAGTTAAAAACAACCTGAAATATCTGCTGTAAGAAATGCGTGCTCTCGATCGTTATCATCGATGGACTTCCGATGTTATCGATATTTGATTTCAGATCATATCGGAAGAGCATCGATATATCGAAAGAATTTGAGATTTTCGTTAAAAAACAGGGGCGCTGAAAATCTGACTGTCGATCATATCGAGCCACTCTCGATGGACTTGAGATTTGAATATCGATGATATCGATAGGTGTATCGATACATCGATAATTCATCCACGTATGTTGTGAAGTTGCTGGACATATTTGGTGCTTATATCAATGATATCGATAGGTGCATCGATACATCAATAAATCCGTCCAGATGAATATTTAGTTGCTGGACACTTTTGGTCCTCACATCGATAATATCGTTAAGGTATCGACGACATCGACAGAGCAGGTCGATCATATCGAGGGTGTTCTGATAAAATCAACAAGGCGAGAAAAACTTAGAAATTCTCACCTTAAAACCCTATGATTTCTAACTTGTTTTTAAGGGTTTTCTTCACCTGGTGTTTTGGGACAAGGGATGTGAGGCTTTAGTTTTACCTGTGACGAGCTTGCACACATCTAGTTGAGGCAGACTGTTGAGGCACAAAAAAATATCTCATTGCAGTGGTCAGAGAATTCCATGTCCGGGGTATTTTGGTAATTTTCATGTCCGGGGGTATTTTGGTAATTTTCATTCCGGGGGTATTTTGGTAATTTCCATGTCTGGGGGTATTTCGGTAATTTCCATGTTCGGGGTATTTCGGTAATTTCCATGTCTGGGGGTATTTCGGTAAAAATTCACTCTGGGGGTACTTTGGTAAAAATCCATGTCCAGCGTTAGTTTAAGTATTTTGGTAAAAATCCATGTCCAGGGGTAGTTTAGGTATTTTGGTAAAAATCCATGTTCAAGGGGTAGTTTAGGTATTTTGGTAAAAATCCATCTCCAGGGGTAGTTTAGGTATTTCAGTAAAAAGGATTTACAAGGGTATTTTGTAATAAAGCGGGTATAAGTGTCATTTTAGTGAAAAGAGACTGGACACCACCATCTAAGAAGAGTTTGGTGGACACCATGATTTAAGAAAGGAAGAAGTTCATTTGTGAAGAGATAAGTGGTGGTTATCACCACTCTGTAAGGTGGTGGGGCCTATAAATACTCCTCCCAGATTCATTTGAGGGGTTGGATCGGATTGGATCAATTGCTGGGCCAAAAGGGAGAGAGAAGCAAGGCAGGAGAAGAAAGTAAAGAAGGCCTTTGCGCGGACCCGCGCAACCGAAGTGGTTTGCGCGGAACCGCGTAATGAAAATGGACGTTGCTTCACATGGAAGCCGGTCTTCAAGACGGGCTTTGTGCGGCATCGCGCAATGGAAATGGGAGATTCCCGTATAACTTGTTATTTGAAAGGCTGTCCGAAGGGAGGTATCTCTTGCGCGGACTCGCGCAACAAGCCGCCTTGCGCGGTTCGGCGCAAACAGCGGAATCTACTGTTTTGCATGACTAAGAAAGAAGGCCATTTTTCTTTCGCTATGCTGCTGGCGGGGCCCATTGTAGCTGCTTTTTAGACGATCCACACCGTCCACCGTCTTCCTCTCGAGATTTCGATAGTCAAAGACTAGTTTTGATCATCCGATGATGGGGCCCACCAAGATAATCAAGCTGCAATGGAAGCTCAACGGTCCGTTTACGATCGCCATAACGATCATATGAAGGAGCATGGTCACCAAAGCTTAGCATGGTTTCGATTGGTTTTTCGCCCTTTACCTGATGGACGACTCAGATCCTTCATTTACGTCATGAGTGTGGCCCACAACAAAGAGACGAAAGCTCTGTTTTTGACAGAGTCGGCGTACGTCGACTCTGTGAAATTCGGTGGGCCCAGATCAATAGAGATGAAGAAATCTACTCCGTCCATTGAATTCACGACGGAAAACCACCAAGGAAAGACGATTTTTGAAGTAAAATCAGTGCGACCAGCTAGGTTATCTACTCTGCCGTTCATTCCACATTCAATGGTTAAGATCATGCAACAGTCTGCATGGTGACAAAAGGACAACTAGGCAACGGTAATGGTCACCTTCTGAAGAGAATAGACGGTTCAGATCAATGATTTTAGTACGGAGTGGGCCACACTAAGAAAACTTCAAAGTCACAGCGTTTACGCTGTTTGTATTTTTTAAATGAAAAAGATGAAATCGGTCAGAGCCAACTGACCGATTTTGAGAAATTCCATGCACGACTTGCGCACTCACGTACTATGTACATGCTATATACATGTGGGGCTGATGGTGAAGTTCGTGAGAAATCTGCTCCGACCATTCACTTTCCCACTATATTTAACGCGTTAAGACCGAGTTTGAAGAATATCCAGATATCAGGCGGGCCCCAAATCACGATCTCAGGGGCTGATTTGTCAGTTTAGTCATTTCTACAAGGATTCAGGAGCTGAAACTGGACGTGTACGGTTAATTTGTGGTTCTAAGGCTTCATATAAAGTTTCGAGCAGAATGGACGGTGGAAATCCCATGATCTTACGTTTTGGGAGACTTTTTAGGCCCGTCTGATGTGATCGGCTTGATTTCTGTGGGTCCTGACTACACTTCAACGGACTTCTTCATATTTTAAGGAAGAATGACCAGAAGGATGCTCCATCTCATTGAAGATTGGCTGATTGAATCAGCAATTCCTCCCAAGTATTGGGAGATGACCGAAATAGCGCCGTTATGCTGCTGAAATTTCTATCTCATTGAAGACTGGTTGATCAGATCAACAATTCCTCCTAAGTCATAGGATATGATTGAAACAAGCGTCGGAATGCTGCCAAAATTTCTATCTGATTATCTTCTCTTTCATTTAGTACATTACATTAATTGTACTTTGTTTTCAGAATCAAGGGAATCAGATGATGTAAATGAACTCAGAATAAATGTGATCAATGTTCTCTTATTCTTTCTTTGTTATCATTGAATAAATCCCCCAAATCAAATACATTTGTTTCCTTGTCGAAACAAAATGGCGACTCCACTGGGGAATATTATTCGATGGTAACTTAGAAAATATTTAGAAACATTTTTCACTTTTTGGCGTCTGTAAAGACGCCAAAATGACGACTCTCAGTGGGAACATCCTCCCCTTCATCTCTAAAAATAAAGTACGGTTTTATTTAGTCAAAATAACTAACATTCTGTTCTTAATGACAGATATACCGCAGCGATCTTTCTCCTGACTAACGTGGTTGTTTACTTCACATCCAATAGACTTCCACCAAAAAGTGACAGAGAAGATCAAATCAGTTTTGATCCAAGACAAGTAATGCCAGAATAATGACAGTTTTCGGAGAGAGCTAGCTTCTTGTATGGAAGCAATCCAAACATCAATTAGTCAGCACATGTCTATGGAAGAGGAACAAATATGCTGAAATGCTTGTGCAAATAGTCCCAAATGAAAAAAAAAAAAAAAAGCTTCTTCAAAGGATCATATTCACCTGGATGGAAGGAAAAAATATTGCCAAGGTCTTTAAAAGTTCTGAAGATAATCCTCAACTACAGTGCTGTGTGGATCCCACACATGGCCAATTAATAGATCGAATAGAAAAAAGGGTGGTGCACTTGTGAATCTTCTAAGACTGAAAAAAAGAAACATTCGGAGTCAGCTGTTGATCCAATTGTAGCTGAAGAGGCTGAAGAATGATCCAATTATGGCACAATGCTATCAAAAGAGAGTTGAATAATATATCTGAAGAGGAGCATGCTGAAGAAGAAAGCTAATTCGACAATTTTAGATGCTTTATAAAAAGCATTCAGAGTGCTAAAGCCAATTCAAATTCAACGGGTTTTTATACAAAGCTATGTTCACATGCTGACCAAATAATGGGCATCATACGGAAGCACTTTCATGGCAAGGAAGTTGAGGTTCTTCCTCTTGCTCGATCACTTAGTGAAGAAGAAGTGAGGTAATGTCGAAAGTATCAAACAACAATGCCAAAGAGTGTCAAGGAAGATCAAATCAGTTGCGATCGAAAAAAAAAAACAGACAATGTCAGGTAAAGTCGATAGCAGTTTCTGCTTCATCAGTAGCTCGGTAAGACAATGAAGAACGGATGATAGCGTGTTGGTGTACAAAAATATACGAAGCTGTCAGAATGAGAAGTTAGTCCAACTGAATCAATTAATGAATTAATAAATTCATCGGTTAATAGAGAACCCAGGGGGCCTCGTCACAACTTCCCAGAGTAGAAGAACAAGAGTCAAAGTGAAGCTGCTCCACTCTCATATGAATCGGTTATTTCAAGAAAACAAATCAGCTTGGATGAGAAGGGGTTTGGACAATTTGAGGAATAAGGGAAACATACAGTCGAAGAAGAACGATATACTGCTTATGAGGAATCAATCGCTAGCTGCAGGGGCAATCAAATTGCCACAATTACAGTATTCAAAGGAAATGAAGCAAAGAAGAAAAGAATATTCTACAAGAGATGATTGACAATAGTAAAATTGTCATAAAAGAAGACATGAGAAATAAAAGAGAAAGTAATGACATATGATCCCGAAGGAAAATGATCACTTGATAGAAGAATTACAGCGTTTTGATTCAAAAGATTCACAGCACAATTATTCAGGGGGCAAGATAAGCAGTCTCAGAATGCCAAAATCCCAGAATCCTAAATGAGGTAATTGTTGATTCTCCACGATGATAATTGTTTATAATAATTGTCTATATCAATTTTTGCAGGTCAAAGTTGGAGGCAAAAGCAAGCGCTAATGCTAACAAGCATTGACGATTACTATCAAGCATTAACGATTATCGCCGATAAGTAGAAGAGCAAAAGAATTGCAAAAAATAAGGTCATGTACTCTCCCTTGTACAAATGAATAAAGCATAAATTTTCAATTGACCTCGAATTTCAGGAGAAAGGAAAGGAGATAGAATTGAAGAAGAAAAGAAAAGTAAATGGCCTGAAGAATAAGTTATAAAAGATGGTTGATAAAAGCAAAATTGTGGAGGAAGTATACGACATAAAAGACGAAATAAAAGTATACAGGCCTGATCAGTTTGAGACCGGGGGCAAAGCTAATCTTGAGCAAAACAGGCTTTCAAGCATATCAAGTCATTGACGTCGATGATTATCGCCAAGATTAGCGCTTTTAGGCATAACAAGTCATTGCTAAAGCAAAACAGGCTTTTAAGCATATCAAGTCATCGCCAAATACCAAGCGTTAATGATCGCTATCAAGCGTTGATGACTGCTGTTAAGCATTGACAATTATCGCCAACGCCGAAGAAAATTTTCGCCAAGGCATGGAAAAGCTGTGTCAAAAGTTCGGCATTCGACATTCATTTTCAACGCCTTACTATCCCCGGCCGATGGACTAGCATAGGCGTTCAATACAACGATCGTCAAAATACTCAAGAAGATGGTGACAAGGAGTAAACGTGATTGGGATGAAAAATTGCAAAAAGCATTATGGGCATACAGAACTACTCATCGCATAGCAACGGAGCAACACCGTATTATTAATCTATGGCATAGAGGCAGTCATCCCAATTGAAGTGCAAGCGGCTTCGCTCAGAACGGCAGTATATCAATCCATAAAAGATGATGAAAATGCAGGAATAAGGTTGAAAGAGTTAGATCTGCTTGATGAGAAATATCTAGCAGCTCAGCAGCGATTGCAATCATATCAGGCCAGGATATCGGCCGCTTTTGATAAACAAGTTAAACACCGCCCTTTCAAAAAAGGGAATATGGTGCTGATGTTGAAAAGACCTATAGTGGTCAAGCGCCAAACAGGGGGCAAGTTCGAGCCTAAATGGGACGGGCCATATATAATAAAAGAAGTATACTCCAATGGGGCGTACAAAGTCGCAAATCAAGATGGGCAAGGTATCAGCATACCAATCAATGCTCGCTTCATCAAGAGATACTATCCCTAAAGAAGCTACTGATTTTGATCCAGAATATTATCAGCATAATGATTCTATATCAAAAGGGGGCAAGAAGGAATAAGATCATGTCCATACGTCATCGAAAGAATCTATAAAGAAGAAATTCGCGAGCATATCAACTATATTAGCAAGTATTCTGAAAAGAAAGTTATCATTGTCATCACCAAATAAGTCCGGCAGAGTTAATATCGTCTTGAAGATTCTCTTGAAGACATTGATAAGACTGATATATTATGAACAGCACGGACAGATCTTCTTGAAGATATTATCAGACAGATCTTCTAGAAGATTTTATAAGACGGATCCTCTTGAAGATATTATCAAAAAGCAGCGACGTATCAATCTCAATCAAAGAGGCAGTCTAGCCAAGCCAAATCCTAAAAGAGTCAAAATCCTAAAAGGGCCAAAATCCTAAAAGAGTCAAATCCTAAAAGAGCCAAATAAAAAAGGATCAAGCTCTAAGAAAGGGCTAAAAGCTCTAAAAGGATTAAACTCTGAAAGGATCAAGATCTCAAAGGATCAAAACTCTAAAAAGGATCAAGCTCTAAAAGAGCCGGCCAACTATACGTAAGACCTATGAAGATCGCCATTCGGGCAGTGGCGAGGAGTCAGTGGCCCTAAAAAGCCCCCGAAGACCATCGTACGCACCCATGCGGGCAGCTGAAGAAGTCAAGGATTCAAAGCCTAAAAGGCCATAAATCCGCGAAGACTAGTCACCGTAACTCCCATGTCGTCTGTATAGCTTCCGGCAGCGCCACGGGGAACGGATGAAAATGCCCTCCTGTGAATGGGCTCGACCTTGCAGACGAAGAAAATAGGGGCCGCAGTGCGAGCTTTATGCCAACCGTGCGTAAGACCCTCCAGATCTAGGGTTTGATTTCAGTAGTAACTCGTGAGGAAGGGCTTAAACCTACTCATTGATGGACTGGCGACCCTAGATTTGGTGCCCAAAGGTAGCCTTGCGAGCTCTGCGAACTCTAGAGAGTTACCGTGGCCAACCCTGTGCGTAAAACCAACAGTTCACCGCCCGGTAGCGTCAATGGGCCCCTCTGATGGACTTGGCCATGAGCTCAAGGCAGTGAAAAGCCCAAAAGCGAACTCTAGAGAGTTACAGTGGCCATCACATAAGACCCATAAATGCTCCACTACTCATGAGCTTAAACTGTGTGTGTGCGCACGCTCCATTACTCATAAGCTTAAACTTTGTGTGGCTAGCCGAAATTGAAACTTAGCACCGCCAATCTAAATACTCGCATATAGAATCCCGCACTAACAAAGCATAAAAGGTTTAAATACAGTCTAGTTCAGTCCAGTCCAGTTCAGTCCAATCTAGTTCAATCAGACTAGTCAAGTCTAAGTCAAGTTCAGTCAAGTCAAGGTCAGTCTCGTCCAGTTAAAGTATGGTCAGTTAGTCTTGTCCAGTTAAAGTATGGTCAGTCAAAGTGCACTAGTACCACTGCTCAAAAAGTATAAAGCATTCAAAATGCCACAAATACATATTTCAATTTAGATGTGCTTAAATATGCAATTGCTTGATGAAAATTTTAAATGTTGAGTAAAAAATATATATGCAAAGATGCGTTTCTCTTGAATCAGGTTCAGATGGTAGTAACAATAAAATGCCTTCATGATATTGGCAATTATCTACTCAAAGATTCAAGCCTTCAAAGTCAATTAATACATTGACAAAAGTCATAAGGGATTCGAATATATTCTTTGAATTCGTTAAAGGAGCAGCAAAGATTATTCATCCTTCAGGAGTATCAACAGGCTTTACTTTGGAAGTATAATCTTCTGAAGAAATCTTTATGCGCCATTGACCGGGAAAGGGGGCAGGATCTATGCCTTCAAAGTAATCTATGCCTTGGTCTTCTTGATAATCTCTTATACGCGACAAAGGAATTCATATGCTGAGAATTATGAGTAATGATATCGCAAGACTCCAAGTATCAGATCTAATTGAGACAAGAAGCAAATGGAATCATCATCGGTAACTTATATATTCCTTTGAAAGTTATTAAATGAAATTTGAAAGAAGTCTTGTCTATTTTTCAGAATCAGCAGGGATCCATGGAAAAAGTCTATGAAAAATATTAAGGAGCACAAGTAAGAAATAGCTCAGCGAAAAGATTCAGCGATTGAACCTTTGGAGCTGGAAACGATGTCTCCAAAAGCACGATTTAATGAGCAAAGAATGCAATTGTGAAGCACGACAGCAAAGCGAATATCACTCTCAGCCTAAAAAGAGAAGAAACTCTCAATCTATTTCAAAATTATCAATTCTTCATAAAGCTAAATTGAAAAAAAAAATTATAATGAAATAAGATACTAATTCTGATTAATTTGGCAGGAAAGATTATCATTCGAAAAAGCTTGAGTTATGCAGATCATGAATAAAGGAAACGATCGAAAAGTTGTTACGGTAGGAGCAACATTAAGGAACAACTCTTTGGACACATAATTGAAGAAAAAGAGTTGCTGGAATTGATCAAAGAGACCGTTGCTGTTGAAAGAAAGTTCTCAAGTTGCTCAAAGACAAAGTCGTCACAGTTGTTACGGTTGCAAGTTTCGATGAAAAGAAAATTTCATCTTCTCTAAATAAAGCATCCGCTCTTCACTGCAAGCGGGGGGCAGTCAACTCCTCTGATCGAGCGCAATCATTCAAATCTTCCGTTCGAGCGCGATTGTTCAAATCCTCTGATCGAGCGCAGTTGTTCAAGTCTTCCGTGCGACCACAAGCATTCCAATCTTCGGTCAAATACGAGCATTCCAATCTTCAGTCAAATGTGAGCATTTCAGTCTTCTAGTCAAATACAAGCATTCCAGTATTCGGTCGAATATGAGCATTCCAATCTTCAGTCAAATATGAGCACTAAAGTCTTCTGGTCAAGAATGATCATCCAGTCTGCCATGCAAATATGATCATCCAATCATTCTTCAGTTGCAATTCATCCAAGATTCTTCAGGCGGAGGAAGATCAATCCTCTATTTGATTTCAGAAATCAATCAAAGAAAGATCGAGGGGGCATCTGTTGAGGCACAAAAAAATATCTCATTGCAGTGGTCAGAGAATTCCATGTCCGGGGTATTTTGGTAATTTTCATGTCCGGGGGTATTTTGGTAATTTTCATGTCCGGGGGTATTTTGGTAATTTTCATGTCTGGGGTATTTTGGTAATTTCCATGTCCGGGGTATTTCGGTAATTTCCATGTTCGGGGTATTTCGATAATTTCTATGTCCGGGGGTATTTCGGTAATTTCCATGTACGGGGGTATTTCGGTAAAAATCCACTCTGGGGGTACTTTGGTAAAAATCCATGTCTAGGGTTAGTTTAAGTATTTTGGTAAAAATCCATGTCCAGGGGTAGTTTAGGTATTTTGGTAAAAATCCATGTTCAAGGGGTAGTTTAGGTATTTTGGTAACAATCCATCTCCAGGGGTAGTTTAGGTATTTCAGTAAAAATGATTAAAAAGGGTATTTTGGTAATAAAGCGGGTATAAGTGTCATTTTAGTGAAAAGAGACTGGACACCACCATCTAAGAAGAGTTTGGTGGACACCATGATTTAAGAAAGGAAGAAGTTCATTTGTGAAGAGATAAGTAGTGGTGATCACCACTCTGTAAGGTGGTGGGGCCTATAAATACCCCTCCCTAATTCATTTGAGGGGTGGGATCGGATTGGATCAATTGCTGGGCCAAAAGGGAGAGAGAAGCAAGGCAGGAGAAGGAAGTGAAGAAGGCCTTTGCGCGGACCCGCGTAATGAAAATGGACGTTGCTTCACATGGAAGCCGGTCTTCAAGACGGGCTTTGTGTGGCATCGCGCAATGGAAATGGGAGATTTCCGTACAACTTGTTATTTGAATGGCTGTCCGAAGGGAGATATCTCTTGCGCGGACTCGCGCAACAAGCCGCCTTGCGCGGTTCGGCGCAAACAGCGGAATCTGCTGTTTTGCATGACTAAGAAAGAAGGCCATAGTTCTTTCGCTATGCTGCTGGCGGGGCCCATTGTAGCTGCTTTTTAGAAGATCCACACCGTCCACCGTCTTCCTCTCGAGATTTTGACCGTCAAAGACTAGTTTTGATCATTCGATGATGGGGCCCACCAAGATAATCAAGCTGCAATGGAAGCTCAACGGTCCGTTTACGATCGCCATAACGATCATATGAAGGAGCACGGTCACCAAAGCTTAGCATGGTTTCAATTGGTTTTTCGCCCTCTACCTGATGGACGACTCAGATCCTTCATTTACGTCACGAGTGTGGCCCACAACAAAGAGACGAAAGCTCTGTTTTTGACAGAGACTCTGTGAAATTCGGTGGGCCCCAGATCAACAGAGATGAAGAAATCTACTCCGTCCATTGAATTCACGACGGAAAACCACCAAGGAAAGACGATTTTTGAAGTAAAATCAGTGCGGCCAGTTAGGTTATCTACTCTGCCGTTCATTCCACATTCAACGGTTAAGATCATGTAAAAGTCTGCATGGTGACAAAAGGACAACTAGGCAACGGTAATGGTCACCTTCTGAAGAGAATAGACGGTTCAGATCAATGATTTTAGTACGGAGTGGGCCACACTAAGAAAACTTCAAAGTCACAGCGTTTACGCTGTTTGTATTTTTTAAATGAAGAAGATGAAATCGGTCAGAGCCAACTGACCGATTTTGAGAAATTCCATGCACGATTTGTGCACTCACGTACTATGTACATGCGATATACATGTGGGGCTGATGGTGAAGTTCGTGAGAAGTCCGCTCCGACCATTCACTTGCCCACTATATTTAACGCGTTGAGACCGAGTTTGAAGAATATCCAGATATCAGGCGGGCCCCAAATCACGATCTCAGGGGCTGATTTGTCAGTTTAGCCATTTCTACAAGGATTCAGGAGCTGAAACTGGACGTGTACGGTTAATTTGTGGTTCTAAGGCTTCATATAAAGTTTCGAGGAGAATGGATGGTGGAAACCCCATAATCTTACGTTTTGGGAGACTTTTTAGGCCCGTCTGATGTGATCGGCTTGATTTCTATGGGTCCTGACTACACTTCAACGGACTTCTTCATATTTTAAGGAAGAATGACCAGAAGGATGCTCCATCTCATTGAAGATTGGCTGATTGAATCAGCAATTCCTCCCAAGTATTGGGAGATGACCGAAATAGCGTCGTTATGCTGCTGAAATTTCTATCTCATTGAAGACTGGTTGATCAGATCAACAATTCCTCCTAAGTTATAGGATATGATTGAAACAAGCGTCGGAATGCTGCCAAAATTTCTATCTGATTATCTTCTCTTTCATTTAGTACATTACATTAATTGTACTTTATTTTCAGAATCAAGGGAATCAGAGGATGTAAATGAACTCAGAATAAATGTGATCAATGTTTTCTTATTCTTTCTTTGTTATCATTGAATAAATCCCCCAAATCAAATACATTTGTTTCCTTGTCGAAACACAGACACTTAAATTGATCTTCCTATCAGGCTCTATAGACACTCTGACTCAACACTCACGTAACTTGACAAACTAGAGCACTTTCAATCTCCCACTTTGTCAATTACGTGACAAAATCCCCAAAACACCCTTGAATGTTCTAGACAAACACACCCTAAATTGTGTGTACATGCTTTTACATAATTTTACAATTTTCTAACCCATGTACACAACCAGTAGCTACTCCCCTTTTCTTGTAAACTCCAACTCCCCCTTGCTTGTTGCGGCTGCTCCCCCTAACACCTGCAACAACATAGATAGATACACAATTTTCTCTTCGGGGTGTTTGCAAATGTTCTCCCCCTTTTTGTCAGTCATTGGCAAAGATATCTCAGGTGATATTGACTGAAGAGTGAATTGCTTGGGAGAACCGCCCAGGCATAAACAGATCAACTGATGTATAACAAATCAACTCAGTTTTAAACAAACATCAATTCTAGAACCTGTGGATGCATATTGAATAAAATAGAACAGTTATATAACAGTGAAAAATATTCATTAAGGACATCTCATGCAATCCATAGCAGGAACTTAATAAACGAGGGGAACGTAACACAAATATGGCAAAAAAAAAAAATGAGCATTATATTCAGCCATAAAAGAACCAAAACTGTCCCCGATAGTCGTAAATCCCAAGCCAAAAAAAAAAAAAAAAATTGTTCAGTTCAAAAAAAAAAAAAAAAAAAAAAACTGCTCCACACAGCAAGAACAAAAAAAAAAAAAAAAAAAAAAAAAAAAAAAAAAAAAAAAAAAAAAAACTATCAAGCCCATATATGGGCACCCAACAACATCCATCAACATTAGCCCAGTTGTGGGCATATACAACCAAGAAAAACTGTGCACATCTAGAAGGTTGTCATACATACCAATGATAGCGAAGAACATCCAAAAAGATACTGATGTTCAAATGCAAGATAAGAGTAAAGTGTGTATGATAGCATGCATGAACCGGCCATACGGAGCATAATGAGATGGCATCGTGTCATCCCGTTGGCACGTCATCAGATCCACCAACTGTTGTACCGTGCTCTGCACTCCTTGAACCATTCTTTCCAGGACTGTAAGCCTTTCTTTGACTGAGTGGATGTCCTTCTGGATTGCCCCAATCCTATCTAGTTTAAACCTTTTGCCATACCCGGCTGACGAAGTGGACGGAGCTGGATTAGGTCCAGGAGGTGCATCTTCAGCCATTGCAGCCCCTTCCATGGGATCGCCACCTTCTCCTTCAACTTCTTCCGCCTGGATTTCTTCCTCAGGGTTCTCCTTGTACTCGTGAAACTCCAAATCCATTTTCCGGACATTTCTTTTATTGAAAACTTGGAGCGGGAATACCGGATCAGTAGTTGATGGGAACCTGATTTTGTTGCATATCATGTTGATAATCCAGGGGTACGGCAGATGGAGGTCCCTAGATGTGTGGATGGCGTTTACCAACTGAGAAACAATTAGAGATGGAAGGCAGATCTTTGACCCTCTGGCAACTGAGTATACGATCATGGTCATGAGGCCAGTGAGATCGGACCTGTTGGTACTTCTGAGATAGATGTTAGTAGCGAAGATACCATGCAAGATTCGAAATCTGGGATCCATATACCTGGCTTTTAATGCATTTCCTTGATGTCAGGGGATGTCCCAACCATTGCAAAGATACTTAGTAACCCTGGATTGAATGTCTACGTTATCAAGATCCATCTCTGGGATACCTTTCGGGACCATGTTGAGTCCGATAGTTTCAGCTATTGTAGCCGGCGTGATAAACACATCATCACCACCCAAAGATACCATGAACGAAGGAGGGTTAGCCACCGGTGAATGGCGCGCAGCAAGGAAGTTGCGTGTTCTCTCAAGTTGGCATGACCCACCAAAGTTCAGAACGGGCAGCCAATCTATTGCGGCAAGCAGGAGTTCCAATTTGTATGGTTTGAGGCACTCCCTGTCTATCCTCCTCTCTTGTATAGCTTCCTGCCCATGTATTTGGGTGGTCATGAACACGCTCCAGTTGGAGGAGGTGGTGCCGGAGATTCGGTCTGGGACTCACCATGTGGGGTCTGTCTTGTTCTTTGCCGTGTGGGGATCCCACTTTCCTGGGCCCTCGCCCTGTCTCTCGAGGCGAGTACCTTTTGTCAGGTGGCTATTGAAGATTCCCCAGGGCCAGATGCTACCCCTTTGTCCTTTCCCATGTGACAAATAGAATATTGAACTATTTGGGAAAGACAACAAAAAAAACTGACAAAAACGACAAATACCCAAAAGAGAAAGGACTCTTGACATGTTAGAAGGGTATTACCGGATTTGTGGAATGATTTGAGTAGTCCGACATGGCTCCAACTGATTTGATCGAGAGAATCGAGTAGTGAAGGTGACAGTGAAACCCTTGAGAAAATAACTCCCTTTTTCGTTTCGCTGACTTTTATCGGGCGGCGTCTGTCGATATGATCGACAATTGTTTTGATAATATTGAGAGGTTGTTTATCGATTCTATCTAGTCTGTCTTTGATATCCATCTGGATCACACGACTATTCATATTCTCAAGAGGCGTCGATGATATCGATCTTTTATCGATATATCGAGAAAGTCATATTGATAGTCATATCGAAGATGAAGATTTTCAATTTTTAGCATTCAGACGATTCTTTAAGTATACTTTTTGTACTTCTATCAATAGTATACTCAACAAAAAATTATGCACACACACTGTACACAACAAAATTATAAACATTTGAATGTTTATACAAAAATAATGGAGGTGAAGTACCTCGGATATATCATTTGAAGCTCAGCAAAAATATTTCCTCATTTTAGCACCGGTTCAAATTCTGATACATGATCTGAACTAATTCTTCCTTACCCATTTTTCTTTGGTAATTGATTTGGGTGGTGATGCAAGGGCATTGCTTCTATCCATATCCTTAAGAGGACTCTTGAAGTTCTGTATTTCTCTGGTTGACAATTTGTTAACATGATTCTGACCAGAGTTAGGTTGAGTCCTCCTAGGAGTTATGCATTCAAAATTATAATGACCTAAATCACCACACAAATAACATGCTGGAGTTGTTCTGGTTTTGCTTCCAGAAGCAGTAGATTTTTTAGTTCTGGGGGCTGCATTTCCAGTCTTTGATTTATGTTTTTCATATCCAAGACCGCTTTTATTCTTTCCAAGTCTCCCCATTCCTAACAGTTTTTCTAGCTTTTCGCCACTCTGGGAAAACTTGTAATTTATCTTGGTCATCTTCTTGAATTCTTCCAGATAAAACATGAGTATATGATTTTCATTTTGAAGAAGCATGTTTTTGTCTTTTAATTGCTCAACCTGTTTGTTTAGATTTTCAGACTCGTTTTTAAGAAGGGTATTGACTTTTTCAAGTCTGTCAATATCCATATGATATTGTTGTAGATCATTTATCAATTGTGTGTTGATTTCCAATGTGTTATCCAAATCTTTCTGCAGTGTTGATTTCCAATGTGTTATCCAAATCATTTATCAATTGCTGTAAATCATTTATCAATTGTTCAAGAAGGGTATTGACTTGTTCTCCGCTATTCCGAGTCTTTTAAGGATATTGATGCTATGAATATAGAGTTGATTATACGCATCTTGCAGTTTATCCTTTTTTATTTCTTCTTCTTCTTTTCCATTGTCAGTTGAAGATGATTCCGTGGCTAACTGTTCTTTCTCGTTCTTAGATTCAATGGGAATGATTGAAGTAGTGGAGACCATGAGTATTTTCAATGATTTCTGATCTTCATCGCTTTCTGAGTCACTAGATTCTGAATTTGACTCCTCAGTATCATCCCACGTGGCAGCCATAGCCTTGCCCTTAGTTTTTCTATTTGGGCATTCAGTAGATAGGTGTCCATGCTTGTGACAGGCGTAGCATTGTGGTTCTTTGGCTCTTTTACCAAATTTACCTGCAGGAGGTTTATAGTTCACCTTTCTCCCTCTAGAAGGACGGTCGCGATTCTTCTGAAAGAATCTTCAGAATTTTTGTGCCAGCAAAGCCACTTCTTCATCTTCATCTTCCTTTTCACTTTCACTGTCCTCATGAATTGTTTTCTTTGAAGTTTTGAGGACAATATTTTTGGATTTTTAGGATTGTTTGAAGTGTAGTTCAAAAGTTTGTAGGTAACCTACCAGTTCTTCTACTTTCATTTCATCTATGTTCCTACACTCCTCAATTGTTGTAACCTTGGGATTAAAACACTCCGGTAAAGATCTTAGAATTTTCCTACAAATTTTTGGTACTGGAACTTTCTCTCCCAATCCACCCATGGAGTTGTAAATTATATTTAACTTTGTGAAAAACTCCATAAATGTCTCATGCTCTTCCATTCTGAGACTTTCGAACTGTGAAGTAAGGAGTTGAAGTTTAGAGCGCTTCACAGTGCTTGTGCCTTCATAGGTTGTTTCCAATAAATCCCATGCTTCCTTGGATGTCCCATACATACTTATCTGATTGAATATATCCTGGGACATGACACAGTAGATAGCATTCATAGCCTTGGCTTCAGATGTTTGCCTTTCTTTGTCGAATACTGTCCACTTTTCTTTGGGTTTGGGCTTTGTGATTGTTATGCCACTGTCAAGTATGATTTGTTCAGTTGGTGGCACGTATCCACTTTCAACTATGTCTCAAACGTCATGATCCAAAGATTTCAGAAAGTAGTGTATCCTAGCCTTCCAGTATGCATAGTTTGAGCCGTCAAATACTGGAGGTCTAGTGACTGATGAGCCCTCTACTTTGGTCATATTCCCAACTTCAGTCAAGATCACTCTCTAGGCGGTGAAGCCCTTAAAGAGAGACCCGCTTTGATACCAATTGAAGTGGCAGTGAACACCGCACTAGTTGAAGAAGGAATCTGCCAATATGTCCTAGAGGGGGGTGAATAGGACTTTTTAAAGTTTTTATGAGTTATTTAAAAATCCAACTTCACTAATCCTATGATTATGCAATTCTCAAGATTACTCAAATGTAACTATATTGGCTTCCAAGCCTGGTAGAGGATCTAATCACAAACTATCTTAGAAGTAAGCAGTATGCAAGTTAGCTTATGATGGATATGACTGTGTAGGTGTGTGTGGTATGATCAAATATTCAGATGAGGAAGTATTATAGTAAATCACACAATCATACTATAACGCCCTGAAAATCGGCGGTCGAGCATAAACTCAACTCCCGAGTTCCAACGCATCACTTATGCAACAAAATGAATGATGATTGAATGTTGTCTGTATTAGTGCATTGAACATGAGTGAGATTAAGGCAAAACAACATATTATACTCCAGAGACAAGTGAGATTGCAAGCGGAAGACTGTGATAGATATATAAAATATAAAAACTGTGGTGAGTCTCCAGAGTGTGATAACATTACCAGGTTAATAAATTTCAAGTACATTTCTAAAATATACCAAATGTGTAAGTGTAATGTCTTCTATCCCAAGTACCATAGCCCCGTCAATACAATACCAGGTCTTCATAGACCTGTCAGAGAGTTACATGTAGGAGAACTCCTCCTCAACATTATAGTAGTCCGGCTCTGCTTCAAGCATCGCCATCACCTGAAACTCAACAAATCTGGTTGGTGTGTACAACACCGTCCCGTAACGTGGGAGTGAGTGATCAACTCAGTGGAACAATAAAGCATAGGTTAACATGTTATCAATGCAGTCAAGCAGTAATGATAAAGCAGTATAATCAAACACTCCTAACTACTCTTATTAATGCAAGTATGAATGACATGATGAATGCCCTTGCCAAACCACCCTCACGCGACACCATCTTACGTTCGCGACATGCGTTCATCCCTCAGTGCTCCACATCTACCAGGCACATGCAGTGCGATGATGAGCATGATTACTGAGTAGTTATTAGTCCTTTTAAACAGCACGATTGGGAAACTAAGGTACCTCCCTTGTATCATTCCCAAACATGATCCATTCTAGGGTCGTCAATCCTAGATAATCTCATACGACAGTATATTTCTAGGTCACTGCAAAGGCTGCCAGGGTTGTTACACGCAACCGTTACACCACTCCCCCATCACCTTTTTAACGGTTCATCACTAAATTGATACAGGCCTAGTTCATACTCTATTTACTGCGGCAAAACTCGTCGCCTCACCGCAGATTTAGAGTATGCTCGCGGTCACTACAAAGGGCTGTCAGGGCTGTTGCTCGCAATCGTTGCACCACTCCCCCATCACCTTATCAATGTAGGCCGACAACACGAATATAGTGTCCCATACCACCATAATCTGCTCATGAGTCTGGTTGCTCACTGGTCACTACGGGGAGGCACGTGGCCCCAGCGTAGGCTAACAGCTCGACCACGGTGTCCCATACCACCATGCCCGGCTCATGAGTCTTAGCGGATCGAGGTACCATGGTTAAAAGGGATTTCACTGGTAAGTTTGGTACCCTAGGTTCAAGTAGTAGCGTCCAAACATGGTGAACATACATAAGACAGATCAGGTTGCATGACGAGCTCAGCTAGCTCGAGTGCACGACAAGTTAGACGACATGAAGTGCATAAGCACTTCGCGTGGCCAACCACTATCGCCAACCGAAGTACGACTCGGGTTCGTCGAACACATCTCACGTGGGAAATGAATCTCAGCCACGCATTCATTTTCATTTCCGATTGCCTGGACTTTAATCATAGCCCCAAACACAATCAATCCATGACCAGAAGCATGTAGAGTAAAGCAGAATAAACAAAGTAATTTAAGCATGTTGACAAGCATGTCATAAGACATGTAATAATGCACAATATAAACAAGAAATACAAACACCTATATTTCATAAGTAAGCGGTTAAATTAAACAAGCAACCTGGAGGAAATCATATACATCTTTAAGGTAGCTGAGAATCCTATCTCAACACCCTTATACATTACAATTTACTAACTACTACTCATTTAGACATTTCAACAAACACTTTAACTACATACATCAACATACATGACGTATGTTGATCACATAAGTATAAGGCCAAATCCTTTCACTAGGGAGTTGCCCCAATTATAACACGCGCGCACCCACGACGGATAGTCATGGCAAGCAGGAATCCAAGTTCCATGTTCCTTTAGTCATTTCCACAAACACTTGGGCTACACATTTTAGCATATATAGTGTATATCGGCCGTGGCATGATTTAGGGAAAATTCTTTCGTCAAAGGGGTATCGCCAATACAACAATCATATATCCATGACAATTAGTCATGGCGAGCACAATGAGAATTCTATACTCATTCAGTCATTTTCACAAACACTTAGACTACATTCTTTTCAACATACATAGAGTGCATTAGCAAAACATGTATTAGGGCGAGTCCTTTCGCCAAACAAGTATTTTATCTATATATAATATATCAATACAGCAAATAATCATGGCAAACACATTTCCAAAATTTATACGTATACGGTACTTTCTACAAATACCTAGAGTATGTAAAATTCTATATTCTTCATCTTTAATCGAAACGGAAAACAGACAGCACTTTATACATGTGCAATTGTATGCAGATCATGAATCTATCATTATCTGACATTGAAAGCATTAAAAACCATAACCTATATACCTAAAGTCCGCACCTTTTGTCGTAGAATCGGAAAGAACTCGATAGATTTGTTAGGCTTTCGTATACGGCAGTTTGGCAACCTATAGAATGAAATAGGTTAGCTATTTCATAACCTACAACTATCAAAACCCCAAAACAGGTTAGGGTTAGGGTTTCTTATCTAGAAATGGAGCTGAAATCGCCGGAAAAGCGATTAGAAATGAGTGGTGTAGCTTGTGTAGCGGCAGGGAGATTCCCCCACTTCTCTCACACTTTCTCTCTTTTCTCTCTTCTCTCTCCTAGGTTTTCTCTCAAATTCGTATGGTTGTGAGAGAGAGGGTTCTAAGGTCCTTATATAGCCTAAAAACACTCCAAAATAGACTCATGGACAAGGTATACTTATGTTATAACCAAAGCGGGCCAGTTTCAGCTCAACGGAGGACTTCTGGCGGGCCCCCTTAAGCCAAAGGTCAGACTTAAGCTCACTAACATTGGATCTAGGTTCCATTATGTTTTCGTTCCAGTCGGAATTCCAGATCACGCGTGGCGGACCAGTTTCAGTTCAACGGTCAGTGGATCTCGATCGGAGATTTCGAATACATGGATATGTTTGGGGAAATATCCCTGATCCGAGGGTGTAATTTGGTCTGATTCTGACGGTCTGGTTGCTTAATATTGATCCGCAAGCGAGATGTGCCAGATTTCATAAATTTCTATTTTATTTTGAATTAATTTCACATTTCTCACACTCTTCACTCCGGGCTCAAGCGAATTACACTGGGACACTATCTGGATTTGATTTCCGATATAGTTGTCAAGCCCAGCAAGGCGTCCTAATTCCTTAACTTCGTGTTAATCGGACTTCCGACGTGTGGTCCAGATCTGATACGGAGTTTCAATGTGCTCCCGAGAGCAGTCGGATAATGAGTTTGATCCTTGATTTTAGGGTAACCTAGTGTCAATAATTCTACAAGTTTTGGGTCTTGCAGATCGTATTTAAAGCGATTGGTGCTAATTTCACAGGCACTCTAGTTTAACACTAGCTAATTCTCGCCTAATTTCTAAAGGATTTAGTCCTGAGTAATTTCTGTCTGAGGTAGTACCTGAGCCTTTGTAGTTTGTATATAAAGTAATCCAAGTTATAATACTTAACTAGTTTAAGATAGTGTCTAGGGTGAAAGTACTTAGAAAAATTGAAAGAACAAGGTGGTGAAGGGTGGGATTTGTGAAGGAAAAGGGTTAACAAGCGATTTTAGATTATAGGATTGGGTTCTGACAAGTTAATAAGGTATTAGGAGCGACTCATCACCTAAGGACGTCTAATTCCAGATTGGCAAAAATCCGGGATGTTACAATCTACCCCCCTTAAAACAAAATTTCGTCCCCAAAATTGCCTAAGGGTAATAAGGAAAATTTTAATTATTTCTTTTGCCTAAGTTTTATTGATTTCAAGTTTCTACGCGTGGTAGGGTATATACTAGCCTGGTTCATTTTATTCTACCCCCCTTAAAACTTATTTCTTTATCCATTTCTCATACCCTGATGTTTTGCTACAATTTATTTCTTTACCTATTTGGAGTCTTGATGACAATCCCCAATTATTTAGAGTAAATATTTGTTTTCATTGATTGACCAACACGGAGAGACGTCTATGGTGGGCTTAATCCCGATACATCGATCATCTACCGGACTAGATAGAAAGCTTATCGTATCCCTTCCGAATCCTGGTCTTCTGTTTGTCAGCAGTGAGTCCATTGGTAGTCGCCCAGGATTGAGAATTGGGTCAAGCCGCGAATGCTTCGCAGTTGTATATTTCGGTAACTCCGTAGACCGATCACTCTAAAAACTTAGGGAATGCCCAACACAGAAAGGTTCAAATTGTCTATTTCTAAGGTTGCCCTTTAGGTCTTAGTCTAAGAGAGTCCTTGTTATTATCTATGTTTAAGGAAAGGGTGAATCAAATCTTACTAGATCATCCTAAAATGGTCTCTCATAGCAGAACTTGCTAGAGCTTCTATAATGTTCGTATTCAACGAGTACAGTTTTGATCCTGGGCCAGTGGGGTAGGGTCCACCACGCTTCTGCTGCGCCACCCAGATCAAAGAGGTGTATTGATTTGACCTAGCTACATCTATCGGTCTCTGGCATTCTCTAATGTAACCGGTAGTTTAGTCTTAATTTAGGAGTAGTGGAAATCTATAGGTGTAGTCCAAAGTCTATGCTCATACGCTAGATGATTTCACATCATTTCTAATATAAGAAATTATTTTATCGCTTAGGGTCAAACGTTGTCTAATTGGAATGGAGTTGTACGGACTCAAATTTAACTACTCTCGAGCACTACGCACATGCTCATACCAGATAAGAGGGTCCTAAGGTTCACATTATAAATTTGTTGGATTTCCTACACAGTCAGGCCTGTCAAAATCTAGGAGCATCGCTCTAGGTCCAAAACTCTAGGGCCTATTGTTTTAAATGGGACTGCATTGCTAATCTCACTTCGAGATTGGGAATGACATGTTTGGTAGGAGGGTGGGTGGGATTAAAATTAATTTTTATAGGCTTTGGAAAATGAGCCTTTTGCGGGAAAGTGTGAGATGGGATTGCCAAAGCCCATGATGACGAATTTCTAAGTGTAATTTTGAAAGGAAATCTCGGAGTTTACTTTTAATTGCATACATTCCAAACATGGTATTGGAAAACATGGGATACACCCAATCCAAGGACAATACCTAACACATGTATTTATTGTTACTTTTACAATTCCCTCCACCTAAACTCACTTAAAGATGGTAACCCATGCAAACTACAAGACAACAGTATGGATGACTAGACATCCGAGAAAATGGCCATACTAAGCTAGATAGAGCCATGGAAAATGAGGATAGGGGGAAATGGGGGCTGGAGTTTTTGGTTCTCCACGGACTTGAGCCTCAACAGGGATTATAAAGGCCCAAAAGGCAAGGTTTGAAGAAGAAAAATGGAGAGGTAGGATGGCTTAGGGAGCTTACACGTTTTAGAGCTTCAAATGGGGCATGTAAGAGCCCAAATGAGAGAAAATGGAGAGAGTAGAGAGGTAGGAAGGGCTGTGAACGAGGGAAGGGAGTGGGTGATAACCGAAAATGGGAAACGGGACGATTGGAGTGGCAATTTTGAAGAGAAAACATCAAGAACAGGAGGAAAAGAGAGCTTGGAGGGGAGGTTTGTGAAGGAGGTAAGGGTTTGGGGTATTGAAAATGGACGGGAACTGCATCAGGGGGGTCCTTATACCCCCAAAGTGGATCGGCCCGAGCCGCGGGCCTGGCCTAGCCCAAAATCCGGCGAGGCCTCGCCGATCGGGCGAGGGCTTCGCCACTCACTGGACAGGTGGGCGATGCCTCGCCACTTGGGTGAGGTCCTTGTGACCCCTAGGCACCAAAAAAGTATGGGTCCCACCCTTGGTCCCCCCGCAAGTGCTCCGTTTGGCCCCCGACTCTGTTTGAGCCGTATCGGGGCCAAAATACAAACCGAAATAATTTTATGTGACATGTAGCATATGATTTTGGGGTAGGAGGCGCCAATCTATCCAACTAACCCATTTATTTCATGAGATTCCATAATTTGAATGGTCAAAAGTCCAATTTCTACATAAATTTACTATTTATAGCAAATTTTTGTTTAAGTATTATTATTCATTATTTATACGTTTGGATTCATGTCTAGTATGAAAGGACTTAGAAAAAGTTGAAGAATGAGGTGGTGAAAGGAGAGAATTTGAAGGAATTGGATAAAAGGGATTTTAGGCTTTGAGATGAAGTGAAGTGTAAGGTGTTGTGGTTGACCCACAACCTAAGGGCATTCATTTCTAGGGAACAACTCAAACCCGTCGACTGACGGCCTAGAAGTGATTCAGGATCGTTTCGCGTGATCATGGGTGTGTACGGGCCCAATCTCAGCGGTCGATTTCGGTCGGTTTCGCCGTTCAGCGAAATTGGAAAAATCCTAAGTTGGTTTCTACGTTTCGTCGCTCCCTCCTAAGTCAGAGTGCATCAGAGTGCGTCGTGTGACCATAACCCAGGTCCAGTTTAATCTAAATCATGCTCTGATACCATCTTGTAACGCCCTGAAAATTGGGGGTCGAGCATAAACTCAACTCCCGAGTTCCAACTCATCACTTATGCAACAAAATGAATGATGATTGAATGTTGTCTGTATTAGTGCATTGAACATGAGTGAGATTAAGACAAAACAGCATATCATACTCCAGAGACAAGTGAGATTGCAAGCGGAAGACTGTGATAGATATATAAAATATAAAAACTGCGGTGAGTCTCCAGAGTGTGATAACATTACCAGGTTAATAAATTTTAAGTACATTTCTAAAATATACCAAATGTGTAAGTGTAATGTCTTCTATCCCAAGTACCATAGCCCCGTCAATATAATACCAGGTCTTCATAGACCTATCAGAGAGTTACATGTAGGAGAACTCCTTCTCAACATCATAGTAGTCCGGCTTTACTTCATAAGCATCGCCATCACCTGAAACTCAACAAATCTGGTTGGTGTGTACAACACCGTCCCGTAACGTGGGAGTGAGTGATCAACTCAGTGGAACAATAAAGCATAGGTTAACATGTTATCAATGCAGTCAAGTAGTAATGATAAAGCAGTATAATTAAACACTCCTAACTACTCTTATTAATGCAAGTATGAATGACATGATGAATGCCCTAGCCAAACCACCCTCATGCGACACCATCTTACGTTCGCGACATACGTTCATCCCTCAGTGCTCAACATCTACCAGGCACATGCAGTGCGATGATGAGCAGGATTACCGAGTAGTTATTAGTCCTTTCAAATAGCAGGATTGGGAACTAAGGTACCTCCCTTGTATCATTCTCAAACATGATCCATTTTAGGTTCGTCAATCCTAGCTAATCTCATATGACAATATATTTCTAGGTCATTGCAAAGGCTGTCAGGGCTGTTACACGCAACCGGTACACCACTCCCCCGTCACCTTTTTAACGGTTCATTAATAAATTGATACAAGCTTAGTTCATACTCTATTTACTGCGGCAAAACTCGTCGCCTCACCGCAGATTTAGAGTATGCTCGCAGTCACTACAAAGGGTTGTCAGGGCTGTTGCTCGCAATCGTTGCACCACTCTCCCATCACCTTATCAATGTAGGCCGACAACACGAATATAGTGTCCCATACCACCATAATCGGCTCACGAGTCTGGTTGCTCACTGGTCACTATGGGGAGGCACGTGGCCCAAGTGTAGGCCGATAGCTCGACCACGGTGTCCTATACCACCATGCCTGGCTCATGAGTCTTAGCGGATCGAGGTACCATAGTTAAAAGGGATTTCACTGGTAAGTTTGGTACCCTAGGTTCAAGCAGTAGCGTCCAAACATGGTGAACATACATAAGACAGATCGGGTTGCGTGATGAGCTCGACTAGCTCGAGCGCACGACAAGTTGGACGACATGAAGTGCATAATCACTTCGCGTGGCCTACCACTATCGCCAACCGAAGTACGACTCGGGTTCATCGAACACATCTCACGTGGCAAATGAATCTCAGCCACGCATTCATTTTCGTTTCCGATTGCCTGGACTTTAATCATAGCCCCAAACACAATCAATCCATGACCAGAAGCATGTAGAGTAAAGCAGAATAAACAAAGTAATTTAAGCATGTTGACAAGCATGTCATAAGACATGTAATAAAGCACAATATAAACAGGAAATACAAACACCTATATTTCATAAGTAAGCGGTTAAATTAAACAAGCAACATGGAGGAAATCATATACATCTCTAAGGTAGCTGAGAATCCTATCTCAACACCCTTATACATTACAATTTACTAACTACTACTCATTGAGACATTTCAACAAACACTTTAACTACATACATCAACATACATGACGTATGTTGATCACATAAGTATAAGGCCAAATCCTTTCACTAGGGAGTTGCCCCAATTATAACACGCGCGCACCCACGACGGATAGTCATGGCAAGCAGGAATCCAAGTTCCATGTTCCTTTAGTCATTTCCACAAACACTTGGGCTACACATTTAGCATTTATAGTGTATATCGGTCGTGGCGTGATTTAGGAAAAATTCTTTCGTCAAAGGGGTATCGCCAATACAACAATCATATATCCATGACAATTAGTCATGGCGAGCACGAATGAGAATTCTATACTCATTCAATCATTTTCACAAACACTTAGAATACACTCTTTTCAACATACATAGAGTGCATTAGCAAAACATGTATGAGGGCGAGTCCTTTCGCCAAACAAGTATTTTATCTATATATAATATATCAATACAACAAATAATCATGGCAAACACATTTCCAAAATTTATACGTATACGGTACTTTCTACAAATACCTAGAGTATGTAAAATTCCATATTCTTCATCTTTAATCGAAATGGAAAACAGACAGCACTTTGTACATGTGCAATTGTATGTAGATCATGAATCTATCATTATCTGATATTGAAAGCGTTAAAAACCATAACCTATACACCTAAAGTCCGCACATTTTGTCGTAAAATCGGAAAGAACTCGATATATTTGCTAGGCTTTCGTATACGGCAGTTTGGCAACCTATAGAATGAAATAGGTTAGCTATTTCATAACCTACAACTATCAAAACCCCAAAACAGGTTAGGGTTAGGGTTTCTTACCTAGAAATGGAGTTGAAATCGCCGGAAAAGTGATTAAAAATGAGTGGTGTAGCTTGTGTAGCGGCAGGGAGATTCCCCCACTTCTCTCACACTTTCTCTCTGTCTTTTCTCTCTTCTCTCTCCTAGGTTTTTTCTCAAATTCGTATGGTTGTGAGAGAGAGGGTTCTAAGGTCCTTATATAGCCTAAAAACACTCCAAAATAGATTCATGGACAAGGTATACTTAGGTTATAACCAAAGCGGGCTAGTTTCAGCTCAAGGGAGGACTTCTGGCGGGCCGCCTTGAGCCAAAGGTCGGACTTAAGCTCACTGACATTGGATCTAGGTTCCATTATGTTTTCGTTCCAGTCGAATTCCAGATCACACGTGGCGGACCAGTTTCAGTTCAACGGTCAGTGGATGTCGATCGGAGATTTCGAGTACATGGATATGTTTGGTGAAATATCCCTGATCCGAGGGTGTAATTTGGTCTGATTCTGACGGTCTGGTTGCTTAATACTGATCCGCAAGCGAGAGGTGCCAGATTTCATAAATTTCTATTTTATTTTGAATTAATTTCACATTTCTCACACTCTTCACTCCGGGCTTAAGCGAATTACACTGGGACACTATCTGGATTTGATTTCTGAGATGGTTGTCAAGCCCAGCAAGGCGGTCCTAATTCCTTAACTTCGTGTTAATTGGACTTCCGACGTGCGGTCCAGATCTGATACGGAGTTTCAATGTGCTCCCGAGAGCAGTCGGGTAATGAGTTTGATCCTAGATTTTAGGGTAACCTAGCGTCAATGATTCTACAAGTTTTGGGTCTTGCAGATCGTATTTAAAGCGATTGGTGCTAATTTCACAGGCACTCTAGTTTAACACTAGCTAATTCTCGCCTAATTTCTAAAGGATTTAGTCTTGAGTAATTTCTGTCTGAGGTGGTACCTGAGCCTTTGTAGTTTGTATATAAAGTAATCCAAGTTATAATACTTAACTAGTTTAAGATAGTGTCTAGGGTGAAAGTACGTAGAAAAATTGAAAGAACAAGGTGGTGAAGGGTGGGATTTGTGAAGGAAAAGGGTTAACAAGCGATTTTAGATTATAGGATTGGGTTTTGACAAGTTAATAAGGTGCTAAGAGCGACCCATCGCCTAAGGACGTCTAATTCCAGATTGGCAAAAATCTGGGTGTTACACCTACAAATAACAATCTCAAACACAATCATTTTGTAGTGGTTCGATGATAAGTCTACTCCACTCCCGGTAACCGTACTCAATCCTTGAGTGTACTGGATTTCACTATGGAGGTTTCACATGGTTCACCTCTAACCTAAGGTTTTAAATCAGGTTCACCTTCAACCTTTACAACCTACACTGAGGCTGACTGTTTATGCTCTCACGAGCAAGGGTCAACACAACGCACCCACTTTTAGGCACACTGGCCAAGGATCTTCTATAAGACCCTACTGGAGGTTTCTACACGGTTGACCTCAAACCCTAAGGTTTTACCCGGTTCACATAAAACCCAGAGTTTTACTGGTTCACTCCAAACCAGATGTTTATGCTCTCCACAGAGTAAGAGTCCACACAACGCACCCACCATGTACACTCCCGCCGGAGGCCTCCTTGAGGAATTCAAAGGGTGAGAACCACTTATGACCCAATCCTAGAAAGGAATGATCACAAGTGTCCTCTTGGACTTTGGATACTTACAAATAAGCTGATGAGTCCCGTTTAGCACAGTGTCGAAGATATCCTCCTTGTTGACAAAGAGTCTTCTGCTCCCTTGATCCGCAACACAGAATGATGTACCAATACTCGGCTTCGGGTTGGGTCAAGGTTATGATGGAATCCTACTCTCTAAAGAATTTCCTATAAGGAAGATAGAGTAGTTCTAATCATCTAGGCATTCAAGGCATCCCAGCTTAATGATTTGTCATTAAGGTAGTAGCTGGAGGATCCTTGAATGCGGAAGTTCATTCCCCAATCCACTCTATTGAATGTCAATGGTGAGGATGGATTGGAGGATGAACTCGCTTGAGAGAAAGGGCTTAGGGTATAAGATGTAAGTTGAAACACATAAAAGCTCTCTCTTCTCTCTCACAACAACAAAAGACAAGTCCTCTCTATATAGGCAAAAAGTTCCAACGAATATAAAACAGTCACATTTATGACAGAGTTTGATATCATCGAGCAGGTTCGATATCATCGAGCATATACTTTCAATAGCATCGATGGTCTGCTCAATGACTCGGACTCAATGTCATATGCTTTTGAAACTCTTTTCCAATTGGTCGATGAATCAAAACTATTGTCGATGTCATCGGATTCGAACTCCGATTCCATCGATGACAGGTTCGATCCATCGACACTTGAAAAATGAGAGAGACTTGACTTTGAAATATTTCAGGTTTTCATGAATGATCGGGGAACCATCGAGATCATCGGAATTTGAATATCGATGATATCGAGATTAGAGTCGAGGCATCGATAAATCCAGCTGATTTATCTTTAAGCTTGCTGGACAAATTATGACCTTGTTCGATGGAATCGACCTGGTGCCGATATCATCGATATTTGAATATCGATTCTATCGAAGGGCCCTCGATCATAGTTAAAAACAACCTGAAATATCTGCTGTAAGAAATGAGCGCCCTCGATCGATATCATCGATGGACTTATGATGTTATCGATATTTGATTTCAGATCATATCGGAAGAGCATCGATATATCGAAGGAATTTGAGATTTTCGTTAAAAAATAGGGCGCCGGAAATTTGCCTGTCGATCATATCGAGCCACTCTCGATAGACTCAAGATTTGAATATCGATGATATCGATAGGTGTATCGATACATCGATAATTCGTCCAGATATGTTGTGAAGTTGCTAGACATATTTGGTGCTTATATCGATGATATCGATAGGTGCATCGATACATCGATAAATCCATCCAGATGAATATTTAGTTGTTGGACACTTTTGGTCCTCACATCGATAATATCGTTAAGCTATCGACGACATCGACAGAGCAGGTCGATCATATCAAGGGTGTTTCGATAAAATCGACAAGGCGAGAAAAACTTAGAAATTCTCACCTTAAAACCCTATGATTTCTAACTTGTTTTTAAGGGTCTTCTTCACCTGGTGTTTTGGGACATGGGATGTGAGGCTTTAGTTTTACCTGTGATGAGCTTGAACACATCCGGTTGAAGCAGACGCTTGAATTGATCTTCCTATCAGGCTCTGTAGACACTCTGACTCAACACTCACGTAACTTGACAAACCAGGGCACTTTCAAGCATTACCAGCAAGTGCCATGATATGAATGATTGGTCAAGTATTTATTAATTCAGGTTCGAACTACAATTCGGCAAAGCTAAGATACCGCCATTATATCACAAGTCACTAACTGGATGGCTCATTGTGGCACTTAGCGGTCCTCACCTGTGTCCTTTAATCTAATTTAGGGTTCATCATCCAATAGTCTAAATTGTACAATCAATCAAATGATACAGGCTCATTACTCAAGGACAATCATAAATATGATAAGGGTAACACTAATCAATGTGAAAAATGGTTCATTTCCCAATTTTTATAATAATATGGTAGGTCGTTACCAAAGTCACCAACAACTAAATATCCTAATATAATGTCTCATTACTAAAATTATGAACAACTAAGTATCCTAATATGATATGGCACATCACTTCTATTAGTGTTCAATGGTCGTTGTCAGGAGGCTCATTGCCCTAGCATAGTCCGACAGCTTAGACACGGTGTCCCATACCACCATGGCCAGCTCATGGGTCTTTATAAGATTGTAACACACTAACAGTTATGAATGGACTTAGATCAATAGTAATAGTGGTATCTCATATTCTATCGAATATTATACAATCACCAAGTATAAGATCAATCAGCTCCGCATTGGAATGATCTGATTGATTGTGGAAAACCCTGACAAAACTGCCATTTGGTGCAAGCATCCCGTGTAGTTTCAACTACTACTGTCCGTCCATGTTTTACCCCGGTTGACCTTATAAGTCTATAATAACCAACCCATGGCAGACCATCCATTTAGTTAAGTGATTAACAGGGCTCGATCCAATACAATTTCGATTCAAAATAACTAATACGTAATCATATTTACAATACAACTTAATACCACAATGGAGTATTAATCAAAAATACATATAAATCATCAAAATCCAATGTATATCAATATAACCAACATGCTTCAATAACACTGATCAAAAGACATAAAAGGATTCTAATAGTAGGAATTTTATATTGATCAAGCATTTTATTAAACATGTTGGCTACCAACAACAAGTAACATTAGTGTTACAAAAATAAAGCAAATCAAGTATAAATAGCACATAAAATCTTATCATCAACCAAAAATCATTATCTAATACTATCAAGGGTTGATAAAAGGAAACCTAGAAAATGGGCGGCACCTTAGTAGGGTTTCGCCTAACCTAATCACACTCTTAGGGATAGGGTTTTAGGGAAAATGATAGGTACTAAATTAAATCGAAGAGTTACATGAGATTCATGTAATCTATCCTTAGGAACCTAAATAAAAAAATATGGTATATTTCTTATCTTTGATCATTGACGGAAAGATACTTAACGGAGAATTCGGTAACGGTTATGGTTTCGTTGAAGGGAATTGATAAAGGAGACACCAATTGTCATGCCCCGATATCTGGCACTTGGGTATATTTGAACCCGATTTCGTACCTAAAGGCATGACTTATATTTTGTATCTTTACATTTCATAATACACATATATATTGACAAAATTATTCACATTCATAAAATATAACCATCTAAGAATTTAATAAATAAACATTTGTTTAAAAATAAAATAAAATATCCATGTCTCGACTATTGAAGATTATCACCAAACTCATGACTCAGCACATGTCATCACTATACTATCATATTAAATGTTCATTACAACTTATTCGGAACGTGTTAAAGAACCAAAAAATAAATCTAAATATAAAAGCAAATCTCTTTAAGCTCCTCCATGAGATCCCGATCCTGAAATTTTAAAATCCCAACAGGGTAATCTGCAAAGCATAGTGAGCAATCTCAGCATGTGTTTCAAAAATAACCTCATATAATCTAAATAAAATGTACTGAAAGATACACTACCTATTTGGGTAAAGCAACAGACGAAGATAGTAATAAACAAGATTTTTCAATGTAAAATAAAAAAATAAATGAATTAAATCAATATATGCTATAATCCATAATAACAAGTGCAGTTTATTATTATTTTTTTTAATACCAGGGCCAGTTTACATCGATTGGCCAACACCCGTGCCAATACCACACCTAACCTGACAATGGGAACCTCTTGCGTGAATTCTCACCCATCCAAAGGGCACTTGGTGAGGGACCTATTTGTACATTAGCTGGTCAGATTACTACCCTAACGAACCTGACAGCAGAAATCTTTTGCAATCCTGACATGCTCACCTACCTAAAAGGTATGGTAGAGGTTCCAAGAGGTACCGATTAGGTTTCTGGGACTTCCAACCCAAGGGTCTAAGTCGCCCTACTTATTTAAGCTTTCAACCCAGTGGAATTGATCGCCCCACCTATTTTCTGGTGTTCCAGAAATTATTCTGATGGTGCATGATTTTGTTTTTAAATTTCATGGACTAAATATATATTAACAAAAAAAAAAAAAAAAAAAATCTTTCATGACTATTATTCCTCGATTAATACATGGTGTACAGAATTTATAAAACAAAATTACTGATTTTTGTAAACCATTCATACATAATTAAAATTCCATGTAGCAGAATAAAATGCAACATAATCCATCAGATTAAATAGTCGAAAAAATATTCTATAAGAATTGAAAATTTCTGCAATATTTTTTTTTTTTAAAATTTCTGCAATATTAAAAAAAAAAAAAATCTAAATACCAATTATCTTTTTCATCATATCAAAAACATAATTAAAAGAATTATTAATACATGGTTAACAATAATCAAAATTTTAAAGTTGAATTAAAGTATGCTCATTAAAATAAAGACAACTAAATAATTAATAAAATCCACATGACATAATTAAAAATACAATATAAAAAATCAAACCAATAAATCAATAATAACTAAAATGATTAAATTTAAAAAAAAAAAGATATTGAATCATTTATATAAACATAAAAGGAATTTTAAAGGAATCAAATACATTTAATTCTAAGAAAAAAAA
Organism: Magnolia officinalis; assembly: GCA_021015155.1. Lineage (NCBI taxonomy): Eukaryota > Viridiplantae > Streptophyta > Magnoliopsida > Magnoliales > Magnoliaceae > Magnolia > Magnolia officinalis. Next base: position 36,906,532 of record JAJHSJ010000008.1, read on the forward strand.
ACAAAAATAAATAAATAAATAACCAAGTGAGAGAAACTCACTTTTTAAAAAGGAAATTTTTTTTTTTTTTTTTTCCTCTCTTCCTTTTTCTCTTTCCTCTTATTTCTTTTGCTTTTTCTTTTCCTTTCTTCCTCTCTCTTCCATTTTCTCTCTCCTCCTTTTCTTTCTTCCTTTTCCTCTCTCTTCTCTCCCTCCCTCCCTCCCTCTCTTTCCCACGTGAATGACTAGCAACCTATCTCTTTTTTCTTTTTTTTTTTCCCTCTCTCTCTTCTCCCTCTCTTTTATAAGTCCTTTGCATGTGTGAAAGAGAGTATGCTAATTACTCTTACGTTTTTTAATTCTTATGTTTTTCTTTTCTTTTTTTTATGCCATTTAAAGCACGTGCTCCACGTTGCTTTATTTCTCATGCACATATTGTGCACTACACGTGTGCCACATGTGTGCCACGTGTGTGGACATGAGATGCATGAGATATATGCATATGGTGCATGTATGCCACATGTGTGAAAGGTGTGTGTGCAAGTACTTGTTGTACATGGTATGTAAGTTGTGATGTATGCATTAACCTATGATTGTGATGAATTCAATGGTACATAAATGGATGATGTAGATGGATGGACAGATCGATGTATACATAGATGGACATATAGATATATGGTTACATGAGTTGGTGTGTGATCGGTGGTTGGACTCAAAGTTATACATGCGGATTGGTGGTGAGATAGACGGGTAGGATGTGAGAGTGGGTTAAATGAAAGAGTGATGAATGGTGGCTTCTGAAAGAAGTGATATGCACACTTTTGGTATGGACCCCACATTAGTTATGTGGTTAATTAGAAGGATAGGATTGTGAGTGGCCACATGCCCAGCAAGATGGACGGTCAATTCAGATGCAAGGGCAACTGTTCCGATGATTTTCAACATATGGATGATTAGATGGGTGTATCTTTGGATGAATGGTCAAATGCATGGTTAGATTTATTTTTCAATGGACAATTGGATTCGTATATGTTTAGATCTATGGTTGAGATTGAACCAGTTGATCTTGTAGATCAATGGTCATATTGGACTAATTTGGTATGTCGATCAACGATTAAAATTAAACGGTCAGAATTAATTCGGGTTATTTCACCGATTTCCCACTCTTGCTCTCACTCTTCTCCTCTTTCTCTCTTTGTCTTTATCTTTCTCTTCTCTCTTAAAAGTGATAAGGCAAAATTTATATAGAATGGGGGGTTGCCTAAACTAGGGCTTATATAGTGCCAGAAATGGTGTAATTGACCCTAATGGCAAGGTATTAGGGATTATAACCTTATGGGAGGTTGTTTCTAACTATTGTGGCCCACTAGGAAGTGCAGGGGTCAATCTGCATCGTAAGATAGCTATTCCAAGTGGTGATTTATGTATGGTTACGATTTCCCCACCACTCATATACGTTGATCAATAGTATGGTTCGAAGTCAGTTCGACGATTATCGATTACCTATCAGGGTCATTGATATACGAATGTGTAAGATATTAACATAGGTTATGTAAGTGCTTATAATTGAAGCACATATTAGTTTGCCAAATTTCGTAGTCCAGCTACGATCGAAAGCTCGACTAAAGACAAGTTATCGACTTGATCAAGTACCTGGAAAGAAGATTCAACATCTTAATGCAAGATCAAAACAATGGTTCGAAGTTCAGAACACTTCCTATTTTCAACCTACAGGTGGTATAAACCTAGTTGGACCATAAGATAGGTGTATTTTACTCATGCTTATCTTGGAACACATTTCATGTTAAATACACACTAGTTAGGCCAACCCAAACTCTGGTTCGGCCAGCCTAACTACTCAGACCAACCATGCAACATTCGGATAAAAATCAGATCTCATAAGATCAAAATTTGCGGTAGGTTCGGCCAGCCCAAGTGGGTCTCGGCCAGTCAAACCTGACTTCGGCCAGCCCAAGGAAGTTCGGTCAAGTTTTCAGCAATGGAACGATTTCTGAATCCAGGCTACTTAGCGAGCCGAACTTGTGCTTAGGCCAGCCGAACCCAGGCTTAGGCCAGCCGAAGTTTGAAAGATTTTATCCCGTGATTTTTAAATTCTGATTGGAACATGATCTTTGGAGTTAGTCCAGTTGAACTACACGGATCATTGGCTATAAATAAAGGCTTTCTCTTACATTCTAAATCACGAAAATTCATATACTTTTACTGTGTTGTAAAGAAAGATCTCTTAAGCCTCTTTAAGCTATTTGTATTGTAATTCATATTTTATTATTAGCATATTATATTCTCCTTTTCAAAGTTAGTTTTAATTGTTTTGATAAGAGTAATTTATACTCTACTTTGAGAAGAAGGAGAATTGAATCTCCAGCAATAGGGTTTCATTCATTTAATTGAAAAACTATTAGATCCTTTTGTATTTCTTTGGGTTGAACTCATACATCGACTTCATCAATATCCCAAGAAGGAGATCATTGCACTCAAGCTACAGCTACGACTTCGACTCGCCAATTCGAAGACAAGTATTATTTGTTTTAATTACTTCAGTTTTGGGTTTTTCTAATATAGCCCGAAAATCTCAGTGGGTTTGTTTGTGGTGAGCCCGTAAAATCACAAAGCGGGTTTGTATGTGATGACACCATAAAATCACAAAGTGGGTTTGATTGTGATAGTCCATGAAAATCGAAATAACTGTATAAGGTTGTTAAGGTGAATCTGAAAAACCTTAAAATAGTGGAAAGCCAAAATTGCGAGGGTAGTAATTTTGTGAGTGGAGTAGGTTGCATTGAGGCACCGAACCACTATAACTCTTTTATGCATCGTGGTTGGTGGATATTATTATTTGTGTTATTGTACTTTATTTATTCATTGCAATTAGTTTGAGTTTTTTAATTTCAAAGACATCGTGACATAAGGTTGTCCTACCTAAATCTTTTAGGTGAAAGGTTGTCCTATGAACTATTTGGTATAAAGGATTCAATACTTTGCAATATTATATTTAATTGATTCATTATTCCGCATTGTATTGAATTATTTTGCATTGTCCTATTCACCCCCCCCCCCCCCAAGACATTTATCTCGTCCTTTTAAGTGGTATCAGAGCGAGGTTACTCTTATTTGGATTAATTTTCTAGAGCTAGATCCAAAGCTATTGGGATGTCAAATTTCGATAGTCTATCCATTTCCAGGGCACCGCCCTTTGATGGCTCAAACTATTCCAACTAGAAAGCTAGAATGAGGATCTTCCTCAAATCTATTGATGAAAGTGTGTGGCAAGCTACCATGACCCAATGAGTCCTTGTTTCAAACAAGAAACAAATGCATTTGATTTGGGAAGATTATCTTATTCGAACATAATAGAGAAAGTATAAGAAGAACAATCATCGTATTATTAATACTAAGTTCATTTACATCCTTTAGTATCCCTTGATTCTAAGATAAATCATTTGAAATACATAAATTGAAATTAACAAAATTGAATGTTGAATCTCAAATTCGGTAGCATTTCGACAGTTGTTTCGATCATCTCCTTAGGAGGAATGTTGTACTAATTTGATCATTTAACTTCTCCCTTTTTGAGCTTGTCCCTTGCGCAAAAAGAGAGCTTGGAGCAATGAAGATCGAACTGGACGATTTCAACAGCATCTCGACCCCTTTTACAATTGGTCATTTAATGACCTAGTTATGCGACCCGCGCAACAAGTCGCGCAACCAATCTGTTGGTTGTGCGGCCTGCACAACCAATCTCTGACTTCCCTTCTCACCTTCAGTCTTCCTTCAGAGCTCTACTCCTCTTCCAAAATTCTTCCCTCTCAAATGAGAGGGAGTGTGGGGTATTTATAGGGCTCCACACGTGGAACCCTCGATCTTTGTGCCATGGGGCCCACTTTGCATTAGATCTGACCGTCCATATTTGATCTTAGTTGCGCGACCCATACAATAGGGACGTCAATTATGCGACCCGCGTAATTGAGGAAATCCCTTGCGCGGCCGGTAAAATGAAATAGGTTGGTTGCGCGGCCCGCGCAACCAACTACTAGTTGCACGACCCGCGCAACTACTAACAAGGTGTTTGATCTTCTTCTTTCTTCTTCATTCTTCCAACTCTCTTTTAATCTTCTACCCTTTCAATCATTCTTTATCATTTTTATGCTCCAACAGTCCCTCCAATGTTGGAAGTAGTGAGTGAAGATGGACCAAGTCCATGAAAGTTCAAGTTCATAATCTATGGACTCCAGGTCAGAAAAGCGAAAGTACTGCCAATGCAAAGGCACTTAATGCTATCACTTTTGCTCTATCACTAGATGAGTTCAAAATAATCATCTCGTGTGATACAGCAAAACAAGTGTGGAATATGAAAGTGCCCTAGTTTGTCAATTAGCGTGAGTGTTAAGTCGGCAAGACAGAAAAGCTCCATAGGAAGATCAATCAACCGTCTGCTTCGACCAGATGTGTGCTCGAACTCGCCATAGATAAATCTAAGCCTCACATCCCATGTCCCAAAACACCAGGTGAATAAAACCCTTAAAATTAGTTAGAATATCATAGGGTTTTTGGGTTAGAAACCTTTTTTTACAAATTCAGAAAATCTCTAAGTTTTTTACCTCTGTCGATTTATCGATAGACTATCCGATATCATCGAGCAGTGCTGTCGATGTCCTCGATGATCAATCGATATGTAACGCCCTAAAAATTGGGGGTCGAGCAAAGCTCAACTCCCGAGTTCCAACGCATCACTTATGCAACACAGATAATGATGATTATGATGAGAGCATTGAAACATGAATGGGATTATACCAAAACAGCATATATACTCCAGAGACAGTTAAATTTGCAAGCGGAAGACTATGATAGATATGTAAAATATATAAACTGTGGTGAGTCTCCAAAGTATGATAATGTTACCAGGTTAATTCATTACAAGTACAATTTCAAATTATACCAAGTTGTGTAAGGTCATCTAGTCAATATCCCAGAAAGCCCCGTCGATCAGGACACAGCTCACAGGAACCCGCCTGAAGCTGCATAAAGGAGGAATCCTCCTCATCCTCATAAAAGTCCGGCTCTACTTCGCAACATCGCCATCATCTGAAACTCAAACAAGTTTGGTTGGTGTGTACAACACCGTCCCGTAACGTGGGAGTGAGTGATCAACTCAGTGGAACAATAAAGCTTAGGTTAACATGTTATCAAAATAGTCAAGCAGTAATGATGAAGCAGTACAATCAAACACTCCTAACTACTCTTATTAATGCAAGTATGAAATCAGTCATGATGCATGCCCTCATCACATACTCCCTCATGCGACACCATCTTATGTTCGCGGCATGCTTGCAATCCTCAGTGCTCCACATCTTCCAGGCACATGCAGTGCGATGATGAGCATGATTACCGAGTTGTTATTAGTCCATTTCAAACAGCAGGATTGGGAAACTAAGGTACCTCCCTTGTATCATTCCCAAACATGATCCATTCTAGGGTTGTCAAACCTAGATAATCTCATACGATAGTGTGGTTCTAGGGCGCTGCAAAGGCTGTCAGGGCTGTTACACGCAATCGTTACACCACTCCCCCATCACCTTTTTAATGGGTCATCACTAAATTGATACAGGCCTAGTTCATACTTTATTTACTGCGATAAAACTCGTCGCCTCAACCGCAAATTCAGAGTATGCTCGAGGTCACTACAAAGGGCTCGTCACCAATCACTGTAGGCCGACAGCTCGAATATAGTGTCCCATACCACCATACTCGGCTCATGAGTCTGGTTGCTCACTGGTCACTACGGGGAGGCACGTGGCCCCAGCGTAGGCCGGCAGCTAGACCACGGTGTACCATACCATCATGCCCAACTCATGAGTCTTAGCGGATCGAGGTACCATGGTTAAAGGGATTTCACTGGTAAGTTTGGTACCCTAGGTTCAAGTAGAGGCGTCCAAACATGGTGAACATACATAAGACAGATCGGGTTACTTAACGAGCTCGGCTAGCTCGAGCGCACAACAAGTTGAACGATATGAAGCACGTAAGCACTTCGTGTGGCCAACCACTATCGCCAACCGAAGTACGACTCAGGTTCGTCGAACACATCTCACGTGGCAAATGAATCTCAGCCATGAATTCAATCCCGTTACCGATTGCTTGAACTATAATCATAGCCCCAAACACAATCAATCCATGACCAGAAGCATGTAGAGTAAAGTAGAATAAACAAAGCGATTTAAGCATGTTGACAAGCATGTCATAAAACATGTGATAAAGTACAATATAAACAGGAAATACAAACACCTATATTTCATAAGTAAGCGGTTAAATTAAACAAGCAACATGAAGGAAATCATATACATCTCTAAGGTAGCTGAGAATCCTATCTCAACACCACTATTAAACTTAGTTCGTCACACAATTTCTCACACAGGCATTTAGCAAACACTTAAACTGCACCACTCCAACATACATGACGTATGTTGATTTCAACATAGAATAGGACAAATCCTTATAGCAAGGAGTTATCGTATACACATCAATCATGTTCTTACATTCAATACATTTGGCAGGCATAAATCATAAATCCATATTTATTTAGTCATTTCAACAAACACTTTAAACTACATACATCAACATACATGACGTATGTTGATCACATAGGTATAAGGCCAAATCCTTTCACTAGGGAGTTGCCCCCAATTATAACACGCGTGCACCCCCGATGGATAGTCATGGCAAGCAGGAATCCAAGTTCCATGTTCATTCAGTCATTTCCACAAACACTTGGGCTACACGTTTTAGCATATATAGTGTATATTGGCCGTGGCGTGATTTAGGGCAAATCCTTTCGTCAAAGGGGTGTTGCCTATACAACAATCATGTATCCATGACAATTAGTCATGGCAAGCACGAATGCGAATTCTATATTCATTCGGTCATTTTCACAAACACTTAGAATACACTATTTTAACATACATAGTGTATATTAGCAAAAACATGTATTAGGGCGAACCCTCTCGCCAAGTAAGTGTTATACACATATACAATATGTTTATACAACAAATAATCATGGCAAACACATTTCCAAAATTTATACGTATACAGTACTTTCTACAAATACTTAGAATACACAAAATTCCATATTCTTCGTATTTAATCATAACGGAAAACAGACAGCACTTTGTACATGTGCAATTGCATGCAGATCATGAATCTATCATTATCTGACATTGAAAGCGTTGAAAACCATAACCTATACACCTAAAGTCCGCACCTTTTGTCGTAGAATCGTAACGAATCCGATAGGTTTGCTAAGCTTTTGTATTCGGCAGTTTGGCAACCTATAGAATGAAATAGGTTAGCTATTTCATAACCTACAACTATCAAAACCCCAAATCAGTTTAGGTTTAGGGTTTCTTACCTAGAAATGACACCGGAATTGCCAGGAAAATGATTAGAACGAGGTGGTTGAACACGTATAGTGGCAGGGTAGAGTGGCAGGGAGATTCTCCCGTGCTCTCACACTTTCTCTCTCTTTTCTCTCCTCTCCTAGGGTTTTTCTCAAATTCGTATGGCTAAATGAGAGAGGGTTTTAAGGTCCTTATATAGCCTAAAAAGTCACCAAATTAGACTTCAGGTCAAGGTATACTTAGGTTATAACCAAAGTGGGTCAGTTTCAGCTCAACGGAGGACTTCTGGTGGCCCCCGTTGAGCCAAAGGTTGGACTTAAGCTCACTGACCTTGGATTTAGGTCGAGTTACGTTTTCGTTCTGGTCGGCTTCTCAGATCACGCGTGGTAGACCAGTTTCAATTCAACGGTCAGTGGATCTCGATCGGAGATTTCGAGTACATAGATTATTTGGGAAAATATCCCTGATCCGAGGGTATAATTTGGCCTGATTCTGACGGTCTGATTGCTTAATACTGACCCACAAGCGACATGTGCCAGATTTATTTATTTTGAATTTAATTTAGAATTATTTTCACATTTCTCACACTCTTCACTCCGAGCTCAAGCGAATAGCGCTGGGACACTATCTGGATTTGATTTCTGAGATGGTTGTCAAGCCCAGCAAGGCGGTCCTAATTCCTTAACTTCGTGTAAATCGGACTTCCGACGTGTGATCTAGATCTGATACGGAGTTTCAGGATGCTCCCGAGAGCAGCCGGGTAATGAGATTGATCCTAGATTTTAGGGTAATGTAGCGTCAATGATTCTACACGTTTTGGGTCTTGCAGATCGTATTTAAAGTGATTAATACTAATTTCACAGGCACTCTAGTTTAGCACTAGCTAATTCTTGCCTAATTTCTTAAGGATTTAGTCCTGTATGATTTCTGTCTGAGGTGGTACCTGGGCCTTTGTAGTTTGTATATAAAGTAATCCAAGTTATAATACTTAACTAGTTTAAGATAGTGTCTAGGGTGAAAGTACTTAGAAAAATTGAAAGAACAAGGTGGTAAAGGGTGGGTTTGTGAAAGAAACGGGTTCTAAAGCGGTTTTAGACTTTGGGATTGAGTTCTGACAAGTTAATAAGGTGTTAGGATCGACCCATTGCCTAAGAACGTCTAATTCCAGGTTGGCAAAAATCCGGGATGTTACACGATACCATCGAAATGAGGACCAAAGATGTCCAACAACCACATACTCTTTTGGACGGAATTATCAATGTATCGATACCCCTATCGATATCATCGACATTTGAAACTCGAGTCTATCGAAGTTGACTCGATAAAATCGACAGCAGAGCTTTTGTGTCCCTATTTTTCTAAAGAAAATCATGAAGACCTTCGATATATCGAAGTGCTCCTCGATATCCTCGGAATTTAAAAACTGATGATATTGGAAGGCCTTCGATGATATCAGTCTTGGACACGGTTTTTCAGTAGATATTTTTAGGTAGTTTTTATCTTGTATCGAGGGTCACTCGATAGAATCGATATTCAAATATCGATGATATCGAGACTATATCGATGGCATCGAGAATGGACATAACATGTCCAACAAGCTTACTGGAAAATCATTTGGATTGATAGATGCATCGACATTATCACCTATATCATCGATATTCAAATTTCGATGATATCGAGTGTACCTCGATCATATCTGTTGTCCTGAAATATTTCAAAGCAAGTCTCTCTCATTTTTAAATGTCAATATTATCGAGGAATCAAGAAATAGAGTGTTGAGGCATAAAATAAGCAAAGAAATGAAGAAAGGAAAGATCAAGAAAATCAGTTTGAAGATCAAAGAAATCATGTTGAAGATGACTTTGCGCGAGTCCGCACAAAGTGAATAGATTGCGCTGGATCGCGCAAAGCAAATGGGTTGCGCGGGTTGATCAGTAAAGACAGGTTGCGCGGGAATGAAAGATTGCGCGAGACCGCGCAAAGCATGTCGTTTGCGCGAGTCCGCGCAAAGTGTTTTGCAGAGATATAAAAATGGCTGGATGATATTTTGTCCCCCATCGACCAGAACAGAGATTTACACCAGTGAAGATGTCTATAAATAACCCGTTCTTTCTCTCAAAAGGGGTTGGAAGATTTCAGAGTAGAAGAAAGACGAAGAAGAAGACAGAAGACAGAAGGTGCAAATGAGCATTGGGCTCATATAGTTTGCGCGGACTCGCGTAAAGGAGCATTGGGCTCCTGTAGTTTGCGCGGACCGGCGCAAAGCATGTCGTTTACGCGGACCCGCGCAAAGCATGTAGTTTGCGCGGACTCGCGCAAACCGACTGTTGGACAGTGTATAACAGCAATGGGCTGATATGCTGCAGGAATGGCTAAGGTCTTCAAATCTTCAAGTTCTTTTTGTTCAGGAGGAAGGGAAGAATCATCGACGAAAAGGCGTATTCCTCCTAAGTTTTAGGAGATGACCAGAATAGCACTGAAATGCTGCCGAAATCTCTATTCTCTTGAAGATTAATTAGTGGACTTGTCTATTCCTCCTAAGTCACAGGAGATGATTAAAATCAGCGCTGTTATGCTGTCAAAATTTATATTCTACTGTTATAATTGTAACTTGCAATGAATTCTTTGTAAACTATTTTAGAATCAAGGGGTACCTGAGGATGTAAATGAATTCAGAATCAATAAAAGTGTGATGATTGTTTCTGTAACTATTTCATTGTTATGTTTGAATAAGATAATTCCCAAATCAAATACTTTTGTTTTCTTGACGAAACAAAATGGCGACTCTGCTGGGGAATTTCATATCTTATTTAACACTAACATTGGGAAAGTTGCAAGACTCTCATTACTGTTTTTGGCGTCTGGAAGACGCCAAAATGGCGACTCTCAGTGGGAACATCCTCCCCTTCATCTCTAAGATAGTTTACTTAGTCTTCCATATACTAATTTCATGAATGTTTTGTTATTGAAGGTACCCAAATTCAATCACACTACATTGCTAATGGCTAACGTTGCGAGAAAAGTGAACTTCCGATTCACCGCTACTGGATTTGTAATTGAATATGTGCCGAGCCAAACTCCTGAGCATACGAAAGCAAGCACTACAAGCAGGCGCAAAGCGACTCAAGTAACAGTGGGAGTTATTTCCGTCTCACCTCAACCACAAGAAAGTGATGAGAACTGGACTTTGGTCCTGTCCAAGAAGACAAAAGCAAAGACCTTAAAGAACCGCAAGGCGAAATTACTTGTATCAAGAACTGAGGGACCGATCACGCGTAGTATAGCTAGAAGAAAACCTGAGCTTGCTCCTCCGGCGATTTATCCTAAACAAGCTACTTCGCAGTTCTCGTTGCACGATTTTCCGGCTTTAGTCGCTCCAAAGACCAAATGGACAAGATCGCAGAAAGGCAAAGCACTGATGATAGGATCACCGATGCCTGTGTCACCTCAAACAAGCTCGCCCATAACTGTATCACCTCGATCGGTTAAAAGCACAGGAAGTACACAAGAGTCAAACGAGACTCCAATTTCTCCCCTCTTTATAAGTCCTGTTACGTCAACATACTCTCGTTTTACTCAAAAAACAGCTTCGACAAACAGTCAAGAGGCCGCAGTATATATGGCAGAGACGGGTCAAGGAAATAGGCCATCTACTGAAGAACGTGTTGATCAAATGGCAGAGGCACAAAGAGTGCTAATGGATGAATGCCGGAACCTCAGAGAAGCTCTGGCACATAATGTACCCCAGATAGTGGCTCCACCCATGATGGGAGCAACGAATGGACAAGAGAACCAACCTGAAGGCTCTCGTCCGCAGGAGATAGGATCGCGAGGATCAGTTCCAGCAACAAGAGCTATAACGCAGGATGATGTAAGACAAGTCGTCGAAGAAGCAGTCAGAATAGAAAGGGATCGAGCGAATACCGGTCGTTTCAGATACCGAACACCCTACCCGAGAGAGGTAGAGGATGTTCCGTTTCTAGCCAATTTTAAGCATCCAGATTTCCAGAAATTTAATGGGGAAGGATCACCAGAAGAACACCTGATGCATTTCATCACCAGCATGGGAAACTTCTCCACAATACCTCAATACTGTTTACGCTTATTTGGATCATCATTGACAAGTAAAGCTTTCAGGTGGTATTCAAATTTGGCACCAGGGTCTATACGCACATGGGAAGAAATGCAAGATGCTTTCATGTCAAACTTCTTCTCATCAGAACGCGATGTTAGTATCACAGAATTAGCTTCAGTACGACAGCGAGAAGGAGAACCAGTTGAAAAATTCATAGACAGATGGAAGACACTGGGGGCATCGTGTAGGCAGTTGCCGGAAGAAAAGGAACAAGTCAAAATGTGTCTGAACTCTATGGAGACAGGAATTGCGTTCGGACTCACCAGCGCTGATATCGGAACCTTTCGCGATTTGGCTACTAAAGCCCATGCATTGGAATTAATGACTCGTAAGATGCCAGCATTTCATCATGAAACTGTCAGAAGAATACCTGGCAGGACAACCGTCAACACCATCGATCGGGATAAGAAAAATCAAGAGGCGAAGGGCTCAAGAGACAAAAGGCCGGAAGGAAGAGAAAACTGGAGTCAATCAAGGGACAGATACGGTGGAAAAAAAGCTTAGAATGCTCGATTCTTATGAAGGATTTGAGTTTGATAAAGAGGACGTGGTGCCTATGATGCAACAATTGTTAAAAGCAGGTACCCTGGAATTACCGGAACCGAAACGCCCTGAAGATGTGACGAGGACTCGAGAAAGAAACTTTTGCCGTTATCATCGCTTAGTGGGACATCCGACAGAAAATTGTTACACGTTAAAGTGCATCATACAGCGAATGATAAATAGAGGAGATATAATAACTAGCGAAAGCAAAGGAAAGAATACAAGGGCGACAGTAAATGTATTGTCAATTCAAGAAAAGACTCGGGGAATGAGAGAGAAGGGAGACTGAAGGCCGATAAGAAATGTGACAATGATTACGTTGCGATCGGGGAAGCAGATAACAAGTCCGGTAAAGCAAAAAGCAGAAATTATAAGGAAAGAAGTGACTGAAAGACAGAACATCAAGGATAGAAGTAGAAATGAAGATACAGCGACAAAAGTGGCTTACGATGTAGTTAGTCACTTGAAAGGTGTATCGGCATGTTTGAGTATTTATGATGCGCTCAAGTTATCAGAAGAGTTTCGACAGAGTTTGATTCAAGCACTGTCTGATCACGATGTGAGAGAAACTTTACTGATAGAAATGAAGAATGAAAGAAGCAAGGAAAAGGTGGATTGTCTACCAGTAATATCTTTCTCTGATGATGACTTAATTGGTGAAACAGAACATAACAGGCCATTGATGATAGAAGGGTACATTTGCGAAAAGAAGATAAAACGAATCATGATAGACAATGGGTCAGCGGTGAATCTTTTGCCACTTTCCATGATCACTAAATTGGGTTACCGCCGTTCAGATTTGCGCCCCAGCGGAATGATGATACAAGGGTTTAATCAAGACGGACAACGTGCACTCGGTAAAATTACAGTAATATTGGAAGTGGGAGAACTAATTACTACTGTTGTATGTCATGTTATAAATGCTGTGACGACATATAACCTTCTCTTAGGCAGGCCATGGATACATCAGTACAATATTGTACCTTCTACTCTACACCAATGTTTCAAATACTATAAGGATGGAATGCAGTATAAAGTAATGGCTGATGCGAAACCATATACAGAAGCTGAGTCTTTCTTTGCGGATGCTAGCTATTATAAATGTTTCTCCAAAGAAGCGGGAAATGATGATGGAAAGAGAGTCTTGAAAGATGTCCAAATAAATAAAGCTAGAGAAGAAAGGGCGGAATCTCCTGAGACTACAGAAGCAAGGAAAAAGTTCTATTTTGTACCAAAGCGCCTGAGACAACCGGGACAACCGCCGTTGACATTGTTGTCGACAGAACAGTTGAAAGTCTTACAGTCCAATTACACGATGCCCTTACCCAATATCGAAAGATGTAAGCCATTTGCAGCCGCCCCAAGCACATTTCAAGTCAGAGCCAGTGCTAAATATCCTGAAGCAATAAAGTTCCACGTTGCAGCAGAGGTGAAGAATGAAAACACAAGCAATATATATCACGGAGAGTTAGCACCGCAGAATTTGAGAAAATACAGTGCAGTAAGCAAGAAAATCATGAGAAATATGGGTTTTGATTGTGACAAGCCCACTGGATTGAATCATGGGAAAGGAATTCAAATCCCTCTCGGAGTTAATCAAGAAAAACGGAGAAAATTTCAAGGATTAGGAGCAGAATCATCAGTAAATATGGTATCAGTAAATATGACTCCAGCCGAACAGATGTCAGAACAAGATGCTAAGGTAGTCAAGTGTCCTGAAAGCGCTCCAAGACAAATAGAAGACGGGGGACAGCCGACGATAGATGGCTTGCGAGAAATAAATTTGGGAACAGCAGAAGAGCCAAGGAACACATTTATCAGTGTCAGTCTTTCAGATCAGGAATTTGAGAAATATGGCCAGCTTCTCAGAGAAAATAAAGACGTCTTCGCTTGGACATATGAAGAAATGCCAGGATTGGAACCCTCTGTAGCAATGCATCGATTAAATATTTCCAAAGAAAAGAAACCAGTAAAGCAAGCACAAAGGCGATTCCACCCAGACCTGATTCCATTAATCGAAAAAGAAGTAAATAAATTAATAAAGGTTGGATTCGTCAGAGAAGTTAAATATCCTAAGTGGATATCAAACATTGTTCCGGTGAAAAAGAAGAATGGGCAGATTAGAGTATGCATCGACTTCAGAGATCTGAATGAAGCATGTCCAAAAGATGACTTCCCTCTCCCGATAACAGAATTATTAATTGATAGCACTACTCAGTATGCTATTATGTCCTTTATGGACGGATACGCGGGTTATAATCAAATCAGGATGGCACCCGAAGATGAAGAGGCAACGGCTTTCAGAACGCCACTTGGAATTTATTGTTATAAAGTTATGCCTTTCGGTCTCAAAAATGCTGGGGCAACATATCAAAGGGCGATGAAAAACATTTTTCAAGATATGATGCATAAACATGTCGAATGCTATGTTGATGACTTGGTGGTCAGGTCGGGAGATCATCAAGAACACCGCGAACATTTAGCATCAGTCTTCCGTCGTCTCAGAAAGAAGCAACTAAAGATGAACCCTGCTAAGTGTGCATTTGGAGTATCTTCTGGCAAATTCCTCGGCTTTGTTGTACGACACAGAGGGATCGAGATTGATCCAGAAAAAATTAAGGCTATTCAAAATATGCCGCCACCAACGACGTTGAAGGAATTAAAAAGCTTACAAGGAAAATTGGCATACATTCGCCGTTTCATTTCAAATCTCGCAGGAAGGTGTCAGCCATTTTCTCGGTTAATGAAGAAAGATACAGAATTTGTATGGGATCACGCCTGTCAAAATGCATTTGACTCAATCAAGGAATTATTGAAACAGCCGCCGGTGTTAACAGCTCCAATAAAAGGTAAGCCACTTATCTTATATACATCTGCAGCTACAAATTCTTTGGGTGCTTTGTTAGCACAGGTGAACGAAGCCGGAAAAGAGACTGCTCTTTATTATCTAAGCCGAACATTGATGGGGGCAGAATGCAATTATTCCTCGATCGAAAAAGAGTGTTTGGCGCTGATATTCGCTGTACAAAAATTGAGGCATTATTGTCTCTCCCATGATATAACTCTGATCTCAAGAGCAGATCCGATAAAATTTTTGATGACCAGGCCAATGTTGTCGGGAAGACTAGCCAAGTGGATGTTATTGTTATCAGAATATACTATTTCATATAAACCGGCGAAAGCAGTAAAAGGACAAGCTATGACAGACTTCCTCACAGCACATCCTATAGCAGAAAGTGAAGAAATCAATGACGAATTTCCAGATGAACAGGTTATGTTGGCTGAATCTCAGAATCTTTGGCAAATGTATTTTGATGGTGCTTCTCGAATGTCGGGGGTGGGGGCAGGAATAATATTCATTACACCTCAAGGCGATTTATTGCCATATTCCTTCACATTGGGCACCGCATGCACAAACAATGAAGCTGAATACAGAGCTCTTATCATCGGAATGGAAATAGCCCAGCAAATGGAAATAAAATTATTGCATATCTTCGGAGATTCTAAATTGATTGTAAATCAATTGACAACAGAATTCGAAGTAAGGAAAGAAGAACTTCTGCCCTATTATCGGAAGGCACAAAAGTTGCTTGAACAATTTTGTCATGTAGAAATTAAACACATACCACGCTCTGAGAATGCAAAAGCGGACGCTCTAGCCGGTCTGGCAGCAGCTCTGTCTTGCACAAATCGAAGTCCTCTTCAGGTAACTATAGAAGAAAGAAGATTCCTGCCGTCTGCAGAGGTTATTGAAGAAACCGTTGAAATGTTTCCTATATCTTGTCTAGAAGTAATGATAGATGATTGGCGTCAGCCTTTCGTTGATTATCTCAAGTATAATATCTTGCCAGAAGATAATGCACAAAGGCAGCAGATTAAGCAGCGATCGGGTAAATTTGTCATATGCAGTGAAGTATTGTATAGAAAATCTTACAATGGAATGCTGCTGAGATGCTTAGACAAGCAAGAAGCAAACCAAATGCTGCGGGAAGCACATTCAGGTGAATGTGGAGCACGTCAAGCCGGCCGAAATTTGTGCCATAGAGTACATCGAATGGGTTATTATTGGCCTACTATGTTCAAAGATGCGATAGAATATGCAAAGCGGTGTCATGAATGCCAAATACACGGAGATGTAATACATGTTCCCCCAGAAGACTTACATCAGTCTGTTACTTCCTGGCCTTTCTCAGCTTGGGGACTCGATGTGATTGGTCCTATAAATCCCCCTTCATCTAAAGGAAAACAGTATATTCTGGCAGCAACAGATTATTTCTCCAAATGGACCGAAGCAATTGCCTTGCGTAATGTTAAAGAGACAGATGTGGTCAATTTCATTCGACATGCTATAATATACCGTCATGGTATTCCGAAAAAGATCGTCACTGATAATGGCACCCCTTTTAAAAATAGAGGCATGGAAAAGTTGTGTCAGAAGTTCGGCATCCAGCATTCGTTTTCAACACCTTACTATCCTCCGGCCAATGGATTAGCGGAAGCATTTAACAAAACGATTATCAAAATAATCAAGAAAACGGTGACAGGTAACAAGCGTGATTGGGATGAAAAGTTACAAGAAGCATTGTGGGCCTACAGAACTACTCATCGTACAGCAACAGGGGCGACACCTTATTCATTAATCTATGGTATAGAGGCAGTTATCCCAATCGAAATGCAGGTGGCATCACTCAGGATAGCAGTACATCAGTCTATAACAGATGATGAAAATGCAAAAATAAGGTTGAAAGAGTTAGATTTGCTTGATGAGAAACGTCTTGAAGCTCAGCAGCGGTTGCAGTCATATCAAGCCAGGATTTCGGCCGCATTTGATAAACAGGTTAAATACCGCTCTTTCAAAAAAGGGGATATGGTGTTAATGTTGAAAAGACCTATAGTGATCACTCGCCGAACAGGGGGCAAGTTCGAGCCTAAATGGGATGGTCCATATGTAGTAAAAGAAGTATACTCCAATGGGGCATATAGAATCACAAATCAAGAGGGACAGAATATCAGTATACTTGTCAACGCCCGATTCATCAAAAGATACTATCCCTAAAGATAGACATGTGGATTTTGATTCAGAATATTATCGGCATAATGAATCTGTATCAAAAGGGGACAAGGATGAATAAGATCATGTTCATATGTCAACAAGAGAAGCTGTGAAGAAAATTCACAAGCGCGTCAATTATCAAGCATCAAATCCGAAAATATGATATCATCTATGATCATCATCATCGCCAAACAAGTTTGACAAAATCAATATCATCTTGAAAATTCTCTTGAAGATACTGATACAAGGCATGGATCTTCTTGAAGATATTATCTCAGGTGGAAATATCTACTACTACTATACTGGCAATGATGATGATCATAGATATTATTGCCTTACAAGGATACACCAATCTCAGTTAAAGGGGCAGTATAGCCAAGCCAAATCCTAAAAGAGCCAAATTGAGCAAAATCAAAAAACTCTAAAAAAAAAAAAAAAAAAAAAAAAAGCTCTCAAAGGATCAAGCTCTAAAAGAGCCGGCCAACTATACATAAGACCTATGAAGATCGCCATTCGGGCAGCGGCGAGGAGTCAGTGGCCCTAAAAAGCCCGCGAAGACCATCGTGCGCACCCATGCGGGCAGCTGACGAAGTCAAGGATTCAAAGCCTAAAAGGCCATAAATCCGCGAAGACTAGTCACCGTAACTCCCATGCCGTCTGTATAGCTTCCGGCAGCGCCACGGGGAACGGATGAAAATGCCCTCCTGTGAATGGGCTCGACCTTGCAGACGAAGAAAACAGGGGCCGCAGTGCGAGCTTTATGCCAACCGTGCGTAAGACCCTCCAGATCTAGGGTTTGATTTCAGTAGTAACTCGTGAGGAAGGGCTTAAACCTACTCATTGATGGACTGGCGACCCTAGATTTGGTGCCCAAAGGTAGCCTTGCGAGCCCTGCGAACTCTAGAGAGTTACCGTGGCCAACCCTGTGCGTAAAACCAACAGTTCACCGCCCGGTAGCGTCAATGGGCCCCTCTGATGGACTTTGGCCGTGAGCTCAAGGCAGTGAAAAGCTCAAAAGCGAACTCTAGAGAGTTACAGTGGCCATCACATAAGACCCATAAATGCTCCACTACTCATGAGCTTAAACTGTGTGTGTGCGCACGCTCCACTACTCATGAGCTTAAACTGTGTGTGGCTAATTAAATTGAAACTTAGTACCGCCAATTTAAATACTCACATAGAGAATCCCGCACTAACAAAGCATAAAAGGTTTAGAAATTTTAAAGGATGTAATGAAATTATTATATAAAGTACGAATATAATTTGATAATGTTAGTATAAATGTCATCAACATTCAATGAGAAAATGCTATTATAAACATCTCAAAATGCTTTCATAAAAATATGTCCAAAAAAAAAACATGAAAATAAAAATCACATGTTCAAAATACATGTTTTAAAGATCATCTGTAATTCCCACTGCTTCCGAATATCTGCGCAAATCTTCTTTCAACTGTGCCTGGGCTACATCATGTTTAGATTTTTCTTCAAGAATAAGTTTCGCTTGATCAGGGACGCCAGCAAGTTTATTCTCCAGAGAAGCAATCATTCCTTTACTTCGAAGTTGTACGGATTTTTCAATATTAATGGATTGGACATTCGCCTGTATCCTCTCTTCAACATCTTGAATGATCAAGGCTTTTTCATGATTCCTTCTCTCCAGTTGAGAAATTTCTTCCTTTAGGGCTGCAATACGATCTTGGATAGTCTTATTTTCATCAATATGAATCTTTAACTGATCTTGAAGAATCATATGCTCTTGTTCAAGTTTAGAAATTGATGAAGCTATCAGAGAGGCTTGTTCTTGAGATGCAGCCAGCTGCTTCTTGTACTCTAAAATCTCAGGGGCAATTGTAACGTTCTCTACCGACGCCAGAGAAATTACTGAATCGCGAAACTTGAGGAGTGAATCACGCAAAGGAGATATGTTGAGTCTAGCCATCTTGGCAGAGCTCTCCAAAATCTCTATAGCAACATCCAAATCCAACCATTGATCGGGATTTCTGAAGATATGAATTATTGCAAACAAAGAATGTTTCACCATAAGCATTTTATGAACAGGGATGTTTGCAAAGGACGACAATTCAGAAGTAGTGGCCACAGAATCAGAACTGGCCGCACCACTGCAAGGATGAGTTCCTATAGTAAAAGAAGAAAGATATTCAAAATATTATTATGAAATATGTAGTCGTGAATGAAGATAATCAGTGCATATATATGTACCTGTCACCGGAATATGACCTATAGAGGCAGAAGCTTTCGGAGTCATGGAAAGACCAAGTTCCACCATATTAGCAAAAGATGGTGCTCTAGCTTCTGTGCTTGAATCCCTGGTAGCCGGAGTTGGCAAGTCTGTAGTTTCTGTTGGAAATATGATTTCACGAGCCACTACTCTCTGTACTACCAATGGAACTACAGGTGCTCTTGGTGAAGATACCACAAGAGGACTCGCTGAAGAGACAGCACCTATTTCTGCAACTTGAGCACCTAAAAAAGGAGACGCAATGAAAGGGAGACATAAGAATAAAATAATAAATTGTTAAAATATAGATAGATATGCATGTGGAAATTAAATCTCATTTACCTGGTGAATACCCATATTCGCCATAATCTAAAGGTTCCTCTTCATTTTCTTCAGCTGTAGGAGATTTAGCAGGATCATTCACACCGAGAAGAGTCTTAACGGTTGCAGGGGAAGATTCCATCTCGACCTCTTTCGCAGTTGTTTCTTCATCTCCATCAATGTCAACTTCGCCTTCTTCAAAGTCATCATCTTTATCTTCACAGCTGTCGTTATCCTCGCTGTCTTCATATTGTGAAGATTCAGTAGTATCTGACGATGAAGCTGAACTCTCATCTTCTAAAATTTCTTCATCAGCTTCTTCAATGACAACTTGCTTCCCTTTGTAAGAAACGGGTTGGCTGCTTTCTGGAACAGGCTCTTGGATTGTAGGGGAAACGGATGCTTGACGGGTCCTTTCTGGAAGAGTAAGGGAAACAGATGCTTGACGGGTCCTTTCTGGAAGAATAGGGGAAGCGGATGCTTGGCGAGTCCTTTCTGGAAGAATAGGGGATGATGTTTGCAAACGCGTTTTTGATCTAGTCATTGGGGAAGATGGACTAGGACCAAGGGGTTGTGGAGGAGATAAGGAAGTACCAACAGCTGGTCCTTCTTGAGCCGCTGCAGTCTCTGCAGGAATAGGAGAAGATGTACCTTCAGCATCGTTTGCGGCTTGATTTGAGAAATCCCGACGAGTTTTCTCAAATGCCCTCAGAACTCCATGAGCAAACCAGCCATCCAAAGTGTTGATGGGCTCACGGATAGGGTCTTCCAATGATATCTTCCTACAAATTTCTCCAGGATGAGACGCGTGGCTCTTTTCTGGAACATAGCCGATTCCGCTCTCTAAATTTCTGGCCTTCAGCCTGGGCGGATGAAGAAAGATAGAAGAATCCACTGGTAAGCATTTAGTGACCAAGTATGACTGGTGATCCCACCATCGCATCCAGCTATATGATGTATGGACAATGCGATTACAACTTGGAATTATGAAAAGAGATCCTACGTAGCCATTCAGCAGTTGTTTCCATATCATGGCCCAGTTAAGAGGACCAGTTCCATAACAGCGCATTTTTCTAGTAACCAACTCGCAGTCCTGAGGTATGGTTTGATCATAACCAAATTGACGAGCAAAGCGACTGGGGTAGTAGGGTTCTCTCCAAAATTCTGTTCCTTCCCGAAGAGGTAAACTGCATGAGCGAATAGAAAAAAAGAAAGCTCTCTCTGCTGCAGTAAGTGTTTCTTGGTCCACCATATCTGAATCTTCAGTGTAGTGATAAAGGCGGAATTGAAAGAAGTTTATCTGGTCGTCATCTCGAATTTTATTGGCAACCCATTCATACGCTCTTTTTGTCATCGCTCGTTGCTGAAAGAACCAAAGTGGAAGGTGAGAAGGATGAGTATATGCTTGCTCTGGAGCCTCAAAAGTCCAAGGGAAATAGACCCCTAGCCACCCTGTGATGTAATGCCAAGAAGTATGTGCAGACGAAGCCCCAAGAATAGGATCTTTCACGTGGGTAGCTACCTCTCCAAGGGCTCTATAAATAGAACATAATACTGGAGGAGCAAGAGAGTATTTATGGCCTTCCGCTAAAGCACCAGCCACAACAAAAACGCTTGGACGAACAGCATCTGCCCATTTAGAGCTGGGCAATACGACTAAACTTAGCCAATAAGCTAAGAATGCAGCAAGTTCTCCGAAGGAGCTATATTCTGGTCTTCCTTTTATTGTATCTCGAAGCTTCGTTAATTCTTTAGAGTGGCAATCGCGAAATCTTCAAAGAAAAATGAGGAGGTTAATATACAGGGATGGCTAAATAGCAAAAATATAAAGAATAAGTCAACCGTCGGATTGATAAATACCTGAGACCTCTAGAAAAATGTGCCAGCCATTGTAGAGGGGGGATTTTGTGGAAACTGGGAAATTTGCCCATCTCTTTGAACAGCTCTATGGTAGTCTCAGAGATAGAAGGTTTGCGGTTTGGAGAAGATACAAAGGCCAATTCTCTGTTTGTAGGAATGAATTCATCATAGAATTTGCCTGTTATTGTAAGACCGGCTATACGATGAAGATCCCAAAGTGATATGCTCATTTCACCATAAGGTAAATGGGAGGAGTTGGTTGTAGGCGACCAGTATTCAAGGAAGCCTTTCAGTATGTTGGGTTCCCTATAGAAGTGTTTGGAGGTCACTTCTATGGCATCATAAAGGCTAATCTTTGCAAGAGTGCTCGTATGCTTCAGCAATATAGCCTCCACCCATTCAGAGTAATAGCGGCGAGCAGTTAACATGCCTCTGATGCGGAATTCTGCCTGTCCCCAGAGTTTTTCTCGATCTCTAAAGCGCTGTCGAACTGTCTCATAAAAATGAGAAGGAAAGAGATCATGAGGACTGTGGAAAGGAACTAGGAAGATCATGGGATGAGTTTCCCCTATCTTCTGTCGCGGCTTCTGTGTTTGTATAACTCCCTCAAGGATTCGGGGCTCTCTTGAGGCCCACGATTCAGTATACATCAACCTCTCGCCATGGATGTAGTCTTTAGACTCACAGTCAAGCATGGATTGATGGCGATATACTTTGATGGGAATAACCGTCATACCCTCCGCATGAGGGTTGTCAAATTTCATAACACCTTCAACAACTCGTACCGAGTCCCATGAGTTTTGAAGTCTCTTCCTCTTATGTTCCTCAATTTTCTCTGCGAACTCTTTCGCCTTATTCCGGCGAGTTTTCTTTGGACGAGAAGCAGGGGGAGTGTCTTCACGAAGGGGTGGTCTTTCACTATCAGTACGAAGATGAGTCGTAATCTTTAACCATTCATCCCAATCGTATTCCCTGCCATGCTTCGGAGGACATTTAATATCTCCTAATGATATGGATCTATGAATGGGGGAAGGCAAAGATCTAATGCGGTCAGAAAAGTCGAAGGTAGGAAGAACAGGTTCTTTGAAATAAGCAGGATTTCTGGAAGTGGTCTTTGTCCGCTTGGTAGGGGGTTGATCAGAAGAAGGTTGATTGGAAGGAGGACGAGCTGTCTGTTTTATACGAGCCATAGCAATAAGAAAGGAAGAAAGAAGAAAATGGCTAAGTGTTGGAAACAGTTCAAAGAAAATGGGCTAAGTACGAACTACTTTGCACGAGTTCGCGCAAAGAAGGAGGTTTGTGCGGGAAAAAATCTCCAAAGCCAAAGGACTTCGCGCAAAGTGAAAAGGTTTGCGCGGGTTGGCGCAAAGCAAAAAGGTTTGCGCGGAAAATCTCCAAGGACAAAGGGCTTCGCGCAAAGTGAAAAGGTTTGCGCGGGTTCGCTCAAAGTAACAGGTTTGCGTGGGAGAAAATCGTCAGAGCAGAGTTTCAACAGAGTATGAGCAGTTCGTGAAAATGACGAAGTGGCTGGACTATTTATAGGATTTGTGGTCGAGCACGGTACTCGACCGAGGTTTGCGCGGGGACGCGCAAACCCTAGAAAATGAGTTCTTTGATCCTTTTCTTTGATTTCTAAAAAACAAAGAACGGATCAAGGGGGCATCTGTTGAGGCATAAAATAAGCAAATAAATGAAGAAAGGAAAGATCAAGAAAATAAGTTTGAAGATCAAAGAAATCATGTTGAAGATGACTTTGCGCGAGTCCGCGCAAAGTGAATAGATTGCGCTGGATCGCGCAAAGCAAATGGGTTGCGCGGGTTGATCAGTAAAGACAGGTTGCGCGGGAATGAAAGATTGCGCGAGACCGCGCAAAGCATGTCGTTTGCGCGAGTCCGCGCAAAGTGTTTTGCAGAGATATAAAAATGGCTGGATGATATTTTGTCCCACATCGACCAGAACAGAGATTTACACCAGTGAAGATGTCTATAAATAACCCGTTCTTTCTCTCAAAAGGGGTTGGAAGATTTCAGAGTAGAAGAAAGACGAAGAAGAAGACAGAAGACAGAAGGTGCAAATGAGCATTGGGCTCATATAGTTTGCGCGGACTCGCGCAAAGGAGCATTGGGCTCCTGTAGTTTGCGCGGACCCGCGCAAAGCATGTAGTTTGCGCGGACTCGCGCAAACCGACTGTTGGACAGTCTATAACAGCAATGGGCTGATAAGCTGCAGGAATGGCTAAGGTCTTCAAATCTTCAAGTTCTTTTTGTTCAGGAGGAAGGGAAGAATCATCGACGAAAAGGCGTATTCCTCCTAAGTTTTAGGAGATGACCAGAATAGCACTGAAATGCTGCCGAAATCTCTATTCTCTTGAAGATTAATTAGTGGACTTGTCTATTCCTCCTAAGTCACAGGAGATGATTAAAATCAGCGCTGTTATGCTGTCAAAATTTATATTCTACTGTTATAATTGTAACTTGCAATGAATTCTTTGTAAACTATTTTAGAATCAAGGGGTACCTGAGGATGTAAATGAATTCAGAATCAATAAAAGTGTGATGATTGTTTCTGTAACTATTTCATTGTTATGTTTGAATAAGATAATTCCCAAATCAAATACTTTTGTTTTCTTGACGAAACATAGAGAAGTAAATCTTAAAGTGTTAAGCCGAGATTACACTAAACACTCATGGAACTCAATGTTTAGAATTGGTCTAATTAATGGATTGATACTTTAAACCTGATTATGAAGTTTACCTTGTGCTTACATCCAGAGAACTTAATGATCAACATTCATGAATCTTCGACTTCTAATAGCTGGATTGTTTTTCAAAAATTACTCGAGTTTTTAGAAATTGCCAAGTAATTCTCAATGTATTTTCCGCATACTTTGCTCGGGACTAGCAAAATGCTGGTTGAGGTTTGTGTTAAGGCTCAAATACTGGATATTAGACACCAGTTATTACCTGAATTACGAACATGATATTGTTTTAATGGGCTATTTTAATCGTGTTTGTGATGCAAGGTGAATTGACGAGCATGGATTGAAAAGGATGTTAAAGGCATGGATTTAATGCTCAAGCATTATAAAAGCATTGGACGGACTCCAGGGGACCAAGATTGATGGATTTACACGTCAGAGATTAGAGGAAATCAAGCCGTTCACGTTAAAGATGCCTGAAAGTCGTCCAGAATGCAAGATCATAGGGTCTCCACCACCCGTTTGGCTCGAAACTCCATACATGGCCTGAAGACTATAAATTAACTGTACATGTCAATTTTCAGCTATTGGATCCCTCTGAAAGTGGCCCAATGGATAGATCAGCCCACAAATCGTTAATCTGGGGCCCACCTGATCCTTGGATATGCTTCAATTTTGGTCCCAACTGTTTAAAAGATATGAGAAAATAGATGGACAGAACGGATTTCTCAAGAACATCGTAGTGGACCCTACCCAAACAGTGTGTGCATAATACACAAATGCACCAGCCGTGCGCTGCACTTCCACCATGGTCAAACCGACCCTTGACCGAGTAAATTCAAAGAAGGAAACTTCCTTCTTCAGCGTTACGCAGGGCCGTCCGCGGATGGTGTACATGGCCCACCATCTCGACCTAAATGATGAATCTGGACTGTCCATTAGATTCCCACGGCCCAGCCTACCAATGCCTGGCTGACGAAATTTGAATAATTAAAGAGTATGGTATCTTAGCGGTTCAAACGTCGGATTGATGGTGCAACGAAAACATCCATGGAACACACCGAATTTGATCGGAAAACAGTGATTCCCACCTGTATTTTCGAGCTGCAACGAATAGACGGAGTGGATTTCTTTAAAATCACCGAACATAGACCCCACCATCTTCATGCGTAACCATTACGCATGCTCTGTTCGCGCCCGGACACTGTCCAAGTTTTGCGGACGATTGCACAAGTGTGGTGATGATCGGATGGGTAATCTAGACCGTCCATCTTGTAGGCTACTCAAAAACGTCCCAAGGAACAGTATTCTTTTGGAAAGAATCACAGGAACATGGGAGTTTAGAGGATCCGATTTTGGCTGCAAAAGAAGGGCGTTGCGCAAGCCTTCTCCAGCCAACCTCCAGCAGCTATAAGAGAACGAGACATGAGAGAGAGAAGGGCATCCACGGCTAAAGCTTGGAAGTGGTAGAAAGAGAGAGTAGAGAGTTGTTTTCTTTTTATTTTATTTTATTTTATTTGTTTAAGGGATCCAGCCCATTCATGTTGGGCTGAACCTCTTAGCTAGGGCTAAGAGGTGAAGCCTGTAGTTGATGGGATTGGTTTTACTGCTTTGATTCATGTTACTTGAACTTTCTTTGGTTATAGTCGATTAATAGGAATGCTTTTAGTTTTTAATGGTTTGTTGTGACTTAAATTACAATGGATCTGCGATAGCTTTGTTCATGTTCTTAGCATTATAGGGTTGGTGAATTTGGGAACCCTGTTGTTCACCATCGTCTCCTGGGCATGGTTGGATGATGAAACCATTCCTAATGTTCATAAATTCATTAGATTGGATGTGGATTGGTTAAACTTCTGTTGTTTGCTTTATCTCATGGGTATGGTTTTGTGATGGAATCTACTCTAAATTACATCCATCTTATCTCTTGAAAATTAGATCAAAAGAAGTTCAGATTGTGCTTTAGTGATATATCTTCCGACTGGATGAAGATGAGACTCGAAGTCCAGTTGAGTTCATGAATCGACGGTAAATCACCCTGATCTTTACAAGTGGATCCTCTGAATCCCTAGTTTCCTACTTTTGAATGCTTTAAGTTTAGATAATTATTTCATCATTATTCCATCAAATTCATTCGGTTTAAGTTTCATCTTATTCTAGTTCTAGTTCTATTTAGTTTCAGATAGCGTACAGGTTTCAGTCCTTTTGGATTCGACCTCGGTCTCTCCGAGTTTATTACTACATCACAACCCTATACTTGGGGAGTGAACATGTACCTAAAATGGGGTGCTATGTGTTGACCCTTTCTCATGGGAGCATAAACAGTCAGCCTAGGTATAGGTTGTAAAGGTATATTGTCTTTCAGTTGCTCATGTGATTTCCTTAAATACTTTCATATCTGATTATCTGATATCACAGCTCACACACACTCATAGTCATATCCATCATAAACTAGTTTGCATATTGTTCATCTCTCAAATAGTTTGTGATTGGATCCTCTACCAGGCTTGGAAGCCAGTAGAGTTGCTTTTACGTAATCCTAATATATGCTTGTTATATGGATTAAAGTGATAGGATTTTAAATTGTTATAAAATTATTTTTTAAAAAAATCCTATTCACCCCCCTCTAGGACATATTGGCATATTCTTACTTCAACTAAAGCGGTCTTTACCGCAATTTCAATTGGTATCAGAGCGGGTCTCTCTTAAGGGCTTCACCACCTAGAGAGTGATCTTAACTAAAGTTGGGAATATGACCAAAGGGGAGGGCTCATCAGTTTTTAGACCTCCAGCTTTTTATGGGTCAAATTATGCATACTGGAAGGCTAGAATGCACTAATTTCTGAGATCTTTGGATCATGATGTTTGGGATATAGTTGAAAAAGGATATGTGCCACCATTTGAACAAATAGTTCTTGATAATGGCACAACTATCACCAAATCGAAATCTAAAGAGAAGTGGACAGTATTCGATAAAGAAAACCAAACCGCTGAGGCTAAAGCTATGAATGCTATCTACTGTGTTATGTCCCAAGATATTTTCAATCAAATCAGTATGTGTAGGACATCCAAGGAAGCATGAGATTTGTTGGAAACAACCCATGAAGGAACAACACTATAAAGAGATCCAAATTGCAACTCCTAACATCACAGTTTGAAAGTCTCACAATGGAAGAGCATGAGACTTTATGGAGTTTTTCATGAAACTAAATATCATTTGCAACTCCATGGGTAGATTAGGTGAGAAGGTTCCGGTCCCAAAAATCTATAGGAAAATTCTAAGATCATTATCGAAACGGCTCAATCCTAAAGTAACAACCATTGAAGAATGTAGGAACATAGATGAAATGAAAGTAGAAGAACTAGTAGGTTCTCTACAAACATTTGAACTACACTTCAAACAAACCCCTAAATCCAAAACTACTGTCTTTAAAACTTCAAAGAAAACAACAAATGAAGACATTGAAAGTGAAAGAGAAGATGAAGATGAGGAAGTGGCTTTGTTGGCTCAACGATTCAAAAAGTTCTTTCAGAAAAATTGTGGCCATCCACTTAAAGGAAGAAGGATGGATAACAGACAGTCTGCAGGCAAACTTGGTAAAAAGACCAAAGAACCACAATGTTATGCTGTCAGAAGTTTGGACATCTGTCTACTGAATGCCCAAACAGAAAAACTAAGGGTAAAGTAATGACTGCCACATGGGATGATACGGAAGAGTCAAACTCAGAATCTAGTAACTCAGAGAGTGATGGAGACCAGAAATCTTTGAAAAATCTGATGGTCTCTGTAACGCCCTGAAATTCGGGGATCGAGCATAAACTCAACTCCCTAGTTCCAACGCATCACTTATGTAACATAGATAATGATGGTTAAATGTTGTCTGTGTTAGAGCAATAAACATGAGTGAGATTATACCAAAACAGTAATCCATACTCCAGATCAATTATATAAAGGCAAGCGGAAGACTGAACTGTATATATATGTATGTAAAAGGAACAAAATGATTTCATTCTCCAGAGTATGAATCCATCTGAGTCACCATATACATATATCTATTTTATGTTCAAAAGTCAAAAATACAACTAGGGAAGTAATCCCAGCAAGACCCATCGATCCGGCAGTCTAATCAAAGCCACCAGAGTACTGCATGAATGAGAACTCGTCCTGGTCCTCGTCATAGTCCGACTCAGCCTCCTGAGTCGTCATCTCATCTACACCTGATACAAAGTCTGGTTGGTGTGTACAACACCGTCCCGTAACGTGGGAGTGAGTAGCTAACTTAGTGGAACAATAAAGCATAGGTTAACATGTTATCAACTCAGTCAAGCAGTATAATCAAACACTCCTAACTACTCTTATTAATGCAAGTATGAATGCAGTCATGATGTATGCCCTCACCACACACTCCCTCTTACAACACCATCTTACGTTCGCGGCATGCTTGCATTCCTCAGTGCTCCACATCTTTCAGGTACATGCAATGCATGATGAGCATGATTACCAACTTGTTATTAGTCCATTTCAAACAGCAGTATTGGGAAACTAAGGTACCTCCCTTGTATCATTCCCAAAACATGATCCATTCTAGGGTCGTCAAACCTAGATATTCTCATACGATAATATGGTTCGAGAGGCATCGCGAAGGCATCGCAAAGGGCTCGTCACCCGTCAGTACGGATACAGATCTCACTGTATGCAGCTCAATTACTGGCCGTCGGCTCGAATACAGGTCTCGCCATAATCGGCTCAATCGCTGGCCGTCAGCTCGAATACAGGTCTCACCGTACTCGGCTCAACTCATGCTCTAGTTGCTGCGAAGGGCTCGTCGCCATTCACAGACCTTAGAGTATACTCGAAGACACTACGAAGGACTCGTCACCTGTCAGCACGAATACAGGTCTCACCGTACTCGGCTCTCGCCGTAGGTGTCGACAGCTCGAATACAGTGTCCCATACCACAGTATTCGGCTCACGAGTTTAGTTGCTCAATGGTTACTACGGGGAGGCACGTGGCCCCAGCGTAGGCCGACAGCTCGACCACGGTGTCCCATACCACCATGTCCAGCTCATGAGTCTTAGCGGATCGAGGTACCATGGTTAAAGGGATTACACTAGTAAGTTTGGTACCCTAGGTTCAAACAGTAGCGTCCAAACATGGTGAACATACATAAGACATATCGGGTTACTTGACGAGCCTGACTAGCTCGAGTGCACCACCAACTGAACAACATGAAGCGCATAAGCACTTCGTGTGGCCTAACCACTGTCGCCAACCGAAGCACGACTCGGGTTCGTCAAACACATCTTATGTGGTGAAATGAATCCCAACCACGATCTCAAAGCTAGTACCGATTGTTTGGACTATAAACATAGCCCCAAACTTAATCAATCCTTATTCATAGCATGTGGTGTAAAGCATAATAAACAAAGTAATTCAAGCATGTTAATAAGCATATCATAAAGCATGTTATAAAACATGTTGTATAGCATGTTATGAAGCACTATATAAACAAGATTACAAACACATATAGTTCATAAGTAAGCGGTTAAAGTAAACAACCACATGGAGGAAATCATACATGTCTCTAAGGTAGTTGAGAATCCCCTCTCAACACCTACCTAAAGCACCATCATCCAAACACTTATTCTCACAAGCATTTTCACAAACACCTAGAATACACTATTTCAACATACATGATGTATGTTAGCAAAACATGTATTAGGGCTATCCTTTCGCCAAGCAAGTATTTTATCCATATATATTATATTCATACAGCAAATAATCATGGCAAACACATCTCCAAAATTTATACGTATACTGTACTTTCTAGAATACACAATTTCAACATACATAGTGTATATAGCAAAACATGTATTAGGGCTATCCTTTCGCTAAACAAGTAATTTATTCATATATAATATATTCATACAACAAATAATCATGTCAAACACATTTCCAAAATTTATACGTATACCGTACTTTCTACAAATACCTAGAGTATGTAGAATTCCATATTTTTCATCTTGAAACGGAGAACAGACAACACTTTGTACATGTGCAATTGCATGTAGATCATGAATCTATCATTATCTGACATTGAAAGCGTTGAAAACCGTAACCTATACACCTAAAGTCCTCACCTTTCACCGTAGAATCGTAACGAATACGATAGGTTTGTTAGGCTTCCATATTCGGCAATTCGGTAACCTATAGAATGAAATAGGTTAGCTATTTCATAACCTACAACCCTTACAACTCCAAAACAGATTAGGGTTAGGGTTTCTTACCTAGAAACGAAGTCGGATTGACCGAAAAAGCGACAAGAACAGAGTGATGGAGCTTGTGTAGTGGCAGGGGATAGTGGCAGGGAGTTTCTTCCACTTCTCACACTGTTTCTCTCTTTTCTCTCTTCTCTCTCTAGGTTTCTCTCAAATTCGTATGGCTGTGAGAGAGAGAATTCTAAGGTCCTTATATAGCCTAAAAACACTCTGAAATAGACTTGTGGACAAGGTATACTTAGGTTATAACCAAAGCGACTCTGTTTTAGCTCAACGGAGGACTTCTGGCTAGCCTCCTTGAGCCAAAGGTCGGACTTAAGCTCACCAACCTTCGATCTAGGTGGAGTTAATTTTTTGTTTCAGTGGGACTCCCAGATCACGCGTGGCGGACCAGTTTCAGTTCAACGGTCAGCGGATTTCGATCAGAAATTCCAAGTACATGGATATGTTTATGAAATTTTTCCTGATCCGAGGGTGTATTTGGGTCAGATTCTGACGGTCTGGTTGCTTACAAAATGTCCGCAAGCGACACGTGCCAAATTACTATTCAAGATATTTATTTTGTAAAGAAAACAAGTATTTTCACACTCTCTCTCTCCGGACTCAAGTGAACAGACGTGGGACACTGTCTGGATTTGATTTCCGAGATGGTTGTCAAGCCCAGTGAGGCGGTCCTAAGTCCTTAACTTCGTATTATTCAGACTCCCGATGTGCGGTCTAGACCCAATACGGAATTTCAATGTGCTCCCGAGAGCAGTCGGGTAATGAGTTTGATCCTAGACTTTAGGGTAACCTAGCGACAATATTCTACAAGTTTTGGGTCTTGCAGATCGTATTTAAAGCGATTCCAACGGATTTCATGGCTAATCTAGTTTAGCACTTAGTTAACTTTGTCAAATTTCTAAAGGATTTAATCCTAAGTGATTTCTGGTCGAGGTGGTACTCAGGTCTTTGCACGAAAATTTATGAGTCGTTACAGTCTCCACTGCCATTCTTAGTGAAACTAAGAGCGAGAAAGAACCACAAGCCACTGAATCATTTCCGTTAGACAATGAGGAAACTGAAAAAGAAGAAGAACAACAACAAAATAAACTACAAGATGCTTACAATCAACTTTACATCCATAGCATCAACATTGTAAGAAGGCTTGGAATATCTTAAAACAAAAAGGAATTGCCGTAAAAAGATCTGGATAAAACTTTGGAAATTAATACACATCTAATCAATGATTTGCAGCAATATCATTCAGATAATGATAGACTCGAACAAATCAATACTTTCCTGAAATCGAGTCTGAAAAAACTAAACAAACAGGTTGAGCTATTAAAAGACAAAAACATACTTCTTCAAAATGAAAATCATACACTCCTGTTTGATTTAGAAGAATCTAAAAAAATCGCTAAGCTAAACTATAAGTTTTCTCAAAGTAGTGAGAAGTTAGAAAAACTTTTATGCATGGGAAGACCTGGAAAGGACAAGAGTGGCTTAGGATATGATAAATCTAAAACAAAATCTGAAAAATCAACACAAAAGACTAAAAAATATGCAGCTTCGGGAAGTAACACTAGAACTACTTCAATTTGTCATTTATGTGGTGATTCGGGTCATTATAAGTTTGAATGCTTATCACCTAGGAAGACTCAACGAACTCTGGTTAGAATCATATTGGAAAATTCAAACCAACTAGAAAAATTCAAAATGTCCAGAGTCAACCTAGGGATATGGATAAAAGAGATCCACATCCATCACCACCTAAAGTGATTAACAAGGAGCTATTGAATCAAGTAGTCGAGTTAAACAAGAAAACAAAATCTACCACAGTTAAAAATCCTGTCACGAAATGGGTAATGAAAGAAAAGAGAAATTGTCTGGTTACTCACTCAAACCATATACCAGGCAATGAAACTAAATGGTACCTAGATAGCGGATGTTCAAGACATGTCACAGGTGACAAATCTCTCCTTACAAATTATTTTGATCTTGATAATGGAATAGTCACCTATGGAGACGGAAGCACTGTTAAGGTAATTGGACAGGGAAATATTAAAGGAATAGACTTACTCAAAAATGAGAATGGTTTTGCATAAAAGGATTAACTCACAATCTTCTAAGCATTTCTCAAATATGTGACAATGAGCATATGGTTACATTCAACAAGGAAAAATACAAAATCCTAGACCTCTCAAGAAAATCAGTAATGAAGGGTCCTCGTACAAATAACCACTGCTATGTCATCAAAGGTAAAGGAAAGGATGATCCCTATGCTCAGAAATATTGAGCATAGAAAAACAAGTCCAGGTCATGCATCAAGATCTGGATATTTGCTGAAATGATGCAATTTTTGTTGAGCTCTTAATGATATATCTAAGGTTCCTCACCTCAATCTTTTTGTATATAAACATTCTAATGTTTATAATTTTGATTTGAACAATGATTGTATAAAATTTTGCTATGTATATGGTTGATTCAAAGATATATTATATTATACATGAAAGTTTGTGGAAGTGTGGAAAAATGAAAATTATTTACCTTCGATATGACTGTCGATAAGTCATTCTCGATTAATCGATCAAGGGTCGATATCATCGACACCTCATTGGAATGTGAAAAGTCTTATGATCGAGAATGATATCGAAGACAGTTTCGATAACATCAAATGGGGTAGCTCAATATCATCGAAACACTGGTCGATGATATCGAAGATTGCCACCCGATAAAAGGCGGTCGAGCGTAAACAAAAAATTTCATTTTTTCTTTTCATAAAGGCATTTCACTTTTTCCTTGCTCATCCCCTCAGCCGGAAGAACATCGGTGGGTCCCGGAAACTCTTTAAAACTAGTATTACCCCGTCCATTCCATCTTTTCCAGATTCTATCTTGCTTTTAGGTTGGGTATTTCCAGTTTTTTTTTTTTTTTTTTTTTTTTTTTTTTTTTTTTTTTTTTAAGAGGAATTTTTTTCTTCTCTCAAATCTCTGTCTGTATGGGTAAGGACAAAAAAAAGGCATCCAGTCCTAGAGAGTCCTCTAGGGCCTCTCGACAAAAGAACCTTGCTTCAAAGAAGTGAGCAAGAGCCCCTGATCGGGGGACCCCCACTCATCAGAGGTCACGACAAACATCACGTGGTGGGTCCCAATCCGACATACTAGCCCCTCCTCCGGCTAGAGCAAATCCACTTCCAGCTAAATATACGGGTAGGAAGCTCATTCATGAGAGGAATGTAGACAGGGATTGTTTAAAACCATACAATCTGGAATCCCTGTTTGCTACAATCGATTGGTTGCCTGTTCTTGATTTTGGTGGGCCATGTCATCTTGAACGAACACGTAACTTTCTCGCTGCTTATCACTCACCCATGTCTGATCCTCCTTCTATCTTGGTATCTCTTGATGGTGATGATGTACTGATCACTCCTGCTACAATTGCAAACATCCTAGGGCTGGAAATGTCACCCGATGGTCTCCCTGAAATGGACCTCGAAAACGTTGAAATTCGGTCCATGGTTACTAAATACCTCTATCATGGTAGAGACATTCCTTGGTACCAAGCAAATGTATTGAAATCTAAGTTCATGGAACCACGATTTCGGGTCTTGAACGGTATCTTCGCCACAAACATCTATCCTAGAAGTACCAACCGGTTTGATCTCCAGGATTCATGACCATGATAGTGTATTTAATAGCCAACGGGATAAAAATCTGCCTCCTGACTCTGATTGTACATTAGTTGGTCTACGCCGTTCATACATCCAGGGATCTTCACCTGCCCTATCCCTGGATCATAAACATGGTATGCAACACCATCGGCTTCCCAACGACCAGTGATCCAGAACTTCCCCTCTAAGTCTTTAAAAAAAATAACATTTGAAGGATGGACTTGAAGTTCCATAAGTATCCTGAGGATCCAAAGGAAGGAATTCATACAGCAGGAGAAGGAGGCAATGCTCCCACTGAAGAGGCTGGAATGACTGAGGAAGAAGCTCCTGCATCCCATCAAGCACCGTCCACATCTGCACCTGCGCATGCGAAAAGATTTAAGCTCCATCAGGATAGGATTGGCACAATTCAGCGAGATGTCTCCCAGCTCAGGGAATCAGTGAATGAAAGGTTTACCGTCTTGGAACGGTTGGTAAACGGAGTATAGCAGACAGTGCAACAGTTGGTTGATTTGTTCACTTGCCGTCGAGATGACACGACACCTTCTTCTTTGGCTCCATAGTGAGGGTCTCTGAACGCTATCACATTCACCCTCTCTTATTTCTGCGTATAGGCATAAGTATCTTTTTGGATGCTCTACGCTCTCACGAGTAAATGTGATCGCTCCCTAACAGTTTGACAATTTTTTTTGTTATATTGTATATGCCCATGAGTGGGCTTGATACTGATGCTTGGTTTTGAGTGCCCATGAAAGGGCCTGTTTTATTTTTGTGGATAACTGTTTTTATTGCCAGGTTTGGGCAGTATACAATTTTTGGATCTTATGGGCTTTAGCAGATTATAATTCTCACCTCTTTACTGCCCTGTCATTCTCTTGTTATATCATAAATATTGTGGGATGCATATGCTACCTTAAGCTTATATTTATCTACGTGATATCCTGCTTTATTTGATCTCCCGATGTAACATCCCGGATTTTTGCCAACCTGGTATTAGACGTCCTTAGGCGATGGGTCGATCCTAACACCTTATTAACTTGTCAGAACTGAATCCCACACTCTAAAATCGCTCCCGAACCCATTTCTTTCACAAATCCCATCCTTCACCACCTTGCTCTTCAATCTTTCTAAGTACTTTCATCCTAGACACTAAGTTAAACTAGCTAAGTAGTATAACTCGGATCACTTTATATACAAACTACAAAGGCCCAGGTACCACCTCAGACAGAAATCTTACAGGACTAAATCCTTTAGAAATTAAGCGAGATTTAGCTAGTGTTAAACTAGAGTGCCTGTGAAATTAGCACCAATCACTTTAAATGCGATCTGCAAGACCCAAAAGTTGCAGAATCATTGACGCTAGGTTACCCTAAAATCTAGGATCAATCTCATTACCCGGCTGCTCTCGGGAGCATCTCGAAACTCCGTATCGGATCTGGACCGCACGTCGGAAGTCCGATTAACACGAAGTTAAGGAACTAGGACCGCCTTGCTGGGCTTGACAACCATCTCAGAAATCAAATCCAGATAGTGTCCCAGCGCTATTCGCTTGAGCTCAGAGTGAAGAGTGTGAGAAATGTGAAATTAATTTAAAATAAAATATCTTAAATAGTAATCTGGCACAACTCGCTTGCGGATCAGTATTAAGCAACCAGACCGTCAAAATCAGACCAAATTACACCCTTGGATCAGGATAAAATTTCATACACATTTACATGTACTCAGAATCTCCGATCAAGATCCACTGACCGTTGAACTGAAACTGGTCCGTCACGCGTGATCTGGAATCCCGACCGAAATGAAAACTTAATAGAACGTAGATCCAGCGTTGGTGAGCTTAAGTCCGACCTTTGGCTCAAGAAGGCCCGCCAGAAGTCCTCCGTTGAGCTGAAACCAGTTCACTTTGGTTATAACCTAAGTATACTTTGACCTGGAGTCTATTTCGGTGAGTTTTAAGACTATATAAGGACCTTAAACCCTTTCTCTTGGCAGCTATACGAATTTGAGATTGAGAGAGAGAAAAGAGAGAGAAAGTGTGGGAGCAGTGGGAGTTTCTCCCTGCCACTCTTCCCTGCCGCTACGAGCTACACCGCTTCGTTCTAATCGCTTTCCCGGCGATTCCAGCCCCATTTCTAGGTAAGAAACCCTAACCCGAATCTGATTTGGCGCTTGAGTGGTTGTAGGTTATGAAATAGCTAACCTATTTCATTCTATAGGTTACCAAATTGCCGTATACAAAGCTTAGCAAACCTATCGACTCCGTTACGATTCTACGACAAAAGGTGCGGACTTTAGGTGTATAGGTTATGGTTTTCAACGCTTTCAATGTCAGATAATGATAGATTCATGATCTGCATGCAATTGCACATGTACAAAGTGTTGTCTGTTTTCCGTTTCAATTAAAGATGAAAAATATGGAATTCTACATACTCTAGGTATTCGTAGAAAGTACCGTATACGTATAAATTTTGGAAATGTGTATGACATGATTATTTGTCATATAAATATATTATATGTGGATAAATTACCTGTTTGGCGAAAGGACTCGCCCTAATACGTGTTTTGCTTATATACACTATGTATGTTGAAATTGTGTATTCTAGAAAATACCGTATACGTATAAATTTTGGAGATGTATTTGTCATGATTATTTGCTATATGAATATATTATACATGGATAAAATACTCGCTTGGCGAAAGGATAGCCCTAATACATGTTTTGCTAACATACACCATGTATGTTGTAATAGTGTATTCTAAGTGTTTGTGAAAATGGCTGAATGAGTATAGAATTCTCATTCGTGCTCGCCATGACTAATTGTCATGGATATATGATTGTTGTATTGGCGATACCCCTTTGACGAAGGGATTTGCCCTGAATCACGCCACGACCACTATACGCTATATATGTTGAAATGTGTAGCCCAAGTGTTTGTGAAAATGTTCAAATGAATATGGAACTTGGATTCCTACTTGCCATGACTATCTGTCGTGGGTGTACGCGTGTTAAGATTGGGGCAACTCCCTAGTGAAAGGAT
The DNA here is from genome assembly GCA_021015155.1 of Magnolia officinalis. Lineage (NCBI taxonomy): Eukaryota > Viridiplantae > Streptophyta > Magnoliopsida > Magnoliales > Magnoliaceae > Magnolia > Magnolia officinalis. The sequence goes on from JAJHSJ010000008.1 coordinate 36,943,744, forward strand.
TTGGCCTAATACTTATGTGAACAACATATGTCATGCATGTTGATGTATGTAGTCTAAGTGTTTGTTGAAATGTTTGAATGAGTAGTAGTTAGTAAATCGTAATGTTTAAGGGTATTGAGATATGATTCTCAACTCCTTTAACTAAGTGTATGATTTCCTTGGATAGCTGTGTGATTAGGAATTGAATATGTACAAACTCATGCTTGTGTTGTGCTTCATAACATGCTCAACTGATTGTATGATTTTATCTACGTAATGCATATGCTTAAATTCATATTTACGTTGTATGATCCATCATGGGTGATGGGGGAGTGGAGCAACGAGTGCGTGCAACAACCCTGGCAGCCCTAAACAGATAATACTAGACTTTGATTGTGTGATTTGAATCTTGATCCATTACTGCTTTATCTATCTGCAATTGATTGTGTTTGGGGCTATGATTATAGTCCAGACAATCGGTATCAGAATTTGAATTCGTGGCTGAGTTTTATTTGCCACGTGAGATGTGTTCGACGAACCCGAGTCGTACTTCTGTTGGTGATAGTGGTTGGCCACACGAAGTGCTTATGCGCTTCATATCGTTCAACATGTTGTGCGCTCGAGCTAGCCGAGCTCGTCGTGTAACCCGATCTGTCTAATGTATGTTCACCATGTTTGGACGCTACTGCTTGAACCTAGGGTACTAAACTTACTAGTGAAATTCCTTTTAACCATGGTACCTCGATCCGCTAAGACTCATGAGCCGGGCATGGTGGTATGGGACACCGTGGTCGAGCTGTCGGCCTACGCTGGGGCCACGTGCCTCCCCGTAGTGACCAGTGAGCAACCAGACTCGTGAGCCGATTATGGTGGTATGGGACACTATATTCGAGCTGTCGACACCTACGGCGAGAGCGAAATACGGTGAGACCTGTATTCGTGTTGACGGGCAACGAGTCATCCGTAGTGTCTTTGAGTATACTCTAAGGTCTGTGATTGGCGACGAGCCCTTCGTAGCAACTAGAGCATGAGTTGAGCCGAGTACGGTGGGATCTGTATTCGAGCTGACGGCCAGCGATTGAGCCGAGTACGGTGAGACCTGTATTCGAGCTGACGGCCAGCAATTGAGCCGCATACGGTGAGATCTGTATCCGTGCTGAAGGGTGACGAGCCCTTTGTGATGCTTCGCTATGCCTCTTAAACCATACTATCGTATGAGATTAACTAGGACTGACGACCCTAGAATGGATCATGTTTGGGAATGATACAAGGGAGGTACCTTAGTTTTCCAATACTGATGTTTGAAATGGACTAATAATTACTCGGTAATCATGCTCATCATCGCACTGCATGTGCCTGGTTGATGTGGAGCACTGAGGGATGAACGCATTCGCGAACGTAAGATGGTGTCGCATGAGGGTGGTTTGGCAAGGGCATTCATCATGTCATTTCATACTTGCATTTAATAAGAGTAGTTAGGATTGTTTGATTGTACTGCTTTATCATTACTGCTTGACTGAGTTGATAACATGTTAACCTATGCTTTATTGTTCCACTGAGTTGATCACTCACTCCCACGTTACGGGACGGTGTTGTACACACCAACCAGATTTGTTGGGTTTCAGGTGATGGCGATGCTCATGAAGCAGAGCCGGACTACTATGATGTGGAGGAGTTCTCCTACTCGTAGCTCTCTGACAGGTTTATGAAGACCTGTTATTGTATTGACGGGGCTTGATACTTGGGATAGAAGATATTACACTTACACATTTGGTATATTTTAGAAATGTACTTGAAATTTATTAACCTAGTAATGCTATCACACTCTGGAGACTCACTACAGTTTTTATATATTTTATATATCTATCACAGTCTTCCGCTTGCTAATTCACTGTCTCTGGAGTATGATATTCTGTTTTGGCTTAATCTCACTCATGTTTAATGCACTAATACAGACAACATTCAATCATCATTATCTATGTTACATAAGTGATGTTCTGGGAACTCGGGTGTTGAGTTATGCTCGACCCCCGATTTTTCGGGATGTTACACGATGCATACATGGTTTCTATAAATAAGATGCTTGTTCATTCCACTGCTTTGATTCTTACATATCTATCTGGTATATATGTATGCTATCCGAATATTGGTTCTCCCGCTTGGTTCAACTTCAGTTAACATCAACTGTTACTTTTACCTTTGTCAATGACTAACAAAAAGGGGGAGAACAAATTCAAAACACCCCGAAAGGAAAATTGTATATCTACTTGTGATTGGTGATACAGGTGTTAGGGGGAGCAGCTGCAAGGAGAAAGGGGGAGTCTTGTTGTTAGGGGGAGTAGCTTCTAAATGTTTGCATATATGAACTAGATAGCATTGTACAATTGTGTAAAGTTCATGTACGCATAATTTAAGGTGTCAGTAAAGAAGTTGTTCAAGGGTGTTTTGGTATTTTGTCACGTAATTGACAAAGGGGGAGATTGAAAGTGCCCTGGTTTGTCAATTAGCGTGAGTGTTGAGTCGGCAAGACAAAAAAGCTCCATAGGAAGATCAATCAACAGTCTACCTCAACCGGATGTGTGCTCGAACTCGCCATAGGTAAATCTAAGTCTCACATCCCATGTCCCAAAACACCGGGTGAATAAAACTCTTAAAATTGGTTAGAATATCATGGGGTTTTTGGGTTAGAAAACTTCTTTTACGAATTCAAAAAATCTCTAAGTTTTCTACCTCTATCGATTTATCGATAGATTGTCCGATATCATCGAGCAGTGTTGTCGATGTCCTCGATGATCAATCGATACGATCGAAATGAGGACCAAAGATGTCCAACAACCACATACTCTTCTGGATGAAATTATCGATGTATCAATACCCCTATCGATATCATCAACATTTGGAACTCGAGTCTATCGAAGTTGACTCGATAAAATTGACAGCAGAGCTTTGTGTCCCCATTTTTCTAAAGAAAATCATAAAGACCTTCGATATATCGAAGTACTCCTCGATATCCTCGGAATTCAAAAACTGATGATATCGGTTTTGGACACAGTTTTCCAGCAGATATTTTCAGGTAGTTTTTATCTTGTATCGAGGGTCACTCGATAGAATCGATATTCAAATGTCGATGTTATCGAGAATATATCGATGGCATCGAGCATGGACATAACCTATCCAGCAAGCTTACTGGAAAATCATTGAGATTGATCGATGCATCGACACTGTCATCGATATCATCGGTATTCAAATTCTGATGATATCGAGTGTACCTCGATCATATCTGTTGTCCTGAAATATTTCAAAGCAAGTCTCTCTCATTTTCAAATGTCGAGGAATCGAACCTTGTGTTAATACTATCGGAGTTCGAAATCCGATGATATCGACACCTGCCTCGATTCCCTCGACCAGTTGGCAAAAGGTTTCAAAAGCGTATGACATTTGAGTTTGTATCATCGAGCAGCCAGTCGATGTAATCGAGAGTATACGCTCGATGATATCGGCCCTGCTCGATGATATCGAACTCCATCATAAATGCGGCTATTTTATATTCGTTGGAACCTTTTGCCTATATATAGAGAGCTTGTCTTTGGTTGCTGGTAGAGAAAGAAGAGAGTGCTTTTGAGTGTTTAACCTTAGATCATATACCCAAAGCCCTTTCTCTCATGGAAGTTCATCCTCCAATCCACCCTCATCATTGACATTCAATAGAGTAGATTGGGGAATGAACTTCCACATTCAAGGATCCACCAACTACCATCTTAATGGCAAATCATTGAGCTGGGATGCCCTGAATACATAAATGATTGGAATCGCTCTATCTTCCTTATAGGAAAACATTTAGGAGAGTAGGATTCCATTACAACCTTGACCCAACCCGTCGCCATGCATTGGTACATCTTATGAGTTGCAGTTCAAGGAAGCATAAGATTCTTCACCAATAAAGGAGGAAGATCTTCGACAACGCACTGAATGGGGCCCATTTACTTATCCGTAAGTCAATAGAGTCCAGAGGACCCTTGTGATCATTCCTCTATAGGATTGGGTTTAAGGTGGTTCTCACCCCTTGCAAGTCCTCTAGGAAGCCTCCGGCGGCAGTACGTAGTGGGTGCGTTGTGTTGACCCTTGCTCTGTGAAGAGCATAAATAGTTAGGGTCTTGTGGAAGTTCCTTGGCCAGTGTGCCTAAAAGTGGGTGCGTTGTGTTGACCCTTGCTCGTGAGAGCATAAACAGTGAGGTTCCTTGTGTGGATCCTTGGCCAATGTGCATAAAATTGGGTGCTATGTGTTGACCCTTGCTCATAGGAGCATAAACAGTCAGCCTAGGTGTAGGTTGTAAAGGTTAAAGGTGAACCTAATTTAAAACCTTGGGTTTGGGGTGAACCATGTGAAACCTCCTTAGTGAAATCCGGTACACTCAGTGTTGAGTATGGTTACTGGGAGTGGAGTAGACAAGTAGTCGAACCACTATAAAAATGACTGTGTTTGAAATTGTTATTGTCTTTCAGTTGCTCATGTGATTTCCTTAAATATTTTCATATTTAATTATCTGAGATCACACCTCACACACATGCACAGTCATATCCATCATAAACTAGTTTGTATATTGTTCATCTCTTAAATAGTTTGTGATTGGATCCTCTACCAGGCTTGGAAGCCAGTAGAGTTGCTTTTGAGTAATCCTAATATATGCTTGTTATATGGATTAGAGTGATAGGATTTTAAATTGTTATAAAATTATTCACCCCCCTCTAGGACATATTGGCATATTCCTACTTCAACTAAAGCAGTCTTTACCGTAATTTCAGAATATACTTGAAATGACACATGAAGGAACTAACATTGTCAAGAATCTAAGATTCAAATCCTTACAACAAGGTTTGAAGAAATCCATATGGAGGAAAACGAATCATTCATGGATTTCTTCACCAAATTAAATGACATTGTAAATTCTATGTAGGGCCTTGGAGAAAAAGTCCCTAAAAGCAATGTGTGTGCAAAAATCCTACGATCGCTTCCTGACCGGTTTAATTCTAAAGTCACTGATATACAAGAATTAAGGGACACTGATACAATGAAGGTAGAGGAATTAGTGGGATCTCTACAAACCTATGAGTTGATTTCATCAAACCACGTATCGATAAATCGACAAAGGCAGAAAACTTTTAGATTTTCCTGATTTTGCAAAATAGTTTTCTCACCTTAAACCCTAAGATGTTCTATCCATTTTTAAGGGTTTTATATACCCGGTGTTTTGGGACATGGGATGTGAGGCTAAGGTTTACCTTTGAAAAGTTCAGGCACACATCCTGTTGAGGCAGATGCTTGAACAATCTTCCTATAGGGCTCACTTGTCTGGCTGGCTCAACACTCACGCTAATTGACAAACCAGGGCACTTTCAATCTCCCCCTTTGTCAATTACGTGACAAAACACCCTGAAGTCCTAGAACAACATCTAGACCAACACCCTAAATTGTGTGTACATGAACTTTACACAATTTTACAATGCTATTAAGTTCACACACACGAATGTATCATTCAGTAGTTGCTGCTCCCCCTGTCTTCTTGCAGATGCTCCCCCTAACACTTGTACCGCCATTAACAAATAGATACACACAATTTTCTTTGTGGTGGGATTTGTTCTCCCCCTTTTTGTCAGTCATTGGAAAGGGCAATATCTCAATATATGTTGACTGAAGTTGTAGCATAAAGATATGAGAGAATCAATAGAGACCCAGATATTACCATACATACCAGATACATCTCTAAAATGCATAATCAGTAAGAGACAGATGTAACAGATATTGACATCTCTATTTGCATGGAAACCATTAATGCTTACCAGGTCAAAAGGAGAGCTGTGATTTTAACAAAAATAGTAGCATAGCTTTAAATGTCGTAAATCACAAAACCAATTCTCAATTGTTAAGGAATATGCAGGAGAAAGCAATCACAAGTTATACTAACATTTCTCAGAATTTCACGCATAATTGAGAACAGAGAGGTATGACAACAAAGATATATGAACTATAAATCAGCCATTAACAAAAATATCCAAAATAAAAACTGCCCAAGCATGGCAGTATTACATCATCCATCCCAAACCAATAAAACTAAATATCTAGCCCAACCATGGGCTTACAAGTATGTTCCTCATGCAGAGGATATCCATAAACCATTCCCAAAAAAAAAAAAAAACTGTTAGACCTTTTATGTTAGGTAGCCGTCACATACACTCATAAGATCGCAAGGCATTTAAAAAGATATCCATGCCCATACGCTGAGATGAGTATCTGGTGTATGTGACGGCATGAAGACTATTGATACTATGGTGGAGGAGCTGATGAAGATGGTGTTGTATCGTCTCGTCAGCGAGTTATCAGATCGACCAATTGTTACACCAATTGTTATACGCTAGACATCATCTTCTCTAATATTGAGAACTGCACATCATGTCTCCCCAGCTTATCCTCTATTCAAGCTAATCCCCGTTGTGTTGCCCCGACCCTATCTTGGTGAAACTTAAAGCGTTGGGTTTGAGCCGAACCAATTGGATCTGGAACTTGTTGTGACTCTAGAGGATCTCCACCAGTCGGTGTTGTGTCTTCTCCCGTTTCTCCACCTTCATGAATAGCTTCCTCAGATTGTTCTTCCAGATAGGCATGAAATTTAAGATCCAGTTTTTGAATATTGACCTTGTTAAAATGCTTGAGAGGACGCTCAGGATCGTCTGTCTGAGGAATACCGATTGTATCGCATATCACATGAATGATGTGAGGAAAGGGCAAATGTACTACTCTGGACTGGTGGATGACACGTGCTATTTGGTGAAGGATCAAGGTAGGCAGACAAAGTTTGACTCCAGTGGCAACACAATACATAATCATGGCCATGAACCTGGTAAGATCAGCACGATTGGGTCCACGAGGATAAGCATTTGATCAAAATATCCCGTGTAAGACTCGGTATCGAGGGTGCATATATTTTGCCTTTAATGCATTCCCTTGGTACCATGGGATATCTCGATCCTGACACAGGAATTTTGTAATTGTAGACTGAGTGATGGGATTTTCAAGATTGAGGTCAAACAACCTACGCTCATACACTAAGTGCTTTTCAAGTATGTGTGGAGGAGGACCCACATACTTGAAAAGTGCTCAGGGAGGGTCCATGTCAATCCTACGCTCATACACTAAGCGTTTCCACATTGTAGGGTTTTATGCAGTCCCTATCAATCCTACGCTCATACACTAAGTACCTCCCTGAGTACTTTTCAAGTACGTGTGGAGGAGGACCCACAACAGTATGTGGCGGTGTTGGTGCTTCAGCCGGAGCTTCTCTATGAGATGACTACCGAGTAGAGGAGCTCCATGGGCGTGCAGGGGATCGTTGAGACCAAGCCCTTCCTCTTTCTCTTGAGGCCACGGATTTCTTTCTGGTGGGCCTAGATGACTCACCGATGGCAGGAGACTTTCCTTTCTCCTTACTCATTAGAATAACTTAGAAGGAAATGTCAAAGAAAAGGAATCTGACAAAACCAACGATTATGAGGACTAACCCGAAATTCCCAACTAGAAAGGCCCTAACACAACGAAGTATATGTTGAGGAATCAAGAGTATGTGTCAGAGATTACCTGATTCAAGTCACCCTAGATGGTAGGCGGTTGACAAAAGATGAGAACCACGGAAGAAACTCCCAGAGAAATCGAACAGCGAGAGAAGGGAGCAAAAAATGATTTTTCCTACTCGTCCACTATTTATCGGGCGGTGACCTTCGATATCATCGAAGTTTTATTCGATGAAATCGATATACCCCATTCGATGTCATCGAAGAGGTCCTCGATAACATTCTAGAACATGTGACGCTTCTGATTTCGAAAGGGCGTCGATGATATTGATATTTGTTCGATTTAATCAAGGATCCATACGATTCATCGACAGATTTATCAAAGAGAAGGTGTATATCATTCATTTCAGCATTTCGATGTTCTTTCATATATGTATAACTTAGTATATTTTCATATCAGTTCGTATACACATCAAAATTTGTACAAACATTGTACCATCCAAAATTATAAACATCAGTAATGTTTATGCACAAAAGAAGTTCCTGAGGTATAGAAACCTCTAATATATCATGATAATCATCAACAAAAATATGCATCATGTGCATCCATTCATCCAGACTTAGATGCTATAGCTTGGGCATGTTTTCCATTCTCAGTTGTTACTAAGCATATGGATCGTCCTTCCCATTGCCTTTAATGACATAGCAGTGGTCACTTGTGCGACAACCCTTCATCACTGGTTTACCTGATAGGTCTAGGATCTCGCATTCTTGCTTGTTGAATGTAACCACATGCTTGTTGTCACATATTTGAGAAATGCTTAGAAGATTATGTGTCAATCCTTTTATGCAAAAGGCATTCTCATTTTTTAGCATATTCATTCCTTTGATAGTTCCCTGTCCTATTACCTTAGCAGTGCTTCCATCTCCATAGTTGACTATCCCATCATCAAGATTTGAATAATTTGTGAGGAGAGATTTGTCACCTATGACATGTCTAGAGCATCCGCTATCCAGGTACTACTTAGCATTATTGCCTGTTATATGATTTGAGTAGTAACGAGGCAATTTTTCTTCTCTTTCACTACCCATTTTGTGACAGGATTTCTTACTATGGTAGTTTTTGCTTCATTAATCAAGTTGGGTAACTGAATCATGTTTCCTTGTTTCATAAATTCATTTGTTTTTTTATTTAATTCAGTCACCTAATCCAACAGCTCCTTCATTCTCTTGGTCATTCTGGGTGGAGATGGATATGTTCCTTTTTCCATATTGTTTAGTAAATTCTTAGCATTCTATATTGATTTTCCGGTTTGTCTGTATTTACCAGTATGATTCGAATGGGAATTAGATTGAGTCCACCTTGGAGCAATACATTCAAATTTGAAATGGCCAGAGTCTCCACACAAATGACGGATAGAAGTAGTTGTTGATTTACTTCCTCATGCAGCGGATTTCTCAAACGTTAGTGATGCATTTTTGGATTTTGATTTGAATTTGTCATATCCTAATCCACTCTTATCTTTCTCAGGTCTTCTCATCCCTAAGAGTTTTTCTAATTTTTCACTACTCTGGGAAAATTTATAATTCAGTTCAGCGATTTTCTGGATTTCTCTACATCAAACATGAGTGTGTAATTTTCATTCTTTAGATGCTCATTTTCATCTTTCAATATATCAATCTGTTTAGTAAGTTTCAATGATTCAGATTTAAGGGACAGATTGATTCTTTCCAGCTTATCGTTTTCAGAGTGGGATTGTTGTAGATCATTAATCAAGTGTGTATTGATTTCCAATGTTTTGTCTAGATCTATTTAGAGCAATTTATTTTTGTTTTCATTTATCCCAAGTCTTATAAGGATATTGATGTTATGGATATAAAGTTGATTATAGGCATCCTGTAGTTTATCCTTTTCTTCTTCTTTCTCTGTTTCCTCATCATCAAATGGAAATGATTCAGTGGCTTGAGGTTCTTTGATTTTCTCAGTTTCTATGGGAATTTGGAGGCTGTAGAGACCATAAGAATTTTCAGAGATTTTTTGTCACCATTGTAAGGCCCGTATCCTAAACCGTATCGTTCCGTAGGCTTCCGCGGTCCTCCCGGTCGAATTCCGCCAACCCTAGACTTGTATCCGACGTTTGCACGCGATCCTAAGTCGAGTCCTGCATACCGAAGTCAGCTCGACCCGAAACTTGTACCCTAGTGACCACGCCGTCGCCACGGTTCCAACGCCGTGACTCACGCACCGATCCAATACTCGGGCCAGGAGATATGGGCCCGCGTTCATTCTGAAAAAATACTGTGCGTTGCGAATTTCGAGAGAATCTCTACAACATGTCCCATCAATCAATTAATCAATCAAGTCAAGTACACTCCATACCACAAGTACAAGCAACCCATCCCTTTCCCTTTCTCAAAGTCAACTCTCTCTCTCCACCCATCCCTCTTTCACCCAAATTTCAACTAAGCCCATACCGTAACCATCCTTTCCTTACAAAAACTACTCCATCCATCCATTTCATCCATTATTTCTCTCTTTCTCTCATTTCTATCTTTACTCTCCAACCCCAAGAGCAACACCCAACATCCAAACTCACTCTTCCAAATCCAAGAGTGGCCCACTTGCCCACTCTCTCATCTCCCATCTTAACCATTCATTCATCATCTACCTCCATCAAAATTGAAGGCAAGGAGCATAGGAGTCCAAGGAGCTAAAGGAGGAGTGCAATAGGTGGGTGATCCACTGTTAAATTTCTTTTTTTGGGGACCACATGTGGTGGGACCTGTTTGAAGCATACATGTAAGAAATGGAGGGCCCATAGTGGCGGGGTCCCTCCTCTCCATCACGATCTCTCCCTCTCTCTTTTTCTCTCTCTCTCTCTCTTTGATTGAATGACCCACCATGAAGTATGTATTTGATCCATGTCGTCGACCGAGTGGCTCACATGGCCGTCCGTTCGAACAGGCCCGAATGAAGGGAAAACACAAGTAACAGCTTGATCTGGATCTGATGTGGGCCACACGTGTGGACCCACCGTGATATGTGGATTAGATTCCACACTGTCCAGAGCGTCCAGGCCCTCTGGACGTTAGACCATTTAAATAGATATATATAAATATTATAATATATACATGCTATATTTTATATATATATATATATATATATATATATATATATGTACATATGTTTTGGAGGTGGGCACCATGTGTGTAACGCCCTAAAAATAGGGGGTCGAGCATAAACTCAACTCCCGAGTTCAAACGCATCACTTATGCAACATAATGCATGATGATTGAATGTTGTCTGTATTAGTGCATTGAACATGAGTGAGATTAAGCCAAAACAACATATCATACTCCAGAGACAAGTGAGATAGCAAGCGGAAGACTGTGATAGATATATAAACTATATAAACTGTGGTGAGTCTCCAGAGTGTGATAATGTTACCAGGTTAACTATTTACAAGTACAAGTCCAAAATATATCAAATTGAGGAAGTGTAATGTCTTTTATCCCAAATACCATAACCCCGTCAATGCAATTCTAGGTCTTCATAGACCCGTCAGAGAGTTACATGTAGGAGAACTCCTCCTCAACATCATAGTAGTAGTCTAGCTCTGCTTCATAAGCATCGCCATCACCTGCAGCTAAGACAGTCTGGTTGGTGTTGCAAGCACCGTCCCGTAACGTGGGAGTGAGTGATCAACTCAGTGGAACAATAAAGCATAGGTTAACATGTTATCAATTCAGTCAAGCAGTAATGATTAAGCAGTACAATCAAACAATTCTAAATACTCTTATTAATGCAAGTATGAATGCAGTCATGATGCATGCCCTCGGCAACATACTCCCTCGTGCGACACCATCTTACGTCCGCGGCATGCTTTCATCCCTCAGTGCTCCACATCTTTCAAGCACATGCAGTGCGATGATGAGCATGATTACCAAGTTGTTATTAGTCCTTTTCATACAGCGGTATTGGGAAACTAAGGTACCTCCCTTATATCATTCCCAAACAATGATCCATTCTAGGGTCATTAGTCCTAGATACTCTCATACGATGATGCAGTTCTAGGTCGCTGTAAAGGGCTGTCAGGGATATTACATGCACTCGTTGCACCGCTCCTCCATCACCTTATCAATACAGGCCTAGTTTATACTCTGTTTACTACGGGAAGATTCATCGCCTCTCTGCAGATTCAGAGTATGCTCGAGGTCACTACACCGGGTACAGTCTGCCAGGGCTGTTACACGCACTCGTTGCACCGCTCCCCCATCACTCATCAAAGCAGTGTAGGCCGACAGCTCGAATACAGTGTCTCATACCACCGTATTCGGTTCACAAGTCTGGTTGCTCAATGGTCACTACAGGGAGGTTCGTGGCCCCAGCGTAGGCGGACAGCTCGACCACGGTGTCCCATACCACCATGCCCAGCTCATGAGTCTTAGCGGATCGAGGTACCAAGGTTAACGGGATTGCACTGGTAAGTTTGGTACCTTAGGTTCAAGCAGTGGCGTCCAAACATGGTGAACATACATTAGACAGATCGGGTTACTTGACGAGCTCGGCTAGCCTGAGCGCACGACAAGTTGGACGACATGAAGTGCATAAGCCCTTCGCGTGGCCAACCACTATCGTCAACCGAAGTACGACTCGGGTTCGTCGAACACATCTCACGTGGCGAATGAATCTTAGCCACAAATTCAATCCCGTTACCGATTGCCTGGACTATACAATAACCCCAATCACATTCAATTACAAAACAGTTAAAGAAGTAATGGATCAAGATTTCTAATCATACAATCGAATATCCAATATTGTCCGCTTAGGGCTGTTAGGGCTGTTGCACGAAATCGTTACACCACTCCCCCATCACCCTTCACGGATTTATGGAATACAACTTAAACATGTGAAGTAGTTAGGACAGAATTAAATAAACAAGTAATTCAAACATATTAACAAGCATGTTATAAAACACCATGCAAACAGGAAATCCAAACACATACATGTCATGAACTAGTAAGTGATTAAACTAACAACTTACATGAAGGAAATCATACACACCACTAAGGTAGTTGAGAATCCTATCTAAACACCTACACAAGGCACTACTAGCTTAAGTACATACCTATACAAGCATTTTCACAAACACTTAGACTACACATTCCAACATACCGATAATATACTAGTTAAAATACAAGTAGTGGCGAATCCTTTCACAAAGGATTGCCACATGAACCACGATCATGTATTCACGACCAACAGTCATGGCAAGCATAAATCATAGTTTCATATTCATTCGAGCATTTCTACAAACACTTAGGCTTCAACTAGCACATACACGACGTATGTTAATATAACAGGTGTTAGGCTAATCCGTTCACCCAGAAGTTGATACACATGTATCTAACATACATAGATAACAATTAATTATGGCAAACACAAATCCATATTTCATACATATACGGTATTTTCTACAAATACGAGGAATATAGTATATTCAACATAGTTAACGTATAATCGAA
>JAJHSJ010000008.1:36956911-37146723 GCA_021015155.1 Magnolia officinalis
TTTGCCGATTGACCAATATCATAGAGTGATATAAGGTGACTATCATCTTGTTGCCAATAATCGTCACTTACTGAAGATATAACATGGGCGTGACTTTGGTAAATCTCATGTAATAGTATGCTTATTACGGCTATTGTATAGTTGTTGCTTGATCTGCTCCCTTTTGATTGGATAAGATTTTCTCTGAGAATCTTATAATCAAAATATTTTTAACCTTTCGAGAACAATAATTTTTGATAGGAATAAATTTGTAGGCATTCTGATTCATAATTTGGTAAGTCTTGTCGATATAATCTTCAGTGATAATATATTAATCGTCTCATTTAGGATTTAAACTTAGCTTTGGTCTTATAAAGTGACCTTCAATAAATCACAGTATATCATCTTTCTCGAGAATATGTATATTGAATCTCTTCGTGTCTTAATTGGTATTATAACCTAGTATTGTCAATAATCTAGAGATAATTGTCATTTCAAAAATCTTGCAGGTAATTGGCCAAGGCTCAGAAATAATTTTACAATGGCTTCCCTTTTTTTAGAATATATATAATTTGGAACAACTTTATCAGCCGTAACAATAATCCAATAACAATTATAATCTCGGGCTTGAGCTTAATATGTAATAACTCAGCCGTGGTAAGCATTAATATATATAACTCAGCCGTGGTAATGATTCTTGCCTTAATGTTGACCTGTAAGAATTGATTTGACAATTGTCATATCAGGAAATCAACAATTACCTTCTTTGGGCTTAAGTGGATTAAGAATTTCGTCTCGCTACTTAAAAGTATATGAACAGATTTTGAGAAATTGTCTTTCTTTAACTTTTCCATTTGCTATATCATTCTTCGTCTTTGCTTTATTGAGGGATAAAAACCCGTGAAGAGATATGACTGAAGATCATTCTGTATTAATATTATTTGTCTATTATATTGTTACATAGCTCTTCTTTTACGCATAAGCATAATGAACTATACTAACACTATAATCTTATTCCCTTTCTCGAAAGATTATTATGCTTTGGACTCGCTATTTTTTCTGTTTCTGTCATGTTATTCAATCACAATTTCACCATTGTCAATCATCCTTTATAGCTTTTCCTAAGGGAATTACAATTTTATGTATGATGTCCAATGTACGGTGATAATGACAATAATCTTTTCCTCTTGTCTTTTCAATTTATTTGAGGTATCTTAGCCAAGGTAATTCGATACTCTTCATAGCCAACAATTGATTCAACATATGAAGTATGTCTTTTCTTGTGAACGTATACTTTACTGGTCTTTATATTATCTAGACCTTTTATATGTCATCAAACTGCATGCTCGTTTCTATCTTCTTCATCAATGTTTCTTCATCATCCTAATCATCGTCTTTATTTTTTCTTATTTTCTAGTGATGTTGGCCGGAGTGTTTCATGAGAACTCTGGCATAGTAACTTTTGTAAGAAGTAGCATTCTTCCAATCATCTTTTCAAGAGCATAAGCTTTTATAGCAAGATCATGAAAGGTTTGTATATTTGCACTAATCAGGATGAATGCTACTTCTGGTCTTATACCTTCTCAACATAACCTATTTTGATTCTCCCAGAAGATATGGACATGATGCCCCTAAGGCTCTCCATCGACTGATGAATTCTTCGACCAATTCGTCTTCTTGTTGACAAGTAGAGGCTAATTCAATTAAACTAACTTCTCTGTTTGAAGAGAAGAAGTTTACCATAAAACATCTTGTATCTGTTCCAAGTATAAATAGATCATGAAGTTAAAGTTGAATACCACCTAAAATGCTTTTCCTGTAAGAGAAGACCCCAATAATCACAGACAATATTGAGGAACTCTCTAGAGATTTCCATTATTGTTATGAAGTGCATCTGGTGACCTGTCCCCATTAAATTTTTGAAAGTTCGGGTGTTTTGAAATCAACGGGAAATAACATTTCTTTTATTTCGGAGGGATACGGTGTCTGGTATCGAAATTTTTTATTCTGGCCTATATTCTGGCCTATTTTCTTCTCTAGATGAATGGTTTACCCTTCTCTAGTACTTTCTTGTATTGATCGTCTCGTTGGTGTTGAAGAAGCAGAATCATTCCGGCCATCACGTGGCATTGTCTATTCCTGATCGTAACTGATTTACCCTTCTCTAGTACTTTTTGTTGTAGTGATCGTGTGTTGTCGATGTAATTCACAGCAGATCCTTTAGGTGTGAAGTAAACAACTACATGAGTCAGGAGAAAAGCCTGAAAGTGCCCTGGCTTGTCAAGTTACATGAGTGTTGAGTCAGATCGTCTACAGAGCCTGATAGGAAGATCAATTCAAGCGTCTGCCTCAACCGGATGTGTGCAAGCTCGCCACAGGTAAACTTATAGCCTCACATACCATGACCCAAAACATCAGGTGAATAAAACCCTTAAAAATAAGTTAGAAAATTATAGGGTTTTATGGTAAGAAAACTTTTTCAAAATAGAAAATCTCTAAGTTTTTCTTGCTTTGTCGATTTTATCGAAACACCCTCGATATGATCGACCTGCGCTGTCGAGTCCTCGTTGCTTCATCGATACCATAAAAAAGAGGACCAAATGTCCAGTAACTTCACAACATATCTGGACGAATTATCGATGTATCGATACACCTATCGATATCATCGATACTCAAATCTGAGCCCATCGAAAGTGGCTCGATAAGTTCGACAGACAGTTTTTTTGGGCCCTATTTTTTTGAGAAAATTTCAAATTTCTTCGATATATTGATGCGCCTTTGGATATGATCTAAAATTAAATATCGATAAGATCGGAAGTTCATCGATGATATCGATCGTGGGCGCGCATTTCTTCCAGAAGATATTTCAGGTTGTTTTTAACTTTGATAGGAGGCCATTCGAGGAAATCGATATTCGTATGTCAATGATATCAAGGCCGAGTCGATCGCATCGAAACTGGACACAACTATCCACCAGCGAGTTTACTGGTAAATCTATTGGATTTATCGATGCATCGACATTGCCTTCGATATCATCGATATACAAATTCTGATGACATCGACTGACCCTCGATCATATCCTAAAAACCTGAAATATTCCATGACAAGTCTCTCTCATTTTTCAAGTGTAGATAGTCGACCTACCATCAATGGAATCAGAGTTCGAAATCTGATGATATCGACAGTGGTTTCGATTCATCGACCATCTGGCAAAAGGTTTCAAAAGTGTATGACTTTGAGTTCAAGTCATCGAGCAGACCATCGATGTTATCGAGAGTATACGCTCAATGATATCGAACTCAGTCATAAATGTGACCGTTTTATATCCGTTGGAACCTTTTGCCTATATATAGAGGACTTGTCTATTGTTCTGGTAGAGAAAGAAGAGAGTGCTTTTGTGTTTCAACTTATATCTTATATCCAAAGCCCTTTCTCTCAAGGGAGTTCATCCTCCAATCCACCCTCATCATTGATATTCAATAGAGTGGATTGGGGAATGAACTTCCACATTCAAGGATCCTCCAGCTACTAACTTAATGGTAAATCATTAAGTTGGGATGCCTTGAATACATAGGATTGGAATCGCTCTATCTTCCTGATAGGAAAACATTTTGAGAGTAGGATTCCATCTTGACCTTGATCCAACCCGAAGCCGAGTATTGGTACATCATTTTGTATTGCGGATCAAGGGAGTAGAAGACTCTTCGTCAATAAGGAAGAGGAGATCTTCTGCATTGTGCTTATCAGGACTCATCAACTTATTTGTAATTATCTAGAGTCCAAGAGGACACTTGTGATCATTCCTTTGTAGGATTGAGTCTTAAGTGGTTCTCACCCTTTGAAGTCCTCGTAAGAGGCCTTCGACGGGAGTGTACGTGGTGGGTGCGTTGTGTGGACCCTTACTCTGTGGAGAGCATAAACATCTAGTTAGGAGTGAACCAGTAAAACTCTAGGTTTGAGGTAAACCGTGTAAAATCTCGGGTTTGAGGTGAACCATGTAGAAACCTCCAGTAGGGTCTTATGGAAGATCCTTGACCAGTGTGCCTAAAAGTGGATGCGTTGTGTTGACCCTTGCTCGTGAGAGCATAAACAGTCGGCCTCAGTGTAGGTTGTAAAGATTGAAGGTGAACCTGATTTAAAACCTTAGGTTTGAGGTGAACCGCTGTGAAACATCCTTAGTTAAATCCGGTACACTCAAGGGTTGAGTGCGATTACCGGGAGTGGAGTAGACAAGTAGTCGAACCACTATAAAAATGACTGTGTTTGTAATTGCTTTCTGTATGTGTGAATTATGTCAATGCATTCATATTTATATATCTGATCACACCTCACACACATACACAATCACATCCAACATAAACTAAGTTGCATATTGCTATATCTTGAATAGTTTGTGATTGGATCCTCTACCTAGCTTGGAAGCCAGTAGAGTTACATTTGAGTAATCCTGATAATTGCATATTCATAGGATTAGTGAAGCAGGATTTTTAAATAAATCAAAAAAAAATTTAAAAAGTCCTATTCACCCCCCTCTAGGACATATTGGCATATTTCTTCTTCAACTAGTGTGGTCTTCACCGCCATTTCAAAGCCATTGCGGTTGTGTAAGGATAGAATACTTGTTATTCGAAACAAAGTATCAGTTTATTTTAATTAATTAAAATTGTACTTTATTTTAGAGGTGAAGGGGAGGATGTTCCCGTTGGGAGTCGCCATTTTGGCGTCTATTTGACATGAAATAGTGATAAAAGTTCTCTGAATATTTTCTAAGTTATCATCGAATAATAATAAATTGTACTTTATTTTAGAGATAAAGAGGAGGATGTTCCCGTTGAGAGTCACCATTTTGGCGTCTATTTGACATCAAATAGTGATAAAAGTTCTTTAAATATTTTCTAAGTTATCATCGAATAATAACAAGTCCCTAGCAGAGTCATCATTTTGTTTCAACAAAAAACAAAGGTATTTCGATAGGGAAATTATCATTTAATAATAACAAAGAAAGATTACAGAGAATAATCATCACAAAGTATTTTATTCATTCTAAGTTTGTTTACATCCTCTTATCCCTTGATTCAGAAACAAAGTACAATGAGAGAAACGAAGAGCAGTTTAATGGTAATTTTGACAACATTTCAGTTCGAAAAGTGTCTGTTGCATTGACAAAGAATTGCTCAAGCTTGAGATCCCATGTTCTTTACTCATATGTGTACAGTTTGTACACAGGAGGACAAGTCGTGAATATGTCAAACTATTATGCGGTATTTCCGTTGTGCCCCGGGAGCTCCTTGAATTTCTCTTACTTCTGTTCCTCTTAAATGAGGACAAGAGAGGGGTATTATAGGCTTTTCACACATTTGAAGGCCATTTTCGTGCAATAAACCTCTTAACTCCGCACAACAGGTTTGCTCGCGCAACAAATCCGCGCAACAGGTTTGTTCGCGCAATAGCTTTGCTGTGGAGTCTGTTCTACGCGCAACAGAGGACCGGGAGCCTGTTCTGCCCATAGTGGAGCATCCAGTCCGAGAGACTGACCACACAAAAAGGAGAACTAGTCTGGGGGAAGCTAGCACGCAATAAAGAGTACAGTGAGGATTAAACCCGCATAATAGTACTTCTTGGGCTGGAGGGATGATCATGTAACAACGCTTCTGCACTCTAACAGGGGGCGCACAACAGTGCTTCTGTACTCTAATCGGGGACGCACAACAGTGCTTCTGCACTCTAATGAGGGGGCGCGCAACAGTGCTTCTACAATCTAATCAGGGGGCACACAATAGTGCTTCCAAGGGAGAGAGAGAATTAGTGCGCAATAGACATCCAAGGGAGAGAGAGAGTTAGCGTGCAACAGACATCAAAGGGAGAAAGAGAGGGAGAGAGAGAGTTAGCATGCAACAAACATCAAAGGGAGGGAGAGAGAGAGAGAGAGAGAGAGAGAGAGAGAGAGAGAGAGCACGCAACAGAGATCCAAGAGAGCGGATCCCGCACAATGAGGAGGAACAAAGAGGGAAAGAGGTTGTCCGTGCAACATGGGATACACCAGTATGGTGAGGAGTTGTTCATACAATGAAGCTTCCAGGAAATCTTCATAACAAATGCATATTTGTGCCCCAACAAGCACCATCGGATGTCATCGCATATTATCAACATAATGAAAATTGTACTTGCATCAATGATATTACCGACTATCGATCATTGCTGACTATCGCTGGCTATACATCGTTGATTATTTTATGACAATAGTGAGCGCCCATGAAGACCAATTATGCATAAGCGCATAAGTCTTATATTAGCAGCAATGGCAATTCATTTTTATGGCAGCAGTGAGCGCTCGAGCAGGCCAACCACACACGAAACCTATATACAATGTTTCAAAAACTTAAAGAGCCCGAAATCGGTGGTAAACTATAATTGCTCCTTGAGCCCAACCCAAAATCGGCGATAAACTATAATTACTCCTTGAGCCCAGCCTAAAATCCGCAGTAAACTATAATTGGTCCTTGAGCCCAGCCCAAAATCTGCGGTAAACTATAATTGCTCTTTAAGCCCTGTCAAAGTCAACTCTAGTAAAAGTCAAGTCGAGTCAAAGTATGTTCAGTCTCAAAGTTATACTCATTTCAACACTTTAAGAGCTTAAACTATGGACCGAAGTTGACATATTAATCATATTGATATGACTAATCTCACAGACTAATGGACTAAATTCTACAAAGAATGTAATAAATGCAATGCAAAATGTGCTGACAAGCATGGAAAATGAAATGACCAAATCATTGTCATATTATATATCGTAAATAAAGGGAACACGCAGTGCAAATCATTACGCATTCTAATTATTTCAATGTCATCAATGCATTATGATTATTTTAGAATTGTTATCATTCTAAAGTCTTCAAACATATCTTGAAATTATCAATACTTCATGAGACTGAACTGAAAAGTTGTGATATACTGAGATACTAATTCTGATTAATTTGGCAGGAAATATTACAATTCAAAATCCTAGATTATACAGATCATGAATGAAGGAACCATCCTCAAAGATTATTGCAGCAGGAATAACATTAAAGAACAATTCCGTAGTTATAGAGTTCAAAGAAAGAGTCGTTGGAGTTGATCGAAGAGATTGTTGCAGCAAAAGTAGCATTGAAAGATAGTTCATGGAGTCACCACAACTATTACAGTGGCAAGTTTCAATGAAAAGAGAATTGTGCAAATAAGGGAGTTAAAACTATGGAGGATGCAATTGTGGCCATGTTCATAGAAAGGAGTTCTATCTGATTGACCGCTATGAAGAGAGAGTACTTTCATTGCTGTCATTATCCTCCCTATTGAAATATTCGTTCAGTGCTTTTGACTAGAAGCATTCAGTCTTCCATTCAAGCGCAATCATTTACCGTTTCATTTGAGCGCAATCATTCAGTCTTCCATTCGAGCACAATCATTCAGTCTTCCGTTCGAGCGCAATCATTCAGTCTTCCATTCGAGTGTGATCATTCAGTCTTCCGTTCGACCTCGACTGTTGAAGATCTTTGTTCAAGAGATCCTTCTCTAACGTGAAAGGATTTTTGTGTAAAAGAAGATCGATCCTTCACTTGATTTCATAGGACAAATCAAGGAAGGTTCGATGGGGCATCTATTGGGGCACAAAAAATATTCTATCTCTCTCTCTCTGGAAGTCTCATTACACTTCCATCTCCTTAGTGTGGAAATTGCATTACGTGGGTCAACTCCCCAGATTGTTCCCTCTATTGCGCGAGTCAACACCCCAGCTTATCATTTCCATTGCGCGCACTCACTCACCATTGTGCATACACTGTATATCCTTGAATCCCATGTTGTGTGCTCACTCTTAGAGTGCAGAAGCACTGTTGTGTGCCCCCTGTTAAAGTGTAGAAGCACTGTTGTGCGCCCCCTATTGCGCAGGTCTAAGAGGTTTATTACGCGAAAATGGCCTTCACACATGTGAAAAGCCTATAAATATCCCTCTTTGGTCCTCATTTAAGAAGAACAGAAATAAGAGAAACTCAAGGCGCTCCCGGGGCAAGATGAAATCGGAGCACAATAGAACTCCGTACAATGGAAATCCTGTACAACGGAAATCTCCCACAATGGAACTCCCGCACAATGGAAGTCTCCCACAATAGAAGTACCCGCACAACAGTTTGACATATTCGTGACTTGTCCTCCTGTGTACAAACTGTAACATATGAATGAAGAACCTGGGATCTCAAGCTTGTACAATTCTTCGTCAATGCAACAAACACTTTCGAATTGAAATGCTTTCGAAATTATCATTAAACTGCTCTTCATTTTTTTTCATTGTACTTTGTTTCTAAATCAAGGGATAAGAGGATGAAAACAAACTCAGAATGAATAAAATATTTTGTGATGATTATTCTCTGTATTCTTTCTTTGTTATTATTGAATGATAACTTTCCTATCGAAATACCTTTCATTTCTTGTCAAAATAATTATATTAGTGATAATTGAATGATTTAGATTGAGAGAGAACCTCAATTTATAGGCAAAGAAGTTGTTTCTTCCACTGGCCCAAGCACTAGATTATGTTCTAACAGATTTCCGGATTTGAGCAGGATAAGATTTAACAAACCTCCAACTAGTCGAAGGCCCTGCTCGACTGGTTGAAGGTGGTCTTCAACTAGTCGAACGTGATCTTCAACTGGTCGAGGATGCCAAAATCCGAACTGATTTAATTGTTGGACTTCGAGCCGAGGAACCCTGGACTGGTCGAAGATTATCCTTCGACTAGTCGAGTAGACCACTCGACTAGTCAAAGGTGTAACAAAATTTTCTATTTCACTTGGTTTGTAATAGGACTGGTCAAGAAAACCTTAGGCTGGTCAAGCCAAAACTTAGCTGGTCGAAACTCAATCAAATAAAAGCATAAAAACTCAATTTTAAATAGATTTTGAAAGCACCTAAACCTAAGGTCCTTTTAGTGTTTATAATACCTGTATGGACTGAACTTCATTATCTTGAAGTATATTAGAGACTTGAACCTCTCTAAGGAGCTTGATCTTCTACTAGAACATTAGTAGATCTTGACTTTATGTTGTCTTTCGAACTTGATCTTCAACTTGATCTTAAGATTGATCTTCTACTAGATCTTGAACTTGTTTTGAACCTCGATGTTGAATCATACTTGAAGATCGCTTGTTAAGATGTTTTAATTAAACGAAATTTGACAAACAAAGTGTGAAGTGTGCTTTAAATATTATAGCACTTACAATCTCCCCCTTTGTTAATTTCCTGACAAAACACATAGTATTTCAAATATCAAAATGAAGCCTTGTACTCTTGTACTCATGTTGTAGAAGATTGTTGAAGATTTCAAAATATTTACTACTCCCCCTCAATTTGTACTTCTCCTGTATTATGACATAAAACATTCCATTCCATAACATTCATTAATTCTCCAAACATTTATTATATTTCATTCATATTTTCAAACATGTCATTCTTCATGTAATAACTAAAACTCTCTCCCCCTTTTTATCACAAGTTGACAAGGGAAGGAATAGTTTTTCTATCAAGTAAATGAGATATTTAATGAATTATACGTACAAAAACTTAATAGAAGAAGAAATAAGCATATGAATATAGCAAGGAGTAAATTAACATATGAAATTGTCAAAGTTAAGAAAACAACATCCAAGGAGTTTAAGAGAGAATGAATAAAGTAACCAAGCAAACAAGCAAAGTTTAAGTTTTACAGCCCCATAAATATAAGTACTAAAAAGAAATGATCTCAATTAGATCCAGATGATGAAGGAGCAGGCACAGAAGGATCAAGCTGATGCAAACTCCTGGTGATAATGGAAGTACTTTTTCATGTACTTCGTTGAAGATTTTTGAGTTTGAACCAGGTTGTCGTGAGAGATCTGCAGTGCAATGACCTTCTCCTCCAAAGATTTAAGATGTTCATCAACCTAAGAAGCCGGATAATTAGGATCTGTTGGTCATCAGACTCATCCAGTTCAGCAAAAATGTCGTCCATGGAAGTGTCTTCAGGTGCAGGTACTTCCTCCTCTTCTTCTTCACGTTGGCCAGGAAGAAATTGCAGATTCATCTTATTCAAGTTGTTATTGTTAAAAGGTAATTATGACTTCGGTGCCTCAGACGCAGGAATAGTGACATTACAATGTGAAGCAATGCATGTCATGAGGTAGGCAAACGGAATCGAACCATGACCAAGATGTAGACGAAACTGAATAATAATGTAGCATTTTAGAGAAGGAAGACAGACTTGAATACCATATGCAACCGAATAGAGAACACGAGTCATAAAGGGAGAAGTTCAGACTTATTTCCCGATATAGGATAGACGTTAGACGTAAAAATCCTATGAATAACTCTATATTTTGGGAGCATTTGGTTAGCACGGAGAGCATTACCGGATTTCCATTCAGCATTAAAACAACATAATTTATGAGTAATCGTTTGTCGTTTAGAATTAGTTATTTTATCAGTTAAATTATCAATTGGAATTGCATCTTCCACAATGGTAATCTCAGTCAAAGCCGAGATAGAATAGCGATTAACTATAAAGGTCCCTTCTACGAATTTGATTGTAAATGTAAGATCTTCTAGAGACACATCACAAATAGAAGCGTACATTCCTTGTGCAATGGAACGATAAGCCGTTCCGCCCCAACCAAGGATGCATTCCCAACCGATATTAGAACGAAGTGGAACAAAATCAAACGGTGCAATGCGATCAAGATTGATAATTTGCTCGATAATTATATCTCTTGAGCAGAGATCCCTAACGTGCTCCAAATCTTCTTCAGGGCCCCTTAGGGTTCTCACATTAATTGGAGTCGGCCTGGAGGATGACCTACCACGGCTCTTGCGCATTGCCATTCTTTTAGTACAATGCTCCATTTAATGCTTGCACAAGAACTAATTAAAGAGCGTAGATGGATTGAAGTTAAATCAGATTTTATACAAAACCTACTATAAAGAGAGTTTAAAATCAACAATACACCCCAAATATGAGATTGACTAGCAAAGAGGTACCCAAAACTTGAAGAAATTTGAAAAATAAACACTTACAACCAAGTTTGGAAGTTGGGTTAGTCGAGAGAGACACCGGCTAGTCGGGGAAGAATGTAGAAATGAAATGGAAAAAGTGGTTTTTCCCTTATTAGGGTGAAATCGCATGGTCCTCGACCGGTCGAGCATGTACTCGACTCGTCGATGGTTCGACTAGTTGAAAAAGATAAAAAAATATGAATTTTGACATGATTTTTTTAAAATTTTATTATCATTTTATGCATTTAAATAAGATAAGCATAAAACAAATAAATGCATCAACAAGATGATTAATTAATAATACACAAACCAATATCATGCTTCTCAGTTTGAATATATTGTAGCACAATACTCTTGTCTTCAACTAATTCTCGAATATAATGGTATCGAATATCGATATATTTAGTACGAGAATGTTGGATTAGATTTTTTGAAATATTAATTATGCTCGAATTTTCACAGTATAGTGTCATTGTTTCTTGCGCAATACCTTAATCAGCTCACCTTCTTTTCATCCAAATAAACTGAGTGCAAGCATTACCAGCTTTAATGTATTCAGCTTCAACTGTCGAGGGAGATACAAAATTTTGTTTCCTACTGAGCCACGAAACTAAACAGTTCCCTACGTAAAACATCCACCACTGGTAGATTTTCTATCGTCAATATTTCATGCCCAGTCTGCATCAGTATATCCGGCAATTTGTACAAATGTATCATGCGGATACCATAGAACTAAGTTAACAGAACTTGTGACATATCTGATTATCCGTTTAAAAGCAATTAGATGTGATTCTTTAGGATTAGATTTATATCTATCACATATTCCAACACTAAAAGCAATATCAAGTCTACGTTAAGTATAGAAGACTACCAATCATACTATGATATAGACGGGAGTCTACACTTTTACCTAATTTATCCTTTGAGAGTTTAAGAGTTGTACTCATTGGAGTATCAAACTTTTTCTCATTCTCAAACCCAAATTTTTTATAAGATTCAAGACATATTTGGTTTGTGAACATCCCATCTTCAAGTTGTTTAACTTGTAATCTAAGAAAATAGTTTAGTTCACTAACCATACTCATTTCAAACTTGGATTTCATTAGATCTGCAAACTCAATAGACAATTTAGTGCACGTAGATCCATAAATGATATCGTCAACATAGATCTGAACTATCAAAATATAATCGTTATATTTCTTAACGAATAAAGTTTTATCAACACTACCCATAATAAAGTTGTAACTAAATAAAAATTTATAAGTTTTTCGTACAATGACCTGGGAGCTTATTTCAAACCATAAAGTACCTTTTTAAGACGATATACATGATTAGGAAATTTGGAGTCTTCAAAACACTTTGGTTGTTTAATATATACCTCATGTAAATCACCATTTAGAAAAAAAAAAAAATTGACATCCATTTGATATATTTGAATTTCTTATGACATGCAATTGAAATAAATAATCTTATGGATTCAAGGCGTGCAACCGGTGTAAAGGTTTCATCGTAATCAATACCTTCTATTTGAGTGTAGCCTTGTACAACCAGTCGAGCCTTATTTATGATAAGATTATCTAATTCATAGTTTTATTATTAAAAATTCATTTGGTTCCAATTACATGTTTATCAAAACGTCTAGGAACCAAGTACCATACATCATATCTGTAACGTCTCGGAAAAATCCATACAAAGACCCAATTACCGCCTCAGGTAGAAATCACTAAGGACCGAATCCTTTAAAAATTAAACAAAAATTAATTAAGTGTTAAACTAAATAATCAATGGAATTAGCTTGAACCACTTTCTATACGAACCGCAAGACCCAAAACCAGTAGAATCGCTAACTCTACATTACCTAAAAACGTAGGATCAATTTCAAAACCCAGTTGCTCATGGGAGCACATTGAAACTCCGTATCGGACTTGGACCGCACGTCGAAAGTCCAAGAACAGTGAAACTATATGATTATGACCACCTTACTAGGCTTGAAAACCATCACAGGAATCAAGTCCAAATAGTGTGCAGAAATGCACAACTTGAACCTGGAGCGAAGTGTGTGAGAAACACGAATATCTTTAGAAAATGAACTCAAACTTAAGTGATTTGGGTCGTTCACTTGCACGACAAATTTAAGGTTTCAGACCGTCTGATTTTGACCCAAGTACACCCTTGGATCAGGGAAATTTTCCTACACATGTCAGTGTACTTGTGGCCCTGATCGAGTGACAATGACCGTTGAATTGAGACTTGTCCTCCACGGTCAATCTACTAATCCGATCGAACTAAAATCTTAACCAGGCATGGATCCATTGTCAGGGAACTTTCCCCAAACCGTATGTAGGTAATGGACCTCCAAATGAGCTCCGTTGGTCCGAAATAGCCACTTTTTGGTTATATCCTAAGTATACCATGGCCCTGGGGCCATTAACATCACTTCTGGGCTATTTAAAGCCCTAAACCCACCCCTCTCTCATTCCATACAAATTTCCTAAAACCTTAGGAGAGAGAAGAGAGAAAAGAGGAGGAAAGAGTGGAGAGAAGAAGAGAGAGAGAGAGAGAGATTTGCTGGGATTCATTCCCACCACTCTACGTGCCGAATCATCTCTCCCATGTCGCTACACCATCGAATCTGAATCCGATTTGGGTAAGAAATCATAACTCTAATCTCGTTATAGGAATATAAATAGAGGAATCAATGAAATAGCTAACCTATTTCATGATTTAGGTAGTCATTTTGCTGTAAACGGAGACGTAGTGTACGAACCGAGTTCGTAACGAGCAAACCGACAAAAGGCGTGGACTATAAATGTTTAGGTTATTGTTTTCAAGGTTCTCAATGTCAGTTAATGATTTATGACTGACTTGATTGTTGTCACATGTACTTAGATGTGATGGTTTTCGTGTATTACACATATATATGAACTATGTTGAATATAATGCATTCCATGTGTTTGTTGAAATGTTTTAATGAATATGAAATTAGGATTTATGCTTGCCATGATTATTGATTGCGAATACATGATTGTTGTATGTGTGATAACTCCTTTCTGAAAGGGTTTGCTATAATATATGTTATAATTAATTTATTACATGTATGTTGATATGTGTAGTCTACGTGTTTGATAAAATGTTTGAATGAGAAAATGCTTATTGAAACGTATTTAATGAGGGTGTTGAGATAGGATTCTTAATTACCTTATCTATAGTTACAGTTTCCTTCATATAACCTATCTCGCTTCTTTGTGCTTTATGGATGAAATGCCTATGTATGACAACATGTGCACTATGTGTTTGTTAAAATGCTCGAATAAGATTTATATTTGAATTGGTTGTCACATGTTGTTTTGACTATCACATATGAATGCCTATTGCGTTTGAGTATGATTGGGACGAATACGTAGTCCAGGCAATAGGTAACAGTTTATGATCAGTGGCCGAACTAATTTCACCACAACGGATACGTTCAGTGCATCCGAGTCGTACGGTGATTATCAACAGTGGTTAGGCCACAAGGAGTGTGTATGCGTTCCATGTCGATTAATTCAATGTGCACTCATACCAGTCGAGCTTGTCCAGTAACCCGATTGGCCTAATGTATGTTCACCATGTATGGACGCCATTGCTTGAATCTAAGGTACCACTTACCAGTGAAAAGCCCGTTTAACCTTAGTACCATGATCCGCTAAGACTCATGAGCTGTGCATGGTGGTATGGGACATCGTGGTCGAGTTGTCGGCCTACGCTGGGGTGACAAGCCTCCCCGTAGTGTCCATTGAGCAACCCAAACTCGTGAGCCAAATACGGTGGTATGGGACACTGTATTCGAGCTGTCGACCTACGCTAAGGTGACGAGCCTTTCCGTAGTGACATCGAATATAAACTAGGCCTACGCTGAGGTGACGAGCCTCTCCGTAGCGACCTGAACTTACCTATCCACTGCTTTTCAAATTAGGGGTGATGTTGCCCTATAACTTGCCTATCGTATGTGATTAACTAGGATTGACGACCCTAGAAGGATCATTGTTTGGGTAAATGATATAAAGGGAGGTACCCTAGCTTCTCAAATCTGCTGTATAAATAAGCCTAATTAAATATTGGCTAACATGATCATGCACTGCATTACATGTGCTTTGGCGAGGAAGTGTATGTGTCCGGAGTGGTGCATGCGCAATCGTGAGATGGTATCACTTAGGGAGTGCAGGCGAGGGCATATATCATTATTGCATACTATTCTTGCATTAACAAGAGTACTTAGGATATGATTGTTGTTTGCTTTATCATTACTGGTTGACTGAATTGATAATATGTTAACCTTTGCCTTATAGCTCCACTAAGTTGATCACTCACTCCCACTCTGGGACGGTGTTTTAAAACACCAACCAGATTCTGTTGTAGCTGCAGGTGATGGCGAGGCTTACGAGATGGAGCCTGACTTTTATGATGAGGAGGAGTTCTCCTACATGCAACTCTCTGGCAGGTCTATGTAGACCTGGAGTTGTGTCGTCAGGATTATAGGGATACGAATTAGTTGGACATTACACTTGTCATTTTGTATATTTTGGAACAAACATGTATATATTCAGCCTAGTGACATGATTATACTCTGGGGGTTTATAACCACTCATCTATTTTATATATCTACCACAATCTTCTGCTTGCTTAATTCAATCACCTCTGGCGTATGATATGTTGATTTAGTGTAATCTCATTCATGTTTAATGTGCTAATACGGACAACATTTAATCATCATTATCTATGTTGCATAAGTGATGCGTTGGAACTCGGGAGTTAAGCTTCTATTCGACCCCCAATTTTTGGGGCGTTACAATTTCTGACAAATTGATTTAATTCTTCTTGCATGGCAATTATCCAACTTTCATCGGCAAGTTCTTCATTTACATTAGCAGGTTCAATTTAGGAGGTAAAGCAGGCATAATTACAAATATTTTCTAATTGTCTTCTTGTTTGTACACTAGTACGAGGGTTACCAAGTATTTGATTCGTCAGATGGTCTTTGACTGATCTTAATTCAGTATTAACTGATTTTGATCAAGAGTTAGGTATATCTATAAGGCCTGTGTTGTAAGGCCCGTGTCCTAGTCCGTACCGCTCCTTAGACTTCTGTGATCCTCCCTGTCGAATTTTGGTAACCCGCGACCTGTAGACAACATTTGCACGTGACCCTAAGTCACATCCTGTAGATTTAAGTTGACTCAACTCGAGACTTGTACCTTAGCGACCACAGCATCGCCGAGTTCCAACGCCGCGTCTCACGCACCAATGCGATACCCAGGCTAAGAGTTGTGGGCCCACGTATATCTCGAGGAAATGCCGTGCATTACCAATTCCGAGAGAATCTCTACCCATCTTTCACATCACTAGTCAAGTACACATCCCATCACAAACTATGCTTTCTTTCTCCACAAGACAAGCAACTCATCCCCTCTTAACCAAAGTTAACTCTCATGTCACTCCACCCATCCCTCCACCTATCACTCCATCCCATCCCCTTTCTCTCTCATTTTCTCCACCCATCCCAAGCAACCCAAGAGAGAGCCAATGTCCAAGCATTCTGAGGAGAGAAGAAGCCAAGTGTGTGGCCCACTTCCTACCCCAAATCTCTCATCCTAGCCCTTGAATCTTCATCACCCTCCATCAAAGAAGAAGCCAAGGAGCTTAAAGAAGAGGAGCAATAGGTGAGTGTTTGTAGGATTAGATTGTGATTTTAGTGATGAGCTAACTGGGGCCTACCGATTAATGGTATGGATCCTATTTGGGACCCAAGGTGTGGCCAAGGGCCCACCATGATTCATATGTTTATTCCTTGAGGGGTCCATTCTCCATGGACCCCACCATGATGTTTATTTGTTATCCATCTTGTAATGGCCATCTAGGCCCTGATCTTTTTGGTGGGGATAAGGATATCCCACCTGATTTTCTGATCTTGGGCCTGCCTGTTTTGGGACCCCATATGATGTATGTATTGTATTTTCATAGCCTCCGTAAGAGGAATCATAGTGGCGGAGCCCTCCAACATCACGTTCTCTCTCTCTCTCTCTATCTATCTCTCTCTTTCCCATCTTATGGACCACCTTGATGAATAGGTTTTATCCACGCTGTCCAAACCTTAGGGCGTGCTGTTGTCCACCAGCCGGTCCACCTTGCTGGACTGTTTGGGCCTGTTTAGTCGGATGGCCACACAAGCCCAGACGGAATGGAATACACGAAGATCAGCTTGACTTACAAGCTGGTGGGCCACACTCTCGTGGACCCCACCTTGATGTACGTGCTGTATGTGCACCAGCCAGCCTAGCAGGGCCAGCGGCCCACCTGGCTCAGGGTCCAGCGGGCAGGGCCCACCTCTCTGTTCATTTTGGACAGGCCCAGATGAAGGGAAACACTAATGTTAGCTTGGTCCGTGGGGCCCTGGACCACCACGTGGACCCCAACAGTGATGTATGTATTATATCTATACCGTCCATCTGTGTGGGACCCACCTGATGTATGCGTTTCATCCACCGTCCGTCCGTGGACAGTGGGTCCCACATTGATGTATATGTTGTATTTGCACCATCCAACAAGGGACGTGGTGTAACGCCCTGAAAATCGGGGGTCGAGCATAAACTCAACTCCCGAGTTCCAGAACATCACTTATGCAACAAAATGAATGATGATTGAATGTTGACTGTATTCGTGCATTGAACATGAGTGAGATTAAGCCAAAACAACATATCATACTCCAGAAACAGTTAAATTTGCAAGCGGAAGACTGTGATAGATAGATATAATATATAAACTATGATGAGTCTCCAGAGTATGATAACATTACCAGGTTAAATAATTACAAGTACAGTTTTAAAATATACCAAATGTGAGGAAGTGTAATGTCTCTTATCCCAAGTACCATAGCCCCTTCAATACAATATCAGGTCTTCATTGACCTGCCAGAGAGATACAGATAAGAGAACTCCTATCATCATAGAAGTAGTCCGGATCTGCTTCACAAGCATCGCCATCACCTGAAACTCAACAAATCTGGTTGGTGTGTACAACACCGTCCCGTAACGTGGGAGTGAGTGATCAACTCAGTGAAACAGTAAAGCATAGGTTAACATGTTATCAACTCAGTCAAGCAGTAATGATAAGCAGTACAATCAAATAATTCTAACTACTCTTATTTAATGCAAGTATGAAATGACATGATGTATGCCCTTGCCAAACCACCCTCATGCGACATCATCTTACATTCGCGAATGCATAACTCCCTCAGTGCTCCAAATCTACAAGGCACATGCGGTGCAATGATGTGCATGATTTTCAAGTTGTTATTAGTCCGTTTCAAACAGCAGTATTGGGAAACTAAGGTACCTCCCTTGTATCATTCCCAAACATGATCCATTCTAGGGTCGTCAATCCTAGTTAATCTCATACGATATTATGGTTTGAGAGGCATAGCGAGGGCATCACAAAGGGCTCGTCACCCGTCAGCACGGATACAGATCTCACCGTATGCGGCTCAATTGCTGACCGTCAGCTCGAGTACAGGTCTCACCGTACTCGGCTCCACTCATACTCTAGTTGCTGTGAAAGACTCATCGCCAATCACAGACCTCGGAGTATACTCGAAGATACTACAGAGGACTCGTCGCCCGTCAGCACGAGTATAGGTCTCACCGTACTCGGCTCTCGCCGTAAGTATCGACAGCTCGAATACAGTGTCCCATACCACCATATTCGGCTCACGAGTCTGGTTGCGCAATGGTCACTACGGGGAGGCACATGGCCCCAGCGTAGGCCGACAGCTCGACCACGGTGTCCCATACCACCATGCCCGGCTCATGGTTAAAAGGGGTTTTACTGGTAAGTTTGGTACCCTAGGTTCAAGCAGTAGCGTCCAAACAGGGTGAACATGCATAAGGCAGATCGGGTTACTTGACGAGCTCGACTAGCACGATCGCCCGTTGAGCTGCATGACATGAAGTGCATAAACAACTTCGTGTGGCCTAGCCACTGCCGACAGGCAACGCACGACTCGAGTTCGTCGAACACATCCCACGTGGCAAATGAATCTCAGCCACGAATTCAATCCCGTTACCGATTGCCTGGGCCATAATCATAGCCCCAAACACAATCAATTGCAGATAGATAAAGCAGTAATGGATCAAGATTCAAATCATACAATCGAAGTCTGGTATTATCCGTTTAGGGCTGCCAGGGCTGTTGCACGCACTCGTTGCTCCGCTCCCCCATCACCCATGACGGATCATACAACGTAAATATAAATTTAAACATATGCATTACATAGTTAAAATCATAAACCAGTTGAGCATGTTATGAATCACAACACAAGCATGAGTTTGTACATGTTCAATTCCTAATCACACAACTATCAAAGGAGATCATACACATAGTTAAAAGAGGTTGAGAATCATATCTCAATACCCTTATACATTACAATTTGCTAACTACTACACATTCAGACATTTCAAGAAACACTTAAACAAACATACATCAACATACATGACATATGTCGATCACATAGGCATTAGGCCAAATCCTTTCACTAGGGAGTTGCCCCAATCATAACACGCGTACACCCACGACGGATAGTCATGGCAAGCAGGAACCCAAGTTCCATATTCATTCAGCTATTTCCACAAACACATGGGCCACACATTTTAGCATATATAGTGTATATTGGCCGTGGCGTGACTTAGGGCAAATCCTTTCGTCAAAGGGGCATCGCCAATACATAAATCATGAATCCATGACAATTAGTTATGGCGAGCACGAATGAGAATTCCATACTCATTCAGTCATTTTCACAAACACTTAGAATACACTATTACAACATACATGGTGTATATAAGTAAAACATGTATTTAGACGAAACCTTTCACCAAATAAGTATTTTATCTATATATCATATATCCATACAACAAATCAACATGTCAAACACATTTCCAAAAAATATACGTATACCGTACTTTCTACAAATACCTAGAGTATGTAGAATTCCATATTTTTCATCTTTAATCGAAACGGAAAACAGACAGCACTTTGTACATGTGCAATTGTATGCAGATTATGAATCTATCATTATCTGACATTGAAAGCGTTGAAAACCATAACCTATACACCTAAAGTCCGCACCTTTTGTCGTAGAATCGCAACGGAATCGATAGGTTTGTCTAGCTTCCGTATACGGCAACTAGGCGACCTAGAGAAGGAAATAGGTTAGCTATTTCATAACCTACAACTATCAAATCCCCCAAACAGATTAGGGTTAGGGTTTATTACCTACAAATGACGCCGGAATCGCCGGGAAAGCGACAAGAATGAGGTGGTTAAGCACCGATAGCAGCAGGGTATAGCGGCGGGGAGATCTTCCCACAACTCCCACACTTTCTCTTCCTTTTCCCTCTCTCAAATCTCAAATTCGTATGGCTACCATGAGAGAGGGTTTAAGGTCCTTATATAGTCTCAAAACTCACCGAAATACTCCTGTTCAAGGGGTACGACTATTATAGGTATTTCGGCACTTTTTCAGCTCAAAAGAGGGTTTCTGGTGGCCCTCCTTGAGCCAAACGTCAGACTTAAGCTCTCAACACATGGATCTACGTGGGATTACGCTTTCGACTCGATCGGATTCCCAGATCGCACGTGGCAGACCATTTTCAGTTCAACGGTCGGTGGGCCACGATCCGAAATTCCAAGTACAAGTAAATGTTCCTGAAATTTTTCCTGATCCGAGGGTGTAATCTGGTCTGATTCTGACGGTCTGGTTGCTTAATACTGATCCGCAAGCGAATGGTGCCAGATCACTATTCCAGATATTTATTTTGTAAAGGAAAGTGATTTTCACACTCCCTCGCTCCGGACTCAAGCAAATGGCCGTGGGACATCGGCTGGACCTGATTTCTGAGGTGGTTTTCAAGCCCAGTGAGGCGGTCCTAGTTCCTTAACTTTGTTTGAATCGGACTTCCGATGTGCTGTCTAGACCTAACACGAAGTTTTAAGTCATTCCCGAGAGTAGCTGGGTAATGAGTTTGATCCTAAACTTTAGGGTAACCTGGAGTCAATGATTCTACAAGTTTTGGGTCTTGCAGATCGTATTTAAAGCGATTGGTGCTAATTTCACAGGCACTCTAGTTTAGCACTAGCTAATTCTCGCCTAATTTTAAAGGATTTATTACTGTAAGATTTCTGTCTGAGATGGTACTTAGGCCTTTGTAGTTTGTATATAAAGTGATCTAAGTTTTACTACTTAGCTAGTTTAAGTTAGTGTCTAGGGCGAAAGTGCTTTGAAAAATTGAAAGCACAAGGTAGTGAAGGGTGGGATTTGTGAAGAAAATGGTTTAAAAAGGGATTTGAGGCTTTAATTGAGCGTTTGGGAAGTTAAACCTGTGTTAGGATTGACCCATCGCCTAAGGACGTCTAATTCCAGGTTGGCAAAAATCCGGGATGTTACAATCTACCCCCCTTAAAACAAAATTTCGTCCCCGAAATTGGCTAAGGGTAATAAGGGAAGATTTCTATTATTTCATTTGCCTAAGACTTATTGATTCCAGGTTTCTACGCGTGGTAGGGTATATACCAGCTGGTTCATTTTAGTCTACCCCCTTAAAACTTAATTCTTTATCCATTTCTCATACCCTGATGGTTTGCTACCATTTATTTCTTTACCTATTTGGAGTCTCGACGACAATTCCCAACAATTTAGAGTAAGATAGCTGTTTTCATTGTTTGACCAACACGGAGAGACGGTAATAGTGGGCTCGATCCCGATACATCGATCATCTACCGGGCCAGGGTAGGAAGCTCATCGTATCCCTTCCGAATCCTGGTGGATCCTGGTCGTCCGCTCGTCAGCAGAGAGTCCATCGGTAGTCACCCAGGATTGGGAATTGGGTCAAGCCGCGAAAACTTCACAGTTGTAGATGTCAGTAACTCCGTAATCCGATCACTCTAGAAACGTAGGGAATGTCCACCACAGGAAGGTTAAAATTGTCTATTTCTAAGGTTGCCCTTTAGGTCTTAGTCTAAGAAAGTGATCGTTATTATCTATGTCAAAGGAAATGGTGAATCAAATCGTACTAGATCATCCTAAAACGGTTCCTTATAGTAGAACTTGCTAGGGCTTCTATAATGTTCGTACGTCACGAGCACCGTTTCGATCCTGGGCTAGTGGGGTAGGGTCCACCATGTTTCCACTGCGCCACCCAGGTCAAAGAGGTGTATTAGGTGACCTAACTAGAGCGGGTTCATCATGTTCTACCCCCCTTAAAATTTTATTTTCACCCTCAAGGCTCAAGGGCTATGTCCTGATCCGTATGTCGGAATAAGGTGTAATTTAAGACTTATCCTTGACATGAAATGAAATGCGGTCTCCCACTATATCTGTCTTGGTACCTAAATTTATAGAAAGGGGCTATCACGGATGGGTGTTGTGGTAGATTCCAAGGGCGGATGTGAGTTTGAGGTAAGATGCCTAATTCTACCAAAGGGTTTTGTCACGGTCCAGACTTATCCTATTTAATGATGTCTGGCTTAACAGGCAGGCTATCTTTCTACGTTCATAAGCACAATATATATGCCGACATGGCATGCGATTTAAGACCTAATTCCTAACTAATTATTGCCCATTTGGGTAATTCCTTGGGGCCTAAAAGAAAATTTCTATTGGCTATATGTTCTTAACACTTCTCGAAGACGAAGTTATAAACTTTTAGTTGTAAGTGGTCGGGCCAACGCGGAAGGAATGTTGTGTAGTGGGTCTGAGTCGGATACATGGACCTCCTGCCTAGCTAGAACAGAAAGTTGCCATATCATTTCTTAATCCTAGTCGATCCCGACCTTCTGCTTGATCAGAGCATAGGGTTCATTGGTCACTACCAGGATTGAGAATTCGATTCAAACCGCGAATACCTCGCTTATATGTAGTTTCTCTACTCCGTGTTCCCGATTATACTAAGTCCTCGAGAAGGCAATTCTAAGGGGTGTGTTGACTTGACCTAATGTTAAATCTAAGAGATGTATAAGTTTACCCTGAGCATGAATAGTCTCTAAGTCAGACAAGCTTCCTAAGAGTTACTAAAGGAGCCTATAAGTATCAGGGGATTCAATGAAGGAACGAGGTCTCGCTCCAACCTAATCAAGATAACTAACTAAGTCTATCATTCAATGTTTCTTAGTATAATCAGTCCTTTCCATTCCTTAGGGTAACTAGTAGCCTAGACGTAACCTATGAGTCGTAGTAATCCACTAGTTGAAATCCAAAGTCTAAGCTTTATACGCTAAATGATTTCGTACCATTTCTAATACAAGAAATTATTTTATCGCTGAGGGTCAAACGTTGTCTGATTAGAATTGAGTTGCCCTAACTTGAATGTAATCAAGCTCGAGCATTACACACATGCTCGCACTATCTAAGGAGGTCATAGGGTTCACATTATTAGTTCATGGGATTCCCTATACTACCAAATTCTTTGAAATCTAAAAGTACCAACTTAAGTCCAAAACTCTAAGGGACTGTTTGGCCAGTGTATAAAGTTGTATTATATGGATTGTATCGCTAATCCCACTTCGGGATTGGGAGTGGCATGTTTGGATGGAGGGTGGGTGGGATTAAAATTAAATTTTCATAGGCTTTGGAAAATGAGCCGTCGTGTTGAAAAGTGTGAGATGAGATTTGTGGGTTTGGAAGGTCAAATACTACAACACTCGGCCCATCAATCATGAAAACGAAAAGATCCTAACGAAGCGACAACCAAACACGGACGACTAGGCATCCGAGTCAGGCGACGGAGGAGGGGCACTCTTACTCCTTCCCATGAGAGGAAGAAAGGCGAGGATCAAAAATATGGCCGTATCTAGCTATAAGAAGGCCATTGGAGTGGAATAAGGTGTGGGATTGATATGGATTGTTATGAGCCACAAAGAGAGGTCGTGATCGCAAGGCAAGTGAAAGGAAAGAGATGGGAGATACATGTAACTGTAGAGAATAGTTAGGAGCATGAAATGATAGAAAACCAAGTTTTTCTAGGAAGAAAAGAATGGGATATGGGGATCCCACGATTTTGAGAGAAAGTGGAGATTTAAAACGTCCAAATGAAAGAAAAGGGGAGGACAGCAGCTGTATGAGGGAGATTTCGAATGGGCAGTGACGGGGGTGCACGAAAATGAGAAAGGAAGTGATGGGAGGGGTGGTTTGTGCAAAATCTGAGATTTTTGTGAAGAAAGGAGAGCTTGGAGGGGTGTTTGAGAGAGAGGGGGCAAAACGGGCAAGAAATAGGGGTCCCCCTGAAATTCCGCACGCACCACACGTGTAGCCAAATAGGACACGTAATATATATATATATATATATATATATATATATATATATAGGCCGAAAACCTTGCGCACTAGTAGATATCATGACCTGATGGTAAGTCGCGACTTCTAGGAATGTTAGTTGTAGTTTGATTCTGATTTCTTTCCCATTACTTGGTATCCCTATTTAAAGGGTTGTGAACTCGTTCTTAGTCATTCATTAATCACTTGCAGATTTATTAGAATTTATTTCTATTGTCTGCCTTCCTTTCTCATAGATTCGAGAAGTCTCTGTGAGGAGTCCAGAGGAGCTCTGAGAATTCAGAGTAGTTATCCTCATCGCGGTTGGGATGGGGTGGATTGTAATCTAGACTTATCCATAGACGGCCAAGGAATGTGGTAAGGTCGACCCGTGCGACCATGGTTGAATAGAGACTCGATTTCGGCGTTTATTTTCAATTAACTTCGCCAATTGGCAAAATTGGGATACCTATGATTGTTTGTACATTCTGTCGCTCCCTCTTAAGTCAGAGTGCGTCAGAGTGCATCGTGTGACCATAACCCAGGTCCGGTTTAATCCAAATCATGCTCTGATACCATCTTGTAACACCCTGAAAATCGGGGTTCAAGCATAAACTCAACTCCCGAGTTCCAGAACATCACTTATGCAACAAAATGAATGATGATTGAATGTTGATTGTATTCGTGCATTGAACATGAGTGAGATTAAGCCAAAACAGCATATCATACTCCAGAGACAGTTAAATTTGCAAGCGGAAGACTGTGATAGATAGATAAAATATATAAACTATGATGAGTCTCCAGAGTGTGATAACATTACCAGGTTAAATAATTACAAGTACAGTTTTAAAATATACCAAATGTGAGGAAGTGTAATGTCTCTTATCCCAAGTACCATAGCCCCGTCAATACAATATCAGGTCTTCATTGACCTGCCAGAGAGATACAGATAGGAGAACTCCTCCTATCATCATAGAAGTAGTCCGGATCTGCTTCACAAGCATCGCCATCACCTGAAACTCAACAAATCTGGTTGGTGTGTACAACACCGTCCCGTAACGTGGGAGTGAGTGATCAACTCAGTGGAATAGTAAAGCATAGGTTAACATGTTATCAACTCAGTCAAGCAGTAATGATAAGCAGTACAATCAAACAATTCTAACTAATCTTATTTAATGCAAGTATGAAATGACATGATGTATGCCCTTGCCAAACCACCCTCATGCGACATCATCTTACGTTCGCGAATGCATAACTCCCTCAATGCTCCACATCCACAAGGCACATGCGGTGCAATGATGCGCATGATTTCCGAGTTGTTATTA
Source organism: Magnolia officinalis (assembly GCA_021015155.1). Taxonomy (NCBI): domain Eukaryota; kingdom Viridiplantae; phylum Streptophyta; class Magnoliopsida; order Magnoliales; family Magnoliaceae; genus Magnolia; species Magnolia officinalis. The sequence goes on from JAJHSJ010000008.1 coordinate 36,982,610, forward strand.
GTCCGTTTCAAACAACAGTATTGGGAAACTAAGGTACCTCCCTTGTATCATTCCCAAACATGATCCATTCTAGGGTCGTCAATCCTAGTTAATCTCATACGATATTATGGTTTGAGAGGCATAGTGAGGGCATCACAAAGGGCTCGTCACCCGTCAGCACGGATACAGATCTCACCGTATGTGGCTCAATTGCTGACCGTCAGCTCAAGTACAGGTCTCACCGTACTCGGTTCAATCACTAGCCGTCAGCTCGAGTACAGGTCTCACCGTACTCGGCTCCACTCATACTCTAGTTGCTGTGAAAGACTCGTTGCCAATCACAGACCTCGGAGTATACTCGAAGATACTACAAAGGACTCGTCACCCGTCAGCATGAGTACAGGTCTCACCGTACTCGGCTCTCGCCGTAAGTATCGACAGCTCGAATACAATGTCCCATACCACCATATTCGGCTCACGAGTCTGGTTGCGCAATGGTCACTATGGGGAGGCACATGGCCCCAGCGTAGGCCGACAGCTCGACCACGGTGTCCCATACCACCATGCCCGGCTCATGCGTCTTTGCGGATCGAGGTACCATGGTTAAAAGGGGTTTCACTGGTAAGTTTGGTACCCTAGGTTCAAGCAGTAGCGTCCAAACAGGGTGAACATGCATAAGGCAGATCGGGTTACTTGACGAGCTCGACTAGCACGATCGCCCGTTGAGCTGCACGACATGAAGTGCATAAACAACTTCGTGTGGCCTAGCCACTGCCGACAGGCAACGCACGACTCGAGTTCATCGAACACATCCCACGTGGCAAATGAATCTCAGCCACGAATTCAATCCCGTTACCGATTGCCTGGGCCATAATCATAGCCCCAAACACAATCAATTGCAGATAGATAAAGCAGTAATGGATCACGATTCAAATCATACAATCGAAGTCTGGTATTATCCGTTTAGGGCTGCCAGGGCTGTTGCACGCACTCGTTGCTCCGCTCCCCCATCACCCATGACGGATCATACAACGTAAATATAAATTTAAACATATGCATTACATAGTTAAAATCATAAACCAGTTGAGCATGTTATGAATCACAACACAAGCATGAGTTTGTACATGTTCAATTCCTAATCACACAACTATCAAAGGAGATCATACACATAGTTAAAAGAGGTTGAGAATCATATCTCAACACCCTTATACATTACAATTTGCTAACTCCTACACATTCAGACATTTCAAGAAACACTTAAACAAACATACATCAACATACACGACATATGTCGATCACATAGGCATTAGGCCAAATCCTTTCACTAGGGAGTTGCCCCAATCATAACACGCGTACACCCACGACGGATAGTCATGGCAAGCAGGAACCCAAGTTCCATATTCATTCAGCTATTTCCACAAACACATGGGCCACACATTTTAGCATATATAGTGTATATTGGCCGTGGCGTGACTTAGGGCAAATCCTTTCGTCAAAGGGGCATCGCCAATACATAAATCATGAATCCATGACAATTAGTCATGGAGAGCACGAATGAGAATTCCATACTCATTCAGTCATTTTCACAAACACTTAGAATACACTATTACAACATACATGGTGTATATAAGTAAAACATGTATTTAGGCGAATCCTTTCGCCAAATAAGTATTTTATCCATATATCGTATATCCATACAACAAATAAACATGTCAAACACATTTCCAAAAAATATACGTATACCGTACTTTCTACAAATACCTAGAGTATGTAGAATTCCATATTTTTCATCTTTAATCGAAACGGAAAACAGACAGCACTTTGTACATGTGCAATTGTATGCAGATCATGAATCTATCATTATCTAACATTAAAAGCGTTGAAAACCATAACCTATACACCTAAAGTCCGCACCTTTTGTCGTAGAATCGTAACGGAATCGATAGGTTTGTCTAGCTTCCGTATACGGCAACTAGGCGACCTAGAGAAGGAAATAGGTTAGCTATTTCATAACCTACAACTATCAAATCCCCCAAACAGGTTAGGGTTAGGGTTTATTACCTAGAAATGACGCCGGAATCGTCGGGAAAGCGACAAGAATGAGGTGGTTAAGCACCGATAGCAGCAGGGTAGAGCGGCGGGGAGATCTTCCCACAACTCCCACACTTTCTCTTCCTTTTCCCTCTCTCAAATCTCAAATTCGTATGGCTGCCATGAGAGAGAGTTTAAGGTCCTTATATAGTCTCAAAACTCACCGAAATAGACTCCCGTTCAAGGGGTACGACTATTATAGGTATTTCGGCACTTTTCCAGCTCAAAAGAGGGTTTCTGGTGGCCCTCCTTGAGTCAAACGTCAGACTTAAGCTCTCAACACATGGATCTACGTGGGATTACGCTTTCACATTCAATTGCAGATAGGTAAAGCAGTAATGGATCAAGATTCAAATCATACAATTAAGGTCTGGTATTATCCGTTTAGGGCTGCCAGGGCTGTTGCACGCATTCGTTGCTCCACTCCCCCATCACCCATGACGGATCATACAACGTAAACATGAATTTAAGCATATGCATTACATAGATAAAATCATACAATCAGTTGAGCATGTTATTAAGCACAACACAAGCATGAGTTTGTACATATTCAATTCTTAATCACACAGCTATCCAAGGAAATCATACACATAGTTAAAGGAGTTGAGAATCATATCTCAACACCCTTATACATTACAATTTACTAACTACTACTCATTCAGACATTCAACAAACACTTTAAAATACATACATCAACATACATAACATATGTTGATTGTATAGGCATTAGGCCAAATCCTTTCACTATGGAGTTGCCCCAATCATCACAAGAGTACACCCACGACGGACAGTCATGGAAAGTAGGAATCCAAGTTCCATATTCATTTGAACATTTTCACAAACACTTGGGCTACACATTTCAACATATATAGTGTATAGTGGCCGTGGCGTGATTCAGGGAAAATCCTTTCGTCAAAGGGGTATCGCCAATACAACAATCATATATCCATGACAATTAGTCATGGCGAACACGAATGAGAATTCTATACTCATTTAGTCATTTTCACAAACACTTAGAATACACTATTACAAGATACATGGTGTATGTTAGCAAAACATGTATTAGGGCGATCCTTTCGCCAAGCAAGTATTTTATCCATGTATAATATATTCATACAACAAATAATCATGGCAAATACATCTCCAAAATTTATACGTATACGGTACTTTCTAGAATACACAATTTCAACATACATAGTGTATATAAGCAAAACATGTATTAGGGCGAGTCCTTTCACCAAACAAGTAATTTATCCACATATAATATATTCATACAACAATTAATCATGTCAAACACATTTCCAAAATTTGTACGTATATGGTACTTTCTACAAATACCTAGAGTATGTAAAATTCCATATTTTTCATCTTTAATCGAAACGGAAAACAGACAGCACTTTGTACATGTGCAATTGCATGCAGATCATGAATCTATCATTATCTGACATTGAAATCATTGAAAACCATAACCTATACACCTAAAGTCCGCACCTTTTGTCGTAGAATCGTAACGGAGTTGATGGATTTGCTAAGCTTTCGTATACAGTAGTTTGGTAACCTATAGAATGAAATAGGTTAACTATTTCCTAACCTACAACTATCAAAACCCCAAATCAAGTTAGGGTTAGGGTTTCTTACCTAGAAATGATGTTGGAATCGCCGGAAAAGTGATAAGAATGGTGCGGTTGAGCATGGATAGCAGCAGGGAAGAGTGGCCGGGAGAATCTCCCACTTCTCCCACACTTTCTCTCCCTCTCTTCTCTCTTCTCTCTCTAGGGTTTCTCTCAAATTCGTATGACAGCAATGAGAGAGGGTTTAAGGTCCTTATATAGCCTAAAAACTCATCGAAATAGACTCCAGGTCAAAGTATACTTAGGTTATAACCAAAGCGGGTCAGTTTCAGCTCAACGGAGGACATCTGGCGGGCCTTCTTAAGCCAAGGTCAGACTTAAGCTTACTAACACTGGATTTATGTTTAGTTAAGTTTTCGTTTCAGTGGGATTTCCAGATCACGCGTGGCGGACCAGTTTCAGTTCAACGGTCAGCGGATCTCGATCGGAGATTCCGAGTACATGGATATGTGTATGAAATTTCTCCTGATCCGAGGGTGTAATTTGGTTTGATTCTGACGGGCTGGTTGCTTAAAACTGATCCGCAAGCGAGAGGTGCCAGATTACTTTTTGAGATATTTTATTTTGAATTAATTTCACATTTCTCACACTCTTCACTCCGAGCTCAAGCGAATAGCACTGGGACACTGGTTGGATTTGATTTTTGAGATGGTTGTCAAGCCTAGCAACGCGGTCCTAAGTCCTTAACCTCGTATTATTAGGATTTCCGATGTGCGGTCCAGATCTGATACGGAGTTTCAACGTGCTCCCGAGAGCAGTCGGGTAATGAGTTTGATCCGAGATTTTAGGGTAACCTAGCGTCAATGATTCTACAAGTTTTGGGTCTTGCAGATCATATTTAAAGCTATTCTAGCGGATTTCGTAGCTAATCTAGTTTTGCACTTAGTTACTTTGTCTCATTTCTAAAGGATTTAGTCCTATAAGATTTCTGTCTGAGGTAGTACTTAGTCCTTTGTAGTTTGTATATAAAGTGATCCAAGTTATACTACTTAGCTAGTTTAAAATAGTGTCTAGGATGAAAGTGCTTAGAAAAATTGAAAGAACAAGGTGGTAAAGGGTGGGATTTGTGAAGAAAATGGTTTGAAAAGGGATTTGAGGCTTTAATTGAGTGTTTGAGAAGTTAAACCGGTGTTAGGATAGACCCATTGCCTAAGGACGTCTAATCCCAGGTTGGCAAAAAATCTGGGCTGTTACAATTGGGGAATGAACTTCCGCATTCAAGGATCCTCCAACTATCATCTTAATGACAAATCATTAAGCTGGGATGCATTGAATGTTTAGATGATTGAAATCGCTTTATCTTCCTTGTAGGAAAATCTTTTGAGAGTAGGATTTCGTCATAACCCTGACCCAACCCGTCGCCATGCATTGGTATATCTTTTGAGTTATGGATCAAGGAGATCGAAGAGTCTTCGTCAACAAAGGAGGAGATCTTCGTCAACGTGCTTAATGGGACTCATCAGCTTATCTGTAAGTATCTAGAATCCAGAGGACACTTGTGATCATTCCTTTGTAGGATTGAGTTTTAGGTGTTTCTCACCCCTTGAAGCCCTCATAGGAGGCCTTCGACGGGAGTGTACGTGGTGGGTGTGTTGTGTGGACCCTTGCTCTGTGGAAAGTATAAACATCTGGTTGAAGGTGAACTAGTCAAAACCTTAGGTTTGAGATGACCGTGTGAAACCTCGGGTTTTGGGTAAACTGCGTAAAACCTCCGGTAGGGTCTTATGAAAGATCCTTGGCCAGTGTACCTAAAAGTGAGTGCGTTGTGTTGACCCTTGCTCGTGAGAGCATAAACAGTCAACCACAGTGTAGGTTGTAAAGGTTGAAGGTGAACCTGATTTAAAACCTTAGGTTTGAGGTGAACTACTGTGAAACCTCCTTAGTGAAATCCGGCACACTCAAGGGTTGAGTGCGTTTGTCGGGAGTGGAGTAGACTGATCGTCGAACCACTATAAAAATGACTGTGTTTGAGATTGCTATCTTTCTAAATGCGTGATTTACTTTTATACTCCCATAGCTGAATATCTGAGATCACACCTCACACACATACACAGTCATATCCATCATAAACTAGTTTGTATATTGTCCACTTCTTAAATAGTTTGTGATTGGATCCTCTACCGGGCTTGGAAGCCAGTAGAGTTATTTTTAAGTAATCCTAATATGTGTATGCTGATTAGGATTAGTGTAATAGGATTTTAAATAAACCATAAAAACTTTAAAAGTCCTATTCACCCCCCTCTAGGATATATTGGCATATTCTTACTTCAACTAAAGCGGTCTTCACCGCTATTTCAGGTTAAGGGTCTCATATAGGCCCAGAACTGGTTCAAATGGCCCTAGGGCCATGGTATACTTAGGATATAGTCAAAAGACATCTGTTTCGGTCCAACGGAGCTCATCTGGAGGTCCATTACCTGCCTACGGTTTGGAGAAAGTTCCCTGACAATGGATCCATGCCAGGTTAAGGTTTCGGTCGATCGGATTAGTGGATTGATTGTGGGGGACCCGCTTTAGTTTAACGGTCACCGTTAATCGATCAGGGCCACAAGTACACTGACATGTGTAGGAAAATTTCCTTGATCTAAGGGTGTAGTTAGGTCAGAATCTAATGGTCCAAACCCTAAAATTTGGCTTGCAAGAAAATGGCCCAGCTCACTTAAATCCGAGTTCATTTTCTAAAGATATTCACGTTTCTCACACACTTTACTCAGGGCTCTAGTTGTGTGTTTCTAGATACTATTCGGGCTCGATTCTCGTGAAGGTTGTCAAGCCCAGTAAGGTGGTCATAATCATATAGTTTCACGGTTATCGGACTTTCGACGCACGGTCTAGGTTCGATACGAAGTTTCAATGTGCTCCCGAGAGCAATTGGGTTTTGAGACTGATCCTAGGTTTTTAGGTAATGTAGAGTTACTGATTCTACTGGTTTTGGGTCTTGCAGTTCGTATAGAAAGTGATTCAAGCTATTCTATTAATTAATTCAGTTTAGTACGTAATTAATTTTCGTCTAATTTCTACATAATTTGACCCTTAGTGATTTCTGTTTGAATTGGTACTTGGGTCTTTGTGTGGATTTTTCCTGGACGTTACATTTGTCTCTTCTTCTATTTCCACCTCTGAGATTGTATGGATTTTTTCGGGACGTTACTCGGTCACTAAGCCTCCAGTATTTAATGGCTCAAATTACGCATACTGGAAGGCTAGGATGCATTACTTTTTGAGATCTTTGGATCATGTTGTTTGAGATATAGTTGAAAGCGGATACGTGCTACCAACTGAACAAATTATACTTGACAGTGGCACAACCATCACAAAACCCAAATCCAAAGAAAAGTGGATGGCGTTCGATAAAGAAAAACAGACTGCTAAAGCAAAAGCTATGAATGCCATCTACTGTGCCTTGTCCCAGGATATATTCAATCAGATAAGTATGTGTGGGACATCCAAAGAAGCATGGGATTTATTGGAAACAACCCATGAAGGCACAAGCACTGTGAAGAGGTCCAAACTACAACTTCTGACTTCACAGTTCGAAAGTCTCAGAATGGAAGAGCATGAGACCTTTATGGAGTTTTTCACAAAATTAAATATCATTTGCAACTTCATGGGTGGATTGGGAGAAAAAGTTTCGGTTCCTAAAATTTGTAGGAAAATATTGAGATCACTAACGGAACGATTTAATCCCAAGGAAATAATAATTGAAGAATGTAGGAACATTGATGAAATGAAAGTAGAAGAACTGGTAGGTTCCCTACAAACCTTTGAACTACACTTCAAGCAAACCCCTAAATCCAAAACAATTGTCCTAAAAACCTCAAAGAAAACATTAAAAGAGGACAGTGAGAGCAAAAAGGAAGATGAAGATGAGGAAGTGGCTTTGCTAGCATAAAGATTCAGAAAATTCTTTCAGAAAAATCGTGGGCGGCCTTCCAAAGGAAGAAAGGTGAACAACAAAACTTCCACAGACGAATTTGGTAAAAGGACCAAGGAACAACAATGCTATGCCTGTCAGGAGTATGGACACCTGTCAACCTAATGCCTAAACAGAAAAACTAAAGGCAAGGCAATGGCTGCCACGTGGGATGATACTGAAGAGTTAAATTCAGAATTTAGTGACTTAGAAAGCGATGGAGATCAGAAATCATTGAAAATTCTCATGGTCTCCACCACTTAAATCATTCCCACCAAATCTGAAAATGAGAAAGAACAGCAAGCCACTGAATCATTTCCATCTGATAATGAAGAAACTGGAGAAGAAGAAGAAGAAGAAGAAAAGGATAAACTACAAGATGCTTACAATCAATTGTATATCCATAACATCAAAGTGGTTAAAAGACTTGGTATATGTGAGAACAAAAAGGAATTGCTGCAAAAAGATTTGGATAAAACTCTAGAAATTAATGCACATCTAATTAATGATTTAAAGCAATATCACTCTGACAATGATAGACTTGAGAGAATTAACTCATTTCTTAAATCCGAGTCTGAAAAACTAAACAAACAGATTGAGCAATTAAAAGACAAAAATATGCTCCTTCAAAATGAAAATCATACACTTTTGTTTGATCTAGAAGAATCCAAAAAGATGGCCAAGATAAACTACAAGTTTTCCCAAAGTGGCGAAAAGCTAGAAAAATTGTTAGGAAAGGGAAGACCTGGAAAGGATAAAAGTGGCATAGGATATGAAAAATTTAAGCTAAAGGCTGGAAATGTAGCACCTAGAACTGAAAAATCTGCTGCCTCTGGAAGCAAAATCAGAACAACTCTAATATGTCATTTGTGTGGTGATTCAGGTCATTATAAGTTTGAACGCATAACACCTAGAAGGACTCAACCTAGCTCTGGTCAGAATCATGTGAACAATTTATTAACCAGAGAAATACAGAACTTCAAAAGTCCTCTTACAAATATGGATAGAAGCAATGCCCTTGCATCACTACCCAAATCGATTAACAAAGTGAAATGGATAAGGAAGAATTAGTTCAGATCGTGCATCAAGATCTGAACATGTGAGAAAATGAGGATTCTTTTTGTTGAGCTCTCAATGTTACATCTGAGGTTCGTCACCTCGAACTTTTTGTATATAAACATTATTATGTTTATAAATTTTGAAGTTGTACAAATTTTGTAAAAAATTTTGGTATGAGTACTGTAACGATGGAACCTTCCTTCCTTGATTAGTTGTCAGTCTGAGAATGATTGAACAATGTTTAGAATCAATATCTCATTCTCGATCAATCGATAAAGGATCGATATCATCGATGTCCCTGTAGAATATGAATAGTCATGTGTCCGTGGATGCCATTGCAGACAGACTCGATAGAAACGATCAAGCAGCTTCTTGATATCATCGAAATAATGATCGATAAGATCGACAGATGGCGCCCGATAAAAGTCAGCAGAGCAAAAAAGGGGATTTATTTTTAAGGTCGGTCATCTTCTCTACTCGATCCTCTCGACCAACCCACTAGGAGCCATGTCAGACTACTCAAATCATTCCACAAATTGGGTAATACCCTTCTGACACTTCAAGAGTCCATTCCTTTTTGGGTATTTTTGGTTTGTCAGGTTTTTGTCATTTTTCCCAAATCTTTCAAAATCCGTTTTTACCACATGGGAAGAGACAAAGGAGTAGTATCCAGTTCCGGGGAGTCTTCAAGAACTACCCGACAAAAAGTGCTTGCCTCAAAGGAAAGGGCAAGGGCTCCAGAACGTGGTACCCCCACTCGGCAAAGATCACGACAGACCTTACGTGGCGGGTCCCATCCTGAACAACCGACATCTCCTCCTTTGGCTAGCCAACGCCCAGCGATATACAACTGTAGGAAGCTGATCCATGAGAGAAAAGTCGATAGGGACTGCTTAGCACCTTACAATCTTGAACCCTTGTTTACTGCAATCGGTTAGCTGCCTGTCCTAGGCTTCGGAGGGCTATGCCAACTTGAACGAACACGCAACTTCCTGGCCGCGTGTCACTCTCCTGTATCTGATCCTCCTTCAATCACGGTCTGTCTGGATGGTGATGATGTGTTAATCACCCCTGCCACAATGGCTAATATTCTCAATCTACAAATGGCTCTAGAAGGCCTTCTCGAAATGGATCTTGACCTTCCTGACGTTCGATCCATCATAACTAAGTATCTATGTAATGGTCATGACATCCCTTGGCATCAAGGGAACGCGCTGAAAGCCAGGTACATGGAACCCCGATTTCGGGTTCTGCATGGTATCTTCACCACAAATCTATATCCTGGAAGTACCAATCGATCCGATCTCATGGGTTTTGTGGCCATGATAGTATACTCACTCGTCAGGGGGACAAGGATCTGCCTTCCGACTCTGCTGGTTAATCAGTTGGTTTATGCTGTTCATACCTCCAGGGATCTTCATCTGCCATATCCCTGAATCATAAGAAGGGTATGTGAAGCAATTGGTTTTCCATCTACCACTGATTTAGTACTTCCACTTCAAGTTTTCAATGTAAAGAACATTCGAAAAATGGACCTGAGGTTCCATAAGTACCCAGAGGATGAAGAAGAAGGCATCCAAGAAGGGGGAGCAGAAGCTGGTGACCCTCGCACAGAAGAAACTGAGATGGCCAGAGATGAACCCTCTGGACCCGATCCAGCCACATCAACGCCCAGATACGCCAAAAGGTTTAAGCTAGACAGAATCGGGGCACTTCAGAGGGATGTCCACTCAGTACATGAGTGGCTTACAGTCCTGGAGCAGCAAGTCCATGGAGTACAACAGACTGTACAACATTTGGTGGATCTGATGACTTGCCGACGGGATGACACGACACCATCCCACTCCGCTTCATGATGACGACCTCCGCATGCTATCATATACACCCCACTCTTAATCTTGCGTACGAATATTAGTATCTTTTTGAATATTCTATATGAGTGCATGTGATAACTAACTAATCTGGAGAATCTGACATTTCTTTTTGGTAAATGTATATGTCCATGGTTGGATTGAACATATTTTTTTGGCTTGGTTCTGTTGGGAAATACTGTTAATCTACTGCTATCTGTGGCAGTACATGGTTTGGATAGTTGGATAATATTTTTGAATATGGCTGAATATAATTCATATCTTTACTGCCATGATTATGTTTTAAGATCCCCTGGTTTCTCAAGTGTTTGATATGGAATGCATATGCTATCTTTATTGATTATCCTATCTGCTTTAATCATTGCCTTATCTAATCTAATATGCTTCCATATTGTCTGAAAATGATGTATGCTTAGCAATGGTTTAATCTTGATACATCTATATCTGCCTGGTTCTCCCAAATACTTCAAGCTTCAGTTAATATCAACTGCTATATCTTTGTCAATGACTGACAAAAGGGGGGAGAACAGTCCAAACACCCTGTACGGGAAATTGTATATTTGATTGAATGATGTTACAGGTGTTAGGGGGAGCAGCTGCTGCATCAAGCGAGGGGGAGTTTACATTCAGGGGGAGCAGATACTGTTCATTACTGGGCTGTGTACATGGGTTAAATAGAACTTGTAAAATTGTGTAAAATGCATGTACACACAATTTAGGATGTGTTTGTCAAGTACTCTAGGGTGTTTTGGGATTTTGTTATATAATTGACAAAGGGGGAGATTGAAGGTGCCATGGTTTGTCAATTAGCGTGAGTGTTGAGTCAGTTAGACTACGGGAAGATCATTTCAAGCGTCTGCCTCAACCGGATGTGTGCAAGCTCGCCACACGTATATTTGAGCCTCACATCCCTTGTCCCAAATCACCAGGTATACTAAAACCCTTAAAAAATGTTAGAATATCATAGGGTTTTTAGGGTAAGAAAACATTTTCAAAATAGGAAAATTATCTAAGTTTTCTTGCCTTGTCGATTTTATCGATACACATCTCGATATGATCGACCTACATTGTCGAGTCCTCGATGCTCCATCGATATCATCAAAAAGAGGACCAAATATGTCCAACAACCTTATACATATATGGACGGAATTATCGATGTATCGATGCACCTATCGATATCATCGATATTCAAATTTCGAGTCTATCGGAAGTGACTTGATAGTATCGACAGGCTGAATTCCGGCGCTCCTATTTTTCTTAAAGAAAATCATATAAGTTCGATATATCGAAGCCTCCTCGATACCATTGAAGTTCAAACCTCGATGATATCGATAGGCCCTCGATGATATCGATCTTGGGCGCCAAGTTCTCCAACAACATATTTTAGGGTGTTTTATCTATGATCGGGGGTCTCTCGATAGAATCGATATTCAAATATCGATGATATCGATGCCGTATCGATTGCATCGAACATGGACATAAACCGTCCAACAAGCTTTATGGAAAATCCTTTTGATTTATCTATGCATTGACACAGCTATCGATATCATCGATATCCAAATTCCGATGATCTCGAAAGTCCCTCGATCACTCATGAAAACCTGAAATATTTCAAGGCAAGTCTCTCTCATTTTTCAAGTGTCGATGGATCGAATCTCTCATCGATGGAATTAGAGTTCGAAATCCGATGACATCGACAATCGCTTCGATTCATCGACCAGCTGGCAAAAAGTTTCAAAAGCGTATGACATTGAGTTCGAGTCATCGAGCGGACCATCAATGCTATCGAGAGTATACGGTCGATGATATCAAACCTGCTCGATGATATCGAACTCTATCATAAATGTGACCGTTTTATATCCGTTGAAACCTTTTGCCTATATATAGAGGACTTGTCTACTGTTACTGTGAGAGAAAGAAGAGAGAGCTTTTGAGTGTTTAAATTTAGATCTTATATCTAAAGCCCTTTCTCTCAAGGGAGTTCATCCTCCAATCCACTCTCACCATTGATATTCAATAGAGTGGATTGGGGAATGAACTTCCACATTCAAGGATCCTCCAGCTACCATCTTAATGGTAAATCATTAAGCTGGGATGCCTTGAATGCTTAGATGATTGAAATCGTTCTATCTTCCTTATAGGAAAATCTTTTGAGAGTAGGATTTCATCATAACCTTGACCTAACCCGTCGTCATGCATTGTTATATCTTTTAAGTTGCGGATCAAGGAGATCGAAGAGTCTTCACCAACAAAAGAGGAGATCTTCGTCAACGTGCTTAATGGGACTCATCAACTTATCTGTAAGTATCTAGAGTCTAGAGGACACTTGTGATCATCCTTTGTAGGATTGGGTCTTAGGTGTTTCTCACCCCTTGAAGCCCTCGTAGGAGGCCTCCAGCAGGAGTGTACGTGGTGGGTGCGTTGTGTGGATTCTTGATTTGTGGAGAGCATAAACATCTAGTTGAAGGTGAACCAGTCAAAACCTTAGGTTTGAGGTGAACCGTGTGAAACTTCGGGTTTGGGGTAAACCGCGTAAAACCTCCGGTAGGGTCTTTTGGAAGATCCTTGGCCAGTGTGCCTAAAAGTGGGTGTTTTGTGTTGACCCTAGCTCGTGAGAGCATAAACAGTCAGCCTCAGTGTAGGTTGTAAAGGTTGAAGGTGAACCTGATTTAAAACCTTAGGTTTGAGGTGAACTGCTGTGAAACCTCCTTAGTGAAATCTGGCACACTGAAGGGTTGAGTGCGTCTGCCGGGAGTGGAGTAGACTGATCGTCGAATCACTATAAAAATGACTGTGTTTGAGATTGCTATCTTTCTGAATGTGTGATTTACTTTTATACTCCCATAGCTGAATATCTGAGATCACACCTCACACACATACACAGTCATATCTATCATAAACTAGTTTGCATATTGTCCACTTCTTAAATAGTTTGTGATTGGATCCTTTACCGGGCTTGGAAGCTAGTAGAGTTATTTTTGAGTAATCCTAATATGTGCTTGCTGATTAGGATTAGTGTAATAGGATTTTAAATAAACCATAAAAACCATGAAAGTCCTATTCACCCCCCTCTAGGACATATTGGCATATTCTTACTTCAACTAAAGCGGTCTTCACCGCTATTTCAGGTTAAGGGTCTCATATAGGCCCAGAACTGGTTCAAATGGCCCTAGGGCCATGGTACACTTAGGGTATAGCCAAAAGGCATCTGTTTCGGGCCAACGGAGCTCATTTGGAGGTCCATTACCTTCCTACGGTCTAGAGAAAGTTCCTTGACAATGGATCCATGCCAGGTTAAGTTTTTGGTCCGATCGAATTAGTGGATCGATCGTGGGGGACCTGCTTCAGTTTAACGGTCACCGTTACTCGATCAGGGCCACAAGTACACTGACATGTGTAGGAAAATTTCCCTGATCCATGGGTGTAGTTGAGCCAGAATCTAACGGTCCGAACCCTTAAATTTGGCCTGCAAGAGAACGACCCAACTCACTTAAATCCGAGTTCATTTTGTAAAGATATTAGCTTTTCTCACACACTTTACTCAGGGCTCTAGTTGTGCCTTTCTAGATACTATTTGGGCTTGATTCCTGGGAAGGTTGTTAAGCCCAGTAAGGTGGTCATAACCGTATAGTTTCGCAGTTATCGGACTTTCGACGCGCGGTCCAGGTTCGATACGGAGTTTCAATGTGCTCTCGAGAGCAACTGGGTTTTGAGACTGATCTTAGGTTTTTAGATAATGTAGAGTTAGTGATTCTATTGGTTTTGGGTCTTGCAGTTTGTATAGAAAGCTATTCAAGCTATTCTACTAATTAATTCAGTTTAGTACTTAATTAATTTTTGTCTAATTTCTACATAATTTGACCCTTAGTGATTTTTGCTTGAAGTGGTACTCGGGTCTTTGTATGGATTTTTCTGGGACGTTACATTTGTCTTTTCTTCTATTTCACCTCCGAGATGTATAAAATTCAATAGGCTCGGGATTCTTGGAACTAGCTTTAACATGAAACCTCTTTGCCATAACCTGGAATGGCTTATTCCTTTCCACGTATGGTAACGACATCGTATAATTTGACTGTAGAATCTCCAATTGTTCAGGGGATAATAATGTTAATGGGGGTTGTCCCGGTCATCTAAAGTATTTTGGCATGAAATAAAATTTCTGCTTCATGTTTTCTTTCTCAGATAACTTTATTTTCGCAACTTCATTCTGCACTATCTTTGTTTTGCTTCTTCTCGCTGCTTTACTCTCATCATTCCCCTTTTTATTTTTTATAACGAATCCATCATAGTAGCTGGTGTCAGCGAAGAAAGATTCTGCTTCCGTATACAGTTTTGCATCAGCCATTACCTTACGCTGAATTCCGTCTTTATAATACTTGAAACACTGATGGAGGGTTGATGGTATAATGCCATATTGATGCATCCATGGCCTTCCCAGGAGGAGGTTATATGTTGTCACTGCATTAATGACATGACAGACAATGTCTGTCGTTAACTCTCCTATCTCCAATATTAGCATAATCTTGCCGAGGGCCCATTGTCCATCTTGGTTTAACCCTTGTATCATTATTTCATTAGGGCTTAAATGGGAACGACGATATCTCAATTCATTCAACATTGTTAATGGTAACAAATTCACCGCAGACCCATTATCCAACATTATTCGTTTAATTTGCCTGCCGCAAACATGACCTACAACCATCAATGGCCTAGTGTGCTCTCTATCACAAATTAGATCATCATCGGAGAAAGAAATTACTGGCATGCAGTTGTTGTAAGTGTTATTGTCTCATGCTCCTTTGGTTGTCAAATTTTATTGTGCAAAAACCTCTATTTGTGTCTTGTGTTTGTATGTTGATATATATTTGATCAAGACACTGCATCACAATGGTTCAAGACATGTACGGTGCTCTGCTTCAAGAAATGCAAGGTTATGTACTTTGTCTTGTTCTGTAAGCATCAAGGTTTAGAGTTACATCGATACGAAGAGTGCATTTCAAGACTCAAGTACATTTCAAGACTCAAGTGCATTTCAAGACTCAAGTACATTTCAAGACTCAAGTGCATTTCAAGACTCAAGAGTACATTTCAAGACTCAAAGTGTATTGATGAAGTTTAATTTTAAGCTTTCGAAGATCTCAAGATCAAGCTACGTCAAATTAGAGATCTCAAGCTTCATAAGGTTCAAAGGTTAACCATCATCTGAAAGAATGAAGTTCAATGTTCATACTTCATGTCCCAGGTATGATAGACCTTAGATTGACCTTAGGGTAGGTCATTTTGTATAAATAATTCAAAATAAATCTATTTATATGAATTTGGTCTGTTCTAAGACTAGTCCTGGACCTTGTTCGACTAGTCCTAGCATTGGTTCGACCAGTCCAAGAAATTCCAAGACCAGTCTTAAGTTGTTGAAGATTTTCAGAAATTTTTTGGTTATTCTACGACCAATCATGGAGACTGTTCGACCAGTCGTAGGAATAATCACGACTCGTCCTTCGACAAGTCCTAGATCTTCGACTCAAACTCCAGCGACTAATCTTTGTGTCTCACGACCAGTCGTGGGTGGTTCACGACCAGTCGTAGAGTGCATTCGACCGGTCGTGGACTACATTCGACCGGTTGTGGAACGGTTTTTCCATATCGCGCTTAAAATTTAAAAATGCAATTCATCCTACGACCAGTCGTGGTGGTCACATGACCAGTCGTAGACGCGATCTCTGTAACTATAAATTGAGCACGAATTTCAGAGTTTTTCATCGATTAAATTGAGAAAATTCAAGCCTCCACTCTGAGATAAGTTAGTGTTCATATTAAGCTTCTCTGTGCTTATTTAATATTCTCTTCTGTTAGCTTATTTATATTTGATTTTCTTCCTATATTCCAATCTTATTTGAAAAAGATGAATTGCTGTATTCCTTCTTGGAATTAAAATCAAATAGAGCTACGCCCAATTTGGTTTAATTTAAAATCAATTAGAACCTAGAACTATTTCTTAAGTGAGTATTGGACACTGAACGTTGATTCGAACTTCTACTCTGATTGGTTCTACCGGGCTGCTACAAAAGGAGAAATCCAGGTATTTTACATTTATTGTAAATTTTCATCTTTTAGTTTTGTTTGAGATTCACCAGAAAAATCTCATTGTGTTGGTTATCTGAGGAGAGCCAAAAAACTTATAAAGTGTGGTTTTTGGATCGTGTAAGCCCAAGTTAAAAAGATATAATTGTAAAGGTTTTTGGTGAACCTGTGAAACCTATTTTCATAGTGAACGCTGATATCCCCTGTGTGAGGATATTAAGAGTGGAGTAGCAAGCTGTGTGGTTGTTGTTTAACAGTTGGCGAACACACCGGCGAACCACTATATTCGGTGTGTTTTGTGATTTGAATGTTCTTTTAATTTCTATATCTTTAATCATTCAGATTTGTGGAATGTATATGTGGATGTGAATGTTGTAATATTTACATTTCAAGCAAAGTGGGGAATGTTGTAATAGTTTAGAATTTATTTCTTGCTATTTCCTTTATTTCCTTTCTGTTTGAGTTTTGATATTCAATTTGTTCTAGTAAGGTTGTCCTGCCATAAACCCTTGGTTTTTATGGTGCAAAGGTTGTCCTTAGAACAACATTAGTATCTTGCTCTTTATTTAAGATTGCTTTACATTTCCGTTCATTGATTTATTTAAAGCATTGTCCTTTATTTATTTGTTTATAAGGCTATCTTATTTTCGATTGAATTCCACTGTTAAGTTTTAATTTGGCATAGTCCTATTCACCCCACCCCCGTCTAGGACATATAGCTTGGCCCTTTTCTGTTGTTTCGTTCTTTGTGTTCCATTTCTGCGAGCAATGCCTTTCTGACATTATTATTGGATAGAGCTTGAATCAGGCTATGTCGAGAATCTTCTAACAGTCGTAACACATCGTACACACTTAGTCAAGCCGATATACCTTTCAAATGACTTATTACATCGTATCTTACCTTCTCAATTTTATTCTTTTCTACTTCCTTATTGCTACCATGGTATTCCTCAGATGTTTCTCCTCTCATCATTTCAATGCTCTATTTTCGGGGACTTTTTACTCTTTTACTCGAGCGTAACGTAATTACTGCGGCTTCGCCTATCCGTCTCACTGAACGGTTGTCATCCATTTCTCTATAAGCGGCTTCTTGATCAGTTGATATACTCACTGTTGCTTTATTGCAATTCTGTCAGAGAAATTTTTTTAAAAAAATGTCAATTAGTATCTATTTGCAAATACACTCTATTTTAGAGATGAAATGAAGGATGTTCCCATCAAGAGTCGCCATTTTGGCGTCCCATAAAACGCCAAACAATGATGAAATTCTCCATATTATTTTTAAGTCAATATCAAGTACGATAGAACTCCCCAATGGAGTCGCCATTTTGTTTCAACCATAAACAAAAAGTATTTAATTTGAGGGATTATCATACTCAATAATAACAAAGAGAAAGAATGAAGAGAATGATCATCAAATTTATTCATTCTGAATTCATTACATCATTTTAATCCTTTGATTCTAAAGTAGAGTCGTTATAACTAAAAGTACAATTGCTGAATGGATTCAAATATAAATTTTAACAGCCTCCCGGCTCATATCATTCATATCTCCATACGAGATGAGTTGTACAGATCTTCTCCACGCACGCATCTTCCTTCTTCGATATAATAAGAGAATGACAGGAATCCCTTAAGAATTTTAGAATGACTCGAGGTATTCCGAAAAAAATGTTACAACATTGCTTCATAAGTCATCGAGGCCGATTCCGATTGTCGAGGCCGATTCCATTATCGAGGCCAATTCTGATTGTTGAGGCCGATTATCGACGCCGATTGTATAGGCCGATTATTGATGCTGATTATCGATACCGATTATGAGTATGTGATAGCATAACATCATGATACATACCCAAACGTATCATCTGCATGTTTGTTATGAGATGTGGTTGACCATTGCATATGTTATTGGGCAGATTGTTATGAGACTCCCTGATAGGCAGAGATTGTCTCACATGAGCGCACGGTATGTGCGAGATTGATGCATGACTGGATTGTATGACTCATGCATCTTACATTGTGGGTTGTGATTACTATACGCCCTAGCAACATCAGGGCCGTAGCCTCCACAGACATGTCGTGGATGGCCAGATAGGACATAAAAAATCTGTTACTAGCATTGGGGCACCATAAATGGCCCTAGGTGAAAATTCTTAAACCATCTGATACCAAAGGACACTCCAACATCGAGACCGAGTGGATATATATGAACGCATGAGGGCCGTATACCAGTAGGCCGCTTCTCCCACTGTGTCGTGGTCGGTTGGAAGAGGGTGTGGCCTTACCCGCTTGAGGGAGTAGGCATAGCTAGGCTGAGTCTGACTAGCTTGAGGAATGGGTCAACTATCGACGAGCTGGGCTCGATATTGGCAGGCGGATAATGAGGTCTCTTCCACTTACCCAGTTGTGCGCTTGATGGGGAGGCAGGTGGCGTAGAGTGTACTAGACCCCGGTGATGATCCCAGAGACGTACAGTACTGATACGTGGACTTATTGAGTAGGAGTTGCATACTGATTCATTCATTCATTCACTATCCACTCGGGCTGGTGGTACGCAATTAATTGTTGTGTACCTTCGTAATGACAAGGATTTTGGTTGGGGCGCGCGACTAACCTGAGATCGGGAGTCTACTACATTAAGTCTGGCTGTCCAAATTTAGGTATGAGACTAGTTTGGATAGAAGTCCCTTGTGATAGACCCCATAGCCTGGGATACTATGTACTATCATCCCGACTTCACTCCAGCTTGGTCATTTCATTCGCACCGCATATTGCATTGCATCCACATCATTTAACATTTTGGGTTGCCATGTTTCTGCATTGATATGGCTGTTAGCATTCATGCCACGCATCGCATAGCCTTAGCACGGTTGATGGCACTCATGGACTTACCAGTGTATTTTCGCTTACTCTGATATCGTATGATTCATGATCTTGTCAGTATTTCCGTTTATTCAAATATTGTATGATTTATGGCATTGTATTGCATACTTGTCACTTACCTTGTGCACACACTTTCACCACCCTCTAAGCTTTCTATAAGCTTATACACGATACATGCGTGCAAGTGGCGTTAGGTCGCAGCAGCGTTGGTATTGGAGCGTGTAGCGGACTCATGGAGCTTTGATTTCGATATATGTATTTCCCTTTTAACATTGTATTCAAATGTTTATATTAGTGGATATGTGATGATGATGTACATTGAAATCTGCCCAATGGATATATGTATTTCCCTTTTAACATTGTATTCAAATGGAGCTTTGATTTCGATATATGTATTTCCCTTTTGTGATTTGGGTAAACTTGTGTTATGCTTCTTATGAGACAAATGTACATTGAAAGATCCTCCTTGTAGGATCCTAGGATCGGAATCTGGCATATACGTGTTGGGAGTCGAGAATGGGGTACTACGGAGGCAGTTGGCAACGGATTCGGCGATTGGGAATTTTGTGAGCCCGGTTTCTGAGTTTGGGGGGTGACAATCGCCAAGCTGATACACTATTCTAGCCATAAAGATTTTATAATATCATCAGCAATGGTGATATATCAATTATCGATTTGTTTCTTCAGCAAAGCCTATACGGTCAACCATATATAAATACCTCGACAGCACAACAGTTTATCATTCACGGCGGCGCAGCCAAGCCTATACGACGAACTATACATAAGACCTACCATCAATCAGCGATAGTTAAATATTATGTGGGCAACAATGAGAAGCTAGTAGCCTTAAAAAGCTTGAATAGGCCATCACATGCTTAGACCCATGTGGGCAGCGGATGAAGCCAACAACTAAAAGCATAAACAGCCAAAAGTCCACAAAAGTCCAATCACGTGTGAGACCAATGGTGTCTGTACAGCTTCCGACAGTGTCATGGGGGAAGGTGAGAGAAAATGCCCTCTCATGAATGGGTCTAACCTTGCAGACGAAGAAAACAGCGGGCTGTAGTGTGCGCTCTTTGGCCATTGTCCATAGATAGGCCAACCATGCGTAAGACCCCCCAGATTTCTAGCTTAATTTCAGTAGTAACTCATGAGGAGAGGGTCTCTAAGACAAAATACCCCCTCATTGATGGACTGACGGCCTTGGATTTGGTACCCAAAGGTAGCCTTGTGTGCCCCATGAACTCCAGAGAGTTACTGTGGCTAACCCTGTGCGTAAAACCCAATGAGTTCACTGCCTCAGTAGCTTCATTGGGCCCCTCTGCGGCTAACTCGCAGTTTGTGAGCGATAAGTCCAGCAAACTCATAAGAGTTACAGAGACCATTCGTGTAAGACCCGACTTCAACTACTCATGAGTTTAAAATACTTTGATCACTCCACTACTCAAGAGCTTAAACTGTGTGAAAGTGTCCAATTAAGTTAAGTCAAGTCCAGCCTAGTCGAGTCCAGTCAAGTCAAGTTAAGTCCAGTTAAGTCAAGTCCAGTCAAGTCGAGTCCAGTTAAGTCAAGTCATGTCCAGTCAAAGTATGTTCAGTCAAAAGTATACTAGCTCCACTACTCATGGGCTTAAATTATGTGTAGCATCAAAATGCTGCAGATATATATGATCATCTATTTTACTTCAGATATGCTCAAATATGCAATTATCTGATGAAAATCTCAAACACTGATTAAACAACATACAAAAATGCGTTTCTCTTAAATCAGGTTCAAATTACAGCAATAGCAAGTTTGTTCAAAATACTTGCTACTTTTATTCAAAAGTTAAATTCTACAAGATCGACTACGAGTCTTCAATTATAATATGCTTATCCTTCTGAAGAGAATAATGATTCCTTCTTGTCTCGTGCTTTTCTGACAATGAAGGAAGGTTATCTCGCAAAATCTGCAGAGGTGGAGGAGGATGAAAATATGAAGAATTATCATTCTCTTTTGGATGATCTAAAAAATTCAGATGTATTCTTTGGATTCAGCACCAAATACTATCGATACTTTAAGGGTATCAGCAGCTTCGTTTCGTAAATATTATCTTCTAAAGAAATCTTTATGTAAAGTTGGCCTAGAGAGGGGGCATGATCTATTTCTTTAAAGTAATCTATGCCTTGGTCTTTCTGATAATTTTTATGTGCCGCGGAGGAATTGATATGACACAATCATCTGGGCAATAATTGCGCACTAAGTAATATTGATGAGCCCACCAACGCATCCAACTATAAGAAGCATGAACTGGATAATTATAGTTGGGAATTATGAAGTGTGATCCAGTGTGAACGTTCAAAAGTTGCTTCTATATCAAGGCCCGGTTATATGGTCTGATGAGATAACTTCTCATTATTCTAATAATGATATCGCAAGTCTCCGGTATAATCTGGCCAAACCTAATAATGATAATATGGTTTACGCCAAAATAAACTATCTTCCCTCAATGGAAGAGTACTGGACTTGATGGAGACAAGGAACAAATGTTCACTAAAAGAGATAGAATTATCGTCAATAACTTCTATCTCCTCAGGAAAGCTAGTAAATGGAAATTGAAAGAAGTGTTCTCTATTTTTCTGGTGACCCAACCATTCGATTTTTTCAATCATTTTTCTCAGTTAATAATGATGGAGTGGAAACCGATGAGGATTTGAATAGGTCTTTTTGAATCAGCAAAGGTCCAAGTAAAATACACTCCTAGCCAGCCGATGAGGATTTGAATAGGTCTTTCTGAATCAACAAAGGTCCAAGGAAAATATACTCCTAGCCAGCCGATGAGGATTTGAATAGGTCTTTCTGAATCAACAAAGGTCCAAGGAAAATATACTCCTAGCCAGCCGATGAGGATTTGAATAGGTCTTTCTTAATCTGCAAAGGTCCAAGGAAAATACACTCTTATCCAGCCGATGAGGATTTGAATAGGTCTTTTTGAATTAGCAAAGGTCCAAGGAAAATACACTCCTAGCCAGCCTACAAAGAAATACCAAAGAGTACAAACTAGAAAAGACTCAGTGGTTGAACCTTTAGAGCTAGAAATGACATCTCTGAAAGCACGATATAATGATCAAAAAATGTAATGCAAAGCATGCTGACAAGCACAAAGATGGAATGACCAAATCATTATCATATTACAAATATTACAATCATTCTAAAAGCTTTCAATATATACTTCATGAAATTAAATTGCAAAATTATGATATCTTGAGATACTAATTTCGGTTAATTTGGCAGGAAAGATTACCATTTGAAATATTAGATTATGCAGACTATGAATAAAAGAGACAATCGAACAGATTATTGCAATAGGAGCAATATTAAAGAACAATTTCCTAACCAGGGAGTTCAAAGAAAGAGTTGCCGGAGTTGATCAAAGAGATTGTTGTAGCAGGAGCAGCTTTGAAAGAAAGTTCTCTGATCAAGTTACTCAAAGATGGAGTCGTCACAGCTATTACAGCGTGCTTTTGATTAGAGGCATTCAGTCTCCCATTTGAGCACAATCATTCAATCTTTCGTTCAAACTCAACTGTTGAAGATCTTCGTTAAAGCGATCCTTCTCTAAATGTGAAAAGATTTTTGTGCAGAAGAAGATTGATCCTCCACTTGATTTCATAGGACAAATCAAAGAAGAATCAATGGGGCATCTATTGGGCACAAAAAATATTCTATCTTTCTCTCTCTGGAAGTTTCATTGCAGGTCCATCACCTTAGTGTGGAAATTCCATTACGTGGGTCAACTCCCCAGATTGCTCCCTTTATTGTGCGAGTTACCACCCTAGCCTATCATTTCCATTACGCACACTCTCTCTCCTTGGATCCCTGTTAGAGTAAAGAAGTACTGTTGTGCACCCACTGTTATGCGCCCCTGTTGTGCTCTCCCAATTATGCGCAAATAGCCTTCACACATGTGAAAAGCCTATAAATACCCCTCTCCCATCCTCATTTGAGGAGGATAGAAGTTAGAGAAGCTCAACGAACTCTCGGAGCAAGAGAAAAGCGGAGCACAATGGAAATCCTGCACAACGGAAATCCTACACAACGAAAGTCTCCCACAATGGAAATCCCGCACAACAGAAGTCTCCCCCAATGGAACTCCCGCACAACTGAAGTCCCCCACAACGGAAGACCCCCACATTGGAACTCCTGTATAATGGAAGGTCCCCACAATAGCAATACCCACCCAACAGTTTAACATATTCGTAACTTGTCCTCCTGTGTACAAACTGTACACATGTGAGTGAAGAACATGGGATCTCAAGCTTGTGCAACTCTTTGTCAATGCAACAGACACTTTTCAATCTGAAATGCTTTCGAAATTACCATTAAACCACTCTTCATTTCTTTAATTGTACTTTATTTCTGAATCAAGGGAAACATGAGGATGGGAAAACAATTGAGATTAGTGGCCCAAGCTCTCCCAAATCCAAAACCACAATATGAGATTAGTGGCCCAAGCTCTCCCAAATCCAAAACCTCAATATGAGATTAATGGCCCAAGCTCTTCAAATCAAATGGAACAAGTGTAACACCCCGGATTTTTGTCACTTGGAATTAGACGTCCTTAGGCAATGGGTCGATCCTAACACCTTAATAATGTCTCAAAACTCAATTCCAAAGGCCAAAATCCCTTTTCAACCCATTTCCTTCAAAATCTCCCATTTCACCTTTCACCACCTTGTTCTTTAAATATTTTTAAGTACTTTCATATTAGGCAGGAATCCTAAAGTTTAGGTGATGAAGCACAATACTTTAGAAATCCATACAAAAACCCGAGTATCACCTCAGGCAGAAACTACTCAGGATCAAATCCTTTAGGAATTTGACAAAATTAACTAAGTGCTAACCTAGATTAGCTACGAAATCCGCTTGATCCACTTTAAATACGATCTGTAAGACCCAAAACTTGTAGAATCAGTGACGCTAGGATACCCTAAAATCTAGGATCAATCTCATTTCCCAGTTGCTCTCGAGAGCACATTGAAACTCCGTATTAGATCTGGACCGCATGTCGAAAGTCCGAATACTACAAATTATATATTTAAGACCGCCTTGCTGGGCTTGACAATCATCTCGGAAATTAAGTCCAGATAGTGTCCCGAAGCCATTCGCTTGAGCCTGGAGCAGAGAGTGTGAGAAAACGTGGTTTCCTTTAGAAATTAATTCGAATTTAAGTAATCTGAGACTTGTCGTTTGCGAGCCAGATATAAGCAATCAGACCGTCAGAATCTGACCCAAATACACCCTCAGATCAGGGGAAATTTCATACACAGTTCTGTGTACTTGTAACCCTGATCGAGTTTCGGTGACCGTTGAACTGAAACTGGTTCGCCACGTGTGATCTGGGAACCCGACTGGAATGAAAACTTAACTCGACCTAGATCCAAGGCCAGTAAGCTTAAGTCCAACCTTTGGCCCAAGGGGGGGCTCCGGAAATGCTTCGTTGAGCTGAAGCAGATGCCCTTTGGACATAACCTATGTATCCCTTGGTCCTGGGGCCATTCCCATCAGTTTTGGGCCTATATAAGGGCCTTAAGCTCTCACTCTCTCATCCCATACGAATTTCCTAAACCTAAGGGAGAGAAGAAAAGAAAGAGAAGGAAAGAGAGAGAAAAGGTGAGGGAAGTTAGGGCTTTGCTACAGGGATTCCTCCCTGTCGTTCTACGTATCAAATCTCCGCTACTATATCGCTAGTTCAGCGATTCTAGTTCCGTTCTTAGGTAAGAAATTCTAACCCTAATCCGTTCTAGGGTTTCAGTTAGTTAAAGTAATGAATAGCTAACCTATTTCATGATTCAGGTAGCCGTTGTGTCGTAGACAAAGGCGTTGTGTTCAAACTGAGTTCGGATCGAGTTTATCGATAAAAGGTGCAGACTTAAACGTATAGGTTATGGTTTTCAAGGCTTTCAATGCCAGTTAATGATATATTACTGACGTGGATGCTATTGCACATGTACAAAGTGCTGTCCGTTTCGTTTTTCAGATATACGTTAACTATGTTGAATATACTGTATTCCTCGTATTTGTAGAAAATACTGTATACATATGAAATACGAATTTGTGCTTGCCATGATTATTTGTTGTCTATGTATGCTAGATGCATATGTATCAACTTCTGGGTGAACGGATTAGCCTAATACCTGTTATATTAACATACGTCGTGTATGTACAAGTTGTAGCCTAAGTGTTTGTGAAAATGTCTAAGTGAGTATAAACTATGCGGTAGTGTACGCCACGACTAACCATCGTGGATATGTGATTGTTGTATAGGTGGCAATCCTTTGACGAAAGGACTTGCCCTAATACGTATTCTAACTACTACATGCCATGTATGATGTTATGTGTAGACTAAGTGTATGTAAAAATGTCTGAATGAGTAAGTAGTTAGTAAATTGTAATGTATAAGGGTGTTGAGATATGATTCTCAACTCCTTTAACTATGTGTATGCTTTCCTCCATGTACCGTATATTATAGTATTTGTTTATCTATGAAATGCATATGTATAAATCTATGTTTATGTTGTATTCCATAAAATGCAAGAATAAAGCCGTGAAGGGTGATGAGGGAGTGGTGTAACGATTTCGCGCAACAGCCCTGACAGCCCTAAAGCGGACACTATTGGACCTTTGATTATATGATTTGCAATCTTGATTCATAACTGTTTTAACTATCTTTTAGGATATTTTATTGTACTTGAATGTGATTGGGGCTATTGTATAGTCCAGGCAATCAGTAACAGGCCTTGATGTTGTGGCTGAGGTCATTTCGCCATAAAAGACACTTCAAGGAATCCGAGTCGTACGATGGTTGTCGACAGTGGTACCATGTCGGTTACTTCAGCGTACGCTCGTACCAGTCAAACTTGTCTAATAACCCGATTGGCCATTGTATGTTCACCATGTTTGGACGCTACTGCTCGAACCTAAGGTACCAAACTTACCAGTGAAACCCCATGAACCTTGGTACCTCGATCCGCTAAGACTCATGAGCCTCCCCATAGTGACCAGTGAGCAACCCAGACTCGTGAGCTGAATACGGTGGTATGAGACACTGTATTCGAGCTGTCGGCCTACACCGGTTTGTTGACGAGCCCTTTATAGTGACCGTGAGCATACTCTGAGTCTACATTGAGGCGACGAGCCTTTCGTAGCAACGAGAGTATAAACTAGGCCTACCCCATCGTAGCCTGGCTGTGGTCCCCAGTCGGGTCGGTGACGTGCCTTCGAAAATAGACTGCCAGTTGGTAGGGCGTTGGTGGTAGTGACCTACAACTGCAACTTCGTATGAGATTTACTAGGACTGACGACCCTAGAATGGATCATTGTTTGGGTATTGCATAAGGGAGGTACCTTAGTTTCCCAATCCTGCTGTATGAAAAGGACTAATAAGAACTTGGTAATCATATGCATGCACCGCATTACGCGTGCGTTCAGGAGTAGCAGGTCAAGCACTGAGGCAGTATTGTTCATGCGCGAACGTGAGATGAAGTCGCTGAGGGAGCGTAGGCGAAGGCATGCATCATACATTCATACCATTCTTGCATTAACAAGAGTATTTAGGGATGTGTGATTTACTGCTTTATCATTACTGCTTGACTGAATTGATAACATGTTAACCTTTGCTTTATTGTTCCACTGAGTTGATCACTCACTCTCACGTTACGGGACGGTGTTGTACACACCAACCAGACCCTGTTTGAATTTCAGATGATGGCAATGCTTGCGAAGTAGAGCCGGACTTTTATGATGATGAGGGTTTCTCCTTTATATCTCTATCAGACGAGTCTATGTAGATTATCTTCGGATCGACGGGATTACAGGGATTACTTTAGTTTGCACTTTTAGAACATCCATGTATATTCTTTCTGTTCTTTTTGGGTTTATACATGTCTTTATTTAACCTGGTAACATGTTCATACTCTGGAGACTTACAACCATTTATATATTTTATATATCTATCACAGTCTTCCGTTTGCGTAATTTAACTGTCTCTGGAGTATGATATGCTGTTTTGGTATAATCTCATTCAT
Source organism: Magnolia officinalis (assembly GCA_021015155.1). Classification (NCBI taxonomy): domain Eukaryota; kingdom Viridiplantae; phylum Streptophyta; class Magnoliopsida; order Magnoliales; family Magnoliaceae; genus Magnolia; species Magnolia officinalis. The sequence continues at coordinate 37,010,182 of JAJHSJ010000008.1, forward strand.
GTTTCAATGCACTCATCATAATCTGCATTATCTATGTTGCAAAAGTAATGCGTTGGAACTCGGGAGCTAAGCTTTGCTCGACCCCCGATTTTCAGGGCGTTACAACAAGCCAAGTCTATCACCACTCTTAGGGGTGGGAAAATAATTGACAAATCTATTCCGGTAAGGGCTGAAAAGTCTAAGGACTTGGAAATAGATGAAACCGATAGACCTAGCAACACTCCACATGAGTTAAAATAAGAATTTTAAAGTAAACTAGTTGCTCCATTCCCCCAACGATTGATTACACCAAAACCTCTCTCTAACTTTCAGGACATTTTAGAGGTGCTTAAACAAGTGAAGGTCAACATTCCTCTACCGGATGCCGTTAAACAAATACCTTCATATGCCAAATTTCTGAAAGATCTATGCATGACCAAAAGATGGCAAAACATTCAAAAGAAAATAAAAAGATCTCGGTAGCCCAACCATCGCTTGTGTAATTGGAAATTACCGGATTGAGCATGCACTTCTTGACTTAGGAGCGAGCGTAAATCTGATCCCGTACTAAGTCTACGAACAACTAGGTTTGGGTGAATTAAAACCCACCCGGACCGCATTATAACTTGCCTATTGCTCAGTTCGTGTACCGAGAGGGATAATTGAGGATGTGTTAGTCTAGATTGATAAATTCTACTGCTCAGTAGATTTTATCGTCCTAGTTACTCAACCCATTGTGGACATGAGCACTCAAATTCCCGTCATTCTTGGTCGCCCATTCCTCACTATATCAAATGCAATCATTAACTGTAGGAATGAAGTCATGAATCTATCTTTTAGAAATATGACATTAGAACTCAATATCTTTTTCAATATGAGTAAACAAGCAGAGGATGATGATACTACTACCCATGACATTAACATGATTGACTCTTTCATAGAAGATAGAGCTCTTCTGACTCTATACTTTGACACTCTAGAGATGTGCTTAGCCCACTCCCTTAATTTGGATGATGGCACGATTAGGGAGATGAAGGCCATGCTTGATGCTATGCCGGTACTTAAAGTTAACTGGTGGAAGCCACAATTTGAAGAATTACCCCAAACTAATGCAGTGCCTCTACCGTCTAGCCTCAAAGCGCCAAAGCTTGACCTAAAACTTTTGCCCTTTGATCTTAAATATGTTTATTTAGGTCAATATGAGACATATCCAGTGGTGATTTCTTCCCACCTCGAGTAAGAACAGAAGAGTATACTTATCTCTACTTTCATTGAGCATAAAGGAGCCCTTGGATGGTCGATTGCGGACCTCAAGGGAATTGACCCTTTAATTTGTACTCACTACATTCATCTTGAGGATAATGCGAAGACTGCCTGGTAACCACAATATAGATTAAATCCAAATATGAAGGAAGTGGTTAAGGTCGAGGTTCTGAAGCTATTGATGTGGGTATCATATACCCTATATCAAATAGTGAATGAGTGAGTCCAACTTAGGTAGTTCTTAAGAAGTTCAGAATCACCATCGTAGCTAATGCCGAAAATGAACTCGTGCCAACTAGAGTCACTACTGGTTGGAGAATGTGCATTAACTACAGAAAGTTGAATACCATCACGAAGAAAGACCACTTTCCTTTGCCCTTCATTGATCAAATTTTGGAAAGGCTAGCTGGTCACTCCTATTATTACTTCATTGATAGATATTCAGGCTACAATCAGATGGAGATAGCCATTGAAGATCAAGAAAAAATCACTTTCACATGTCCCTTTGACACCTTTACTTACCGAAGGATGCCATTCGGACTTTGTAATGCCCCCGCCACTTTTCAGCGATGTATGTTGAGTATTTTCTCTGACATGGTGGGGCAATATTTAGAGGTCTTCATAGACGACTTCTCTATCTTTGGTCCATCCTTCAGCGAATGTTTGGATAATTTGAAAAATGTGCTGAAGTGATGTGAAGAAAAAAATTTAGTACTAAATTGGGAGAAGTGTCATTTCATGGTTCATAAGGGAATTGTTCTTGGACATATCATCTCGTCCAAGGAATCGAGGTAAACAAAGCTAAAATTGATCTTATCTCTAACTTACCTCCACCTAGGAGGATTCGAGACGGGCGATCCTTCTTAAGGCACGCCAGATTCTACAGAAAATTCATAAAGGACTTTAGTCACCTCTCTCGTCCTTTATGCAATCTACTCTAAAAGGATGTCCCATACGAGTGGACTGAGCAATGCCAAGACGCTTTCTCTAAGCTCAAAGGCATGCTAAGTACCACACCTATCATGCAGCCACCTGACTGGAACATTCCTTTTGAAATTATGTGTGATGCGTTGACTATGCTATTGGGGCAATGTTAGGCCAGAGAAAAGAAAGGAATCCTTACGTTATTCATTATGCAAGTAGAACTCTAAACTTGCCCAAGTAAACTATTCTACTATAGAAAAGGAACTCTTAGCCGTAGTTTTCGCTCTGGACAAATTTAGGTCCTACTTAATTGGATCCAAGATCATCGTCTACATTGATCATGTTACACTTAAGTATCTTCTTTCTATGAATGCCGCTAAGCCCCGCTTGATAAGATAGATCCTTTTACTCTAAGAATTTGACTTAGAAATAAAAGATAAAAAGGGAGTAGAGAACGTAGTGGCTGACCATCTTTCACGACTTGATTTGCTCGATTCCCTTAAGACGACACCCATAAACGACATGTTCCCTGATGAACACTCTCCCACTTACCTTGGTTTGTTGATATTGTTAATTATCTTGCCACAAGTTTCACGCAAACACATTGGACTGCGTAAGATAAGAAAAAATTCTTTGCTGAGGTATGTAAATTTTTTTGGTATGATCCATATTTGTTAAATATTGCCTAGACCAAATTCTAAGGAGATATGTACCAGACAATGAACACCAAAATGTCATCTCCTTTTGTCATTCTCAGGCCTATGGTGGTCACTTTTCTGCCAAAAAGACCACAGCCAAAATTCTGCAGTGCGGCTTTTACTGGACTACTATGTTCAAGGACACTCATGAGTTCTGCAAAGCTTGTGAGCATTGTAAAAAATTGGGAATATTATCTCGTCGAAATATGATGCCTCTGAATCCAATTCTTATCATTGAAGCATTTGATTGCTGGGGCATCGATTTCATGGGACCATTCCCCCAATCCTTTGGAAATATATATATATATATATATATATATATATATATATATATATATATATATATATATATATATATATATATGTATATATATATACTAGTTGTGGACTATGTTATTAAATGAGTCGAAGCGATCCCGTGTCGGAATAATGACCATCAAACGGTTATTAAATTCTTAAAATAAAACATCCTTTACCAGTTCAGAACGCCTCGAGCCATCATTAGTGATGGAGGCTCACATTTCTGTAATAGGCCATTTGCAAATTTAATAAAGAAATATGACATCTCTCATAAGGTGAGCACTCCATACCACCCACAAACAAGTAGGCAAGCTGAGATTTTCAACAGGAAAATTAAACACATTTGGAAAAAAATGGTTAACCTGGATCGCAAAGATTAGTTAATCCACTTGACTGATGCTTTACGAGCTTACCGTACAACCTTTAAGACCCCCATTGGAATGTCTTCCTTTAGACTCATCTTTGGAAAAGCTTGCCACTTGCCTGTGGAATTGGAACATAGAGCCTACTGGGCTATTAAAAATCCGAACTTCAATTTGGACAACGCTGGCTGGTTACGAAAACTTTAGGTAAATGAACTCGAGGAAATCTAGAACAACGCATATGAGAACTCGAGAATTTACAAGGACGGGATGAAAGTGTTCCATAACAATAGCATCCTTCGAAAAACATTCTTGACTGGTTAAAAAGTCCTTTTATACAATTCCCGATTACATCTCTTTCTGGGTAAACTTCAATCTCGTTAGATCGGCCCTTTCACAATTACCAATGTCTACCTCATAAGGCCATTGAGATAAAGAATCCAAACAATGGCAATGCTTTCAAAGTGAATGGACATCGTTTAAAGCCATTTGTTGAGAAATTTAATTTAGAGGACATGTCAATACCTCTGAATGATCTTGTTTACGAGGATTGACCTCCTAGTCTAACGGTTGTGTAGTTAGGTTTATTGCTTTAATAAAAATTAGGATTAGGATAGTTTTCTTTCAACTTGTTTTAATATTTTGGCTTACCCATCTTCACGTTGAGATCTTTGGAAAAAGCCCTAGAATTCCTTCTTCAGGTACTATCTTTCCATCACTACCCCTTTCTTTTCGTTACTTCTTTTGCATTGCATCTTATATCCTGTATATTGAGGACAATGTAGATTTTAGGTGGGGGTGTGGATTAGGTAAACTAATCAGCACTTTCTTGGTTTCTGAGAAAAAATTGTTGAAAATTTTAAAAATTTTCAAGTAAAAACCTGTTTGGATACAAAAGTTTGTGTACTTAAGAATGCCTTGAGTTTGATGATAAAACAGAAAGTGAATTTTGAATTGTTGGAGTTTTATCAACTAAGTAATCTATCACCTAAAGTTCTTGCATTTAATTGACTATGAAGAAGTTTGAATATCATGTTAATCTAAATCACAAGACACATTCAATTTTACTTCTGTAAGTCATGCTAGAATTTCTGATTTTTAGTATGTGAATCATTGATAGATGGTGAGAATCAAGTCTGGAGAATTTAATCCACCTTAAAAGAAGAAAAGAACCAGTTAAAAAATAGGAGATTAACATAAAGGTCATGTATGGTGAAAAGATTGAAAAAGTTTGAAAAAGAATGAAAAATCTAAAAAGATGAAAAGACTAAACAAATACAAATATCCGTCGATATAAATCAAAAACTGGAAAAAGAAGGAAAAGGGGATAAGTTTGGAATCAGTACTTGAGTTTTCAACCAATCGTAAAGAGATGAGCATGGCTAACAGATGAAAAGATAGCATTTTTAGGGGAAGTAAGTTGATTTTCACTAAGCACATTGAAAAACTTGATATATAAACTTATACTCTGATATAATTGATAGAGAATCTATTTGATCGGTTGCTTATATGATTTGGCTCTAAGTTTTTAAAACCTCATTTTTTCACCTTAATCCTACTCACTCATACTTGATTGCACAAAGGATTGAATTCTGAAAAAGGATTTGAACATTGAGAATTGAGGATTATTTCATGCATGTTTTTGCTCGAGACTAGCAAAATGCTGGTTGGGGAGTGTGTTGAGTGTCAACTATTACATATTTTTCCCATTTTTATCTTGATTTTATGAACATGATAATGCTTAATAGTATATTTTATACATGTTTGTGTTGCAAGCTGAGTTTAAGAGCGTGGATTGAAAAAAATGTTAAAAGCATTGATTTAATGCTTAAGAATTACCAAGGCAAAGAACGGATCTTTGGAGACCAAGATTGAAGATTTCAAGACCCTAAGATCTAAGGTGAAAAGGCCTAAATATGAGTCCGAGAAGGGGGATGCCAAATTAAAACTTTAACAACGGAATATAAACAAACAAGATAGTCTTATAAACAAATAAAAGAAAGATAACACTATAATCAATTCACTATATTGAAATGTAAAGCAACCTCAAATGTATGAGTATTAAGAGATTGATACAAATGTTATTCTAAGGATAACCTTACACCAAAAACCAATGTTTATAGTAGGACAACCTGATTCGTAGAAAGGTCTTTGTATCAACAACTCAAATTGATACAGAGGAATAAATAGATAAATAACAAAGAAATAAAATCTAAGTTATTACAACATTCCCCACAATGCTTGAAATGTAAAAGATTACAACATTCACATCCACACATACATTCCACAAACTTGAGTGATAAAAGATATAGAAATTAAATAAACATTCAAACCACAAGACACAAAGAATTATAGTGGTTTGCCTGTGTATTCACCAACTGTTAAACAACAGCAACACAGTTTTCTACTCCACTCATAATATCCTCACACAGGGGATATCAGTGTTCACTATGAAAATAGGTTTCACAGATTCACCTAAAACCTTCACAATTGTGTCTTTTAAACGGGCTTACACAATTCAAAAACCCCCTTTCTGAGTTTTCTGGCTCTCCTCAGAAACCAACAAATTGAGATTTTTCTGGCTCAATCTCAAAATAAACCAAAAGCAATGAAAATTTACACAAATGTAAAATACCTAGATTTCTCCTTTTGTAGCCGCCCGGTTGAATCAATCGGAGTAGAAGTTCGAATATAGAAGTTCAATTGTCCAATACTCACTTTGAAATGGTTCTAGGTTCTAATTGATTTTAAATTAAACTAGTTGGGCTAGCTCTATTTGATTTTGATTCCAAGAAGAAGGAATACAACCATCCCTCTTTTCAATTCAGATTGGAGTATAGAAACAAAATCAAATTGACAATGTTAACAAAAGAGAATATTAAATATGCACAGCGTAGTTTAAAAATAACACAAACTTATCTCAGAGTGATGCCTTGATTTTTCTTGAATTGATTTATGAAACTCTGAAATTAATTCGTGTTCTATATAGATGTAGAAATCGCGTCTACGACTGGTCGTGTGGCCACGATTGGTCTTAGGTCGAATTACATTTTGAAATTTAAGCGCGATCGGATAAAACCGTTCAACGACTGGTCGTAGGGTGTCCACGACTGGTCGTGAGGCCTCCACTACTGGTCATGACCAACCCACGTCTGGTCGTGAGAAACCAGGAATGGTTGCTAGAGTTTGAGTCATAGCTATAGGACTGGTTGTGAATGAGTCGGCACTGTTCCTACGACCGGTCGAGCAGACTCTAGGACTGGTCGAAGGTCAACTAAATTTTTTTGAAAATTTACAACAATTTAGTACTGGTCTTGAAATTTCTTGGACTAGTTGAGCCAGTTCTAGGACTAGTCGAACAGAGTCCAGGACTAGTCTTAGAACAGACCAAATACTTATAAAAAGATTCAATTTGAATTATGTATATAAAATGACATACCCTAAGGTTAATCTAAGGTCATTCATACCTTAAATGAGAAGTATGGACATTGAGTCTTCATTTCTTCAGATGATGGTTGACCTTTGAAGATTATGAAGCTTGAGATCTCTACAAGATGTAGTTTGAACTTGAGATCTTCAAAAGCTTGAATTTGTCATTCTTGAGTTGTACTTGAGTTGAACATTATCTCTAGCTGTGCTTGAGTCTTGAACAAGCACTTGTCTTCTGATGTAGCTCTTGAAATATTCTGAACATTGAAGCTTACCGAACTGGACAAAGAACTTGACCTTGCATTTCTTGAAGTAGATCACTGTTCTTAACTTGTAGCATTGTGATGTAGTATCTTGAACATACAAATCAACACGCTACGTAAGACACAGATTGTGTTTTTGGCAACACAAAATTTGACAAACAAAGGAGCAAGAAACCATAACACTTACAATCTCCCCCTTTGTCAAATTTGTGACAAAACACACTTAACAAAAATATGATCAATATGAACACAAAGAATCATGCACCAGTTATAACAGTAAACTAGTTACAGCCTGATTAAAAAATCATGCACCAGTTGTCATTAACTAACACAAATTCCTTAGTACTTACTCCCCTGAATAGCACACATAGATAAAAATGATGCTATTATGCTACTCCCCCACAATCCATATACATTATTTATCAATCAATCTCAATCTTCTCCCCTTTTTGTCACAATATGACAAAGGAAGAAAGGAATAAATGGAAGTGGAAGACCAATAATAGAGTAATAAAGGAGTTTATATAGGCAAATTCAAAGTGCATATATCATAATCCAAAGTGCATATAAACCAGTATAATCCAAAGTTAGTCAAGCACACTGAAAGAAATCAAAATAGTCTAACAGTTATTACAGACCAATGAATAAAAACATTTAATCAGATCCAGAAGGAGCAGGTATGGTAGGATCAAGTTGATGAAGACCCATGTTTAAACGCCTAAGATACTTGCGCGTATATTTAAATTGAAAATCATGGGCAACATTCATGTTCTCTACCTTCTCCTCAAGTGCACGAAGACGAGCATCAAAATTAGATGGCTCATAATCAGGATCATTAGTAGAATCTGATTCAATATCATAAAAAATGTCATCCATATTTATATCATCAGGAGGAAGATCGCCACCTTCTTCTTCATTCCCTGCTTCAGCACCACCACCACCCACATCTCTTTGGTCAGGTGCCAATTCCAATTTCATCTTGTTTATATTAGAATTGTTAAAAATAAGATGATGAATAGGAGCCTCTTCAACAGGCATAGCAACTAGCTTGTGAGAAGCTAACATAGTCATAAGATAAGAAAATGGAATATCACTGTGTCCAGGATGGAGATGAAACTAAATGATGAAATGACATATTAAAGAAGGCAGACAAACTTTAGTACCAGTGACGATAGAATGCAAAACCCGAACCATAAAGGAAGTCAGTTTTGTTTTGTTACCAGAACGCGGATACAAATTTGAAGTAAAGATTCTATGGAGAACCCTATATCTGGGTAACAAATACTTTGAGGGAGTGCATTCCCTTTATAAGTCCATTGAACATCCATATTACATAAATATCTAGTTAACATACGTTTTTCTATTTCTGATGGTTTTTTTAACTAGAGTATGAATAGGAATACCCTCGTCATTAACAGGTATGTCCATTAGAGCCGAAATCAGATGACGATCTATATCAAATGGACCTTCTCTAGTTGCAATTTGAAATGTTAAATTCTCAGTCGAAAATTCAGAAATGCATGCAATCATGGCCTGAGCAATAGATTGGTATGCAGGCCCACCCCAATGTAGGATGTTATCCCAGCCTACAGATTGGAGAAGAGGAAGGATACCGAAAGGAACAATGTGATCAATAAACACAGGTCTTTTAACAATAACGTTTCGCAATCGCAAATCCCTTACATGTGAGGGATCATCTTCGGGTGACCGAAGATGGCGCCTAGTGATAGTTGAAGGACAAGAGGAAGAAGGACCACGAGAGTTTTCTTTTTCCCTCTAGCATCCATTACAATAGGAGAATCAAAGAAACAAAGAGTTTCAAAATCTATGGAGTGGGGTTTTGCTAGATCAGATTTTTCAAAAGAAAATCCCAAATCGCAATAAATCACAAAATAAATTACTCCAAGAGTGAAAAGTAAGTAATATTGACTCGAATCTACAAGAAAAACACAAATGATGCAGTAACCTTGAGGAATCAGATAGTTGGGTACGACTAGTCGTGCTACGGCCTGTTGGAGAAGAAATAGGAAATGAGGAAGACGAGTTTTTCTCAAAATTTTAAGAGATTAGCATGCTACACGACTGGTCGAGGACCGTTCTCGACCGGTCGTACCACGACTGGTCGAGCACATCCTCGACTGGTGTGCAAAGACAAAAAACATGCATTTTTCATAAAAATTTGAAATTTAAACAAATAAATTATCAAATATATATATACTATGATACACACATGCATGAATAATCAATTTAAAATGCACATACCAAGATCAAATTTCAATCTATTAAACGCTTTTATCGAGCGGTTTAGTGAAAAATGTCAGCAAGTTGAGTCTCGGTAGAATGTATTCCAATGAAATTATTTTTCTTCCACTAATTCATGAATGTAATGAAATCTAATGTCAATGTGCTGGTACGTGAATGCTGAATATGATTTTTAGATATATTTATAGCACTGGAATTATCACAATATAAAACATTGAATCCTGTGCAATTCTATAATCGCTTAACATACGTTTCATCCAAACAAGCCGAGTACATGCATTTCCAGCTGCGATGTATTCAGCCTCAGCAGTAGAGAGCGATATAGAATTTTGCATCTTGCTAAACCAAGAAACTAAACAATTTCCAATATAGAAACATCCACCACTGGTTGACTTTCTGTCATCGATATTACCAGCCCAATCAGCATCTGAGTACCCAACCAACTGAACACTAGTATCATATGATACCAAAGACCAAAATTAGCAGAACTTGTGACATATCGCATAATCCACTTAACAGCAGTTAAATGTGACGCTTTAGGATCAGATTGATATCTTGCATAAATACCAACACTAAAAGTAATATCTGGTCTACTTGCAGTTAAATAAAGTAAGCTACCAATCATACTGCTATATAATTTAGGGTCTACATTTTACCTGTAGAGTCTTTTGAGAGTCTTAAGGTTGTACTCATAGGAGTATCAAAATTCTTCCAATTCTCAAAACCGAACTATTTAATCAGTTCAATGCATATTTGGTTTGAGAAATAAAATACCATCAGGTTGTTGTTTTACTTGCAACCCTAGGAAATAATTCAATTCCCTAACATGCTCATTTCAAACTTAGATTTCATTAAATTTGCAAACTCAACAGTCATGTTAGTACAGGTAGAACCATAAATAATATCATCAACATAGATTGCACCATTAAGATATGATCGTTATGTTTCTTAACAAAAAGAGTCTTATCAACACTTCCATTAGAAAATTATGACTTAGTAAAAACTTAGTTAATTTTCGTACCATGCCTTGGGAGCTTGTTTCAAACCGTAGAGAGCCTTTTTTAGGCGATAGACATGATCAACATTCTTAGGGTCTTCAAAACTCGTTGGTTGTTCAACATAAACTTCTTCATGCAGATCGCCATTTAAGAAAGCACTCTTTACATCCATTTGATAAATTTTGAATTTTCTAAAGCACGCAATGGATATGAATAGTTGATTGATTCAAGACGAGCTACTGGGGCAAAGGTTTCATCATAGTTGATGCCTTCAATTTGAGTGTACCCTTGTACAACTAGTCTAGCTTGTTTCGAATTATATTACCAAGTTCATTAGACTTATTTTTGAAAATCCACTTAGTTCCTATAATATGTTTATCTTTAGGTTAGGAACAAGATACCAAACATCATTTCTCACAAATTGGTTAAGCTCTTCTTGCATAGCTACTATCCAGTTTTCATCAGTAAGAGCTTCTTTTACGTTAGCCGGTTCTATCTGGGATGTAAAGCACACGTAATTACATTGTCTTCTAGTTGTCTACGAGTGCGCACACCGTGAGAGGGTTTCTAAGAATTTGAGTGGTTGGATGATCTTTAACAGTCCTTAGTTTAGAATTAGTTTGATTTGATGAAGTATCTGATTTGTCAATTAAAGAACTTCATCATTATCTGAACTTGGGCAGGTGTATTCAAGTGATCGTCAATGACCACATTAATGGACTCTTGAATCACACCAGTCATCTTGTTCAGTACTCGATATGCACGATTGTTCAAAGAATACCCTAAAAGATACCTTCATCACTTTTAGTGTCAAACTTTCCCAGATTTTCACGGTCACGTAAAATATAGTACTTGCTGCCAAAAACTCGAAAGTATTTGACAGTAGGCTTCTTATCGAACCATAGTTCATAAGTAGTTTATTATTAGATTTACTTGTATAAACTCGGTTGATTATATAGCATGCCAGTATTAACGGCTTCAGCCCAAAGATTTTTAGGGAGCTTCATACTATTAACATTACATTAGCCATTTCTTGAAGCACTCTATTTTTTCTTTCAACAATTCCATTTTGTTGTGATGTTTGGGGTGGAGTATTCATGTGATATTCCCTGATCACAATAGAATTTCTCAAAACTGCTATTTTTGAATTCAGCCATGATCACTACGGATCTTACTGACTTGAAAACCTTTTCAGTTGGATCTGTTTGATAATCCTTTTTACTTCGTCAAGGGTTTCTGATTTATCCCTTAGGAAGGCTACTCAAGTGAATCTGGTATAGTCATCCACGATTACCAATATATATTTTTGCCACCTCGACTCTCCGTCCTGGTTGGTCCTACAAGATCCATGTGGAGAAGTTTGAGAGGTAGATGTGGCATAGAGTTCACCTTTTTGTGAGCACTCTAGTTTGCTTGCCAATCTGGCATTCGCCACATATTTTATCTACTTTCTATAATTTAGGTAGACCTCTTATCAGTTCTCTTTTGCTCAATCTATATAGATTGCGGTAGTGTACATGTCCAAGGCATTTATGCCATAACTCAGTTTCATCGGTATGGACCATGTAACATAGTTGATTAGATGAGAGCTAGAATCACTTACGATGTAGCAGTTTTTAGAAGTTCTACGACCAGTTAATATTATGAACCATTTTGTTTAATATTTCACACCATAGGTTAGAAAATTTAACACTATGATTTTATCGCATATTTGAGAAATGCTTAACAAGTTATGTTTTAAACCTTCAACGTACAGAACATTCTCAAATAAGGGGAGGTTAGAAAGTTGAATCGTACCTTGGCCAATAATCCTGCAGTTGTACCATCACCAAATGTGACTAACCCATCAGTCATGTCTTTAAGAGTGGTGAATAAAACCTTTTCACCAGTCATGTGCCTGGAGCATCCACTGTCTAAGTACCACTTGAATGGCTTGAAGCTTTGAAAGCCATGTGGGCAACCAAGCAAGTAACCTTAGGAACCCATTCATAACTGTTTTGGGTTTAGGAGTATAGTTGGTCTTTTCATGTTTGTAGTTGTTGCAAAGAATGACCCACTGAGTAAGATTTTAAGAGCTCCTTAAGTAGATCAACTATTTCTCAGCTAAAGGGTTTCGATTTTGATTTTTATAGTTGATATGGTTACTATTAGTTTTGAAAGATGAAAATTTTAGCATTTTTAGAAAACTTTTGATTAGAAATTTTTTCTTTGAGTTTGAGGACTCTCCTTTTACAAACTTGGAAGGAGTATTCTTCTGATTAGGAGGAACATTTCTATCATAGCCCAAACCGGATCGGTTGCCACTTTTCTGGATTGGTTACCACTTTTCTTGATCCAAACAAAAGTTTTTCTAATTTTGGATCACCTTAGGCATACTTCCATGTATCCTTTAAACTCAAAAGTGAAGAGATTTCAAGTTTAAGTTTTTCATTTTCAGATTTCAGATTTTCAATCTGGGAGGTTTTGAATTCTAAATCGCATTTGCGTTTTTCAAAACAATCTGAAATATGGAGTTTTCTAAAATAAGAGTTTCAAATTTTTCTTTAAGCTTTGAAAACTTTTCTTTCTGAAGTTTAAGTTTAACCGCAATTTTACGACTTTCCTTGTATTGGGCATTGTAAGCATCTTGAAGATCTTCATTTTCATGATCACTACTTAGATTTTCTTCACTAGTAGAATCATCATCATGATCTGAAAAAGTGAACTTGGCTAGAGTCATAAGAGCTTTGAGTTCATTGCCAGCTCAGTTTCAGAATCTTCTGATCCAGAAGAGGCTTTAGTGCCAGAAGATTCATCCCAAGTAGCCAACATTCCTTTCCTTTAGGTTTGTCCCTTTTAGGACACTTGTTTGCTAAATGCCCATATTCTTAGCAGTTTAACATTGACTATCTTTTAAGGATTTCCAAGATTTAGATTTAGATTTAGATCTTTTCTTATCATTTGATTTTTGAAAGTTAACCTCTTTTTACTTTTGAAATCTTGTAAAACATTTTCGCTAAGAGAGCCATATTATCTTCAGAATTTTCAAAATCAGAACTTTCTTGAGACTTGGATTTAGGTCGAGTTAAGTTTTTGTTCCTTTAGGAGGTTCTCAGATCGCACGTGGTAGACCGGTTCAGTTCAACGGTCACTGAAACTTGATCAGGGTTACAAGTACAGGACATGTTATGAAATTTCTTCCTAATCTGAGGGTGTAGTTGGGTCAGATTCTGACGGTTTGATTGCTTATATCAGGCCTGCAAGCGATAAGGTTCAAAATTAATTAAATTGATTTAATTCTAAAGAAAACTTACGCTTTCTCACACTCTTCACTTCGGGCTCAAGCAAATAGCCGTGGGACACTATCTAGATTTGATCTCCGAGATGGTTATCAAGCCCAACAAGGTGGTCCTAAACGATTAATCTCGTGGTCATCGGACTTTCGACGTGCGGTCCAGATCCGATACGGAGTTTCAATGTGCTCCCGAGAGCAACTGGGTAATGAGATTGATCATAGATTTTAGGGTAACCTAGCGTCAATGATTCTACAAGTTTTGGGTCTTGCAGATCGTATTTAAAGCGATTCAAGCAGATTTCGTGCCTAATCTAGTTTAGCACTTAGTTAACTTTGTCTAATTTCTAAAGGATTTGGTCCTGAGTGGTTTCTACCTGAGGTGGTACTCGGGTCTTTGTACGGAATTTTTCGAGACGTTACAATCTACCGCCCTTAAAGAAAAATTTCATCCTCGAAATTAGTACATTTTCGTACTCCTCGAGAATTTAAGGGTAGTTCTTTCTGACCTCGGTCTCTGTTTCCCAAGTAGCCTCTTCTTCTGCTTGATGCGTCCATAGTACTTTCACAAGTGGGATGACCTTGCTACGCAATACTTGCTCCTTCCTGTGTAGGATACGTGTCGGACGTCCTTAGGCAATGGCTCAATCCTAACACCTTATGTAACGCCCTGAAATTCGGGGGTCGAGTATGAACTCAACACCCGAGTTCCAACGCATCACTTATGCAACATACACAATGCTGGTTAAATGTTGTCTGAGTTAGCGCAATAAACATGAATGAGATTAAACCAAAACAGTAATTCATACTCCAGTTCAATTGTATTTAAAAGCAAGCGAAAGACTGAAACTTTATATCCAAGTATGTAAAGTAACAAAATTTTCTGAACTCCAGAGTATGAGTACTAGCTGAGCACCAATATACATGTATTGTTTTTAAGTCAAAACCCAAAATACAATCCTCAAAAGAGGCCCTGAGAATCCCGCGCATGCAGCCGGCCTAAGCGAAGCCGTCAGAGTACTGCATGAAGGAGAACTCCTCCTGGTCCTCATCAAAGTCGGGCTCCGGCTCCTGACCAAGGCGCCATCTACACCTGTGACAGAGTCTGGTGGTGTTGCAAAACACCGTCCCATAACGTGGGAGTGAGTAGCTAACTCAGTGGAACAATAAAGCATAAGTTAACATGTTATCAAATCAATCAAGCAGTAATGATAAAGCAGTACAAATCAAGCATTTCTAACTACTCTTGTTAAGTGCAAAAATGATATGACATGATGCTGTATGCCCTTGCCAAACCACCCTCAAGCGACATCATCTTACGTTCGCGAATGCTTACTCCCTCAGTGCGCCACATCTACAAAGCACATGCGGTGCGATGATGCTCATGATTACCAAGTTTTTATTAATCCATTTCAATCAGCAGTATTGGGAAACTAAGGTACCTCCCTTGTATCATTCCCAACATGATCCATTCTAGGGTCGTCAATCCTAGTTATTCTCATACGATATTATAGTTTGAGAAGCTTAGTGAAGGCATCGCAAAGGGCTCGTCACCCGTCAGCGCGGATACAGATCTCACCGTATGCGGCTCCATTGCTGGCCGTCAGCTCGAGTACAGGCCTCACCGTACTCGGCTCAATCACTAGCCGTCAGCTCAAGTACAGGTCTCACCGTACTCGTCGGCTCAACTCACACTCTAGTTGCTGTGAAAGACTCGTGGCCAATCACAGACCCTTGGAGTGTACTCGATGATACCACGGAGGACTCGTCGCCCGTCAGCACGAGCACAGATCTCACCGTACTCGGCTCTCGCCGAAGTATCGACAGCTCGAATACAGTGTCCCATACCACCGTATTCGGCTCACGAGTTGGTTGCGCAATGGTCACTACGGGGAGGCACAAGGCCCCAGCGTAGGCTGAGAGCTCGACCACGGTGTCCCATACCACCATGCCCGGCTCATGCGACTTAGCGGATCTAGGTACCATGGTTAAACGGGGATCGCCACTGGTAAGTTTGGTACCCTAGGTTCAAGCAGTAGCGACCAAACAGGGTGAACACACAATTACACTTCGGTTTAGTTGGCGAGCCTGACTAGCTCGAGCGCACCACAAGTTGAGCGATATGGAGCGCAAAAGCACTCCGCGTGGCCAACCACTATCGCCAACCGAAGTACGACTCGGGTTCGCCGGACACGTCCTTTGTGGCGACATGAATCTCAGCCACAATCACAAGTCTGGTACCGAATGTTTGGACTATATACATAGTCCCAAACTCAAACAGTTTTCATTGTTAGCATGTGAAGTAAAGCATGATAAACAAGCAATACAAGCATGTTAGTAGGCATGTTATAAAGCATGAAGTAAAACATGAAGTCAAGCATGTTGTAAGGCATGTGATAAAGCACTATCCCCATAGGGATACAATTGTGTGCGCATTACAATTGAGTGGTTGCGGTGAACCACCGCATGGAGGGCATCCTACATGTCTCTAAGGGAGTCGGAAATCCCATATCAGCGCCTATCTAAGGCACTAGTACATACACATGTACACATACAAGCATTTGCACAAACACTTAGAATACACTATTCCAACATACATGACGTATGTTAGCCAAGTTCGTGTTAGGGCTGTCCCTTCGCCACGAGAGTATTTTTCCCGTGTATATCGTAATCATACAGCAAATAATCATTACAATTACATTTCCAAAATCCGCACGTATGCGGAATTTCTGGAATACGCACATTTCAACATATATGACATTTACACATGAACATGTATTTTTGCGATCCCTTTCGCCAAACTAGCATTTTATCCACACATGATATAATCAAACATTAAATAAACATGTCAAACATTTTCCCAACAAAAAATACGTATACGGTATTTCTACGTATATCTAGAGTATGTAAATTCCATATTCTTTATCGCTAATCGAAACAGGAAACGGAAAGCACTTTGTACATGTGCATTTGCATGCAGATCATGAATCTATCATTATCTGACATTGAAAGCGTTGAAAACCGTAACTTATACACTTAAAGTCCTCACCTCAGCCCTTGGAATTCCAACAAATCAGCAAGGGTGTTGGAGCTTCCGTATAGGGGAGTTTCCTAGCCTAAAGAGCGGAACCGATTAGCCTTTGCATAACCTACCACTATCCAACCTCAAATCAGACCTAGGGTTAGGGTTTCTTACCTTCAAATGGGATGGACACCGCCGGAAAACCCCTGGAATAAGGCGGTGTAGGCCGTGGGATGAGTGGAAGCAGCAGGAGGAAGATCGGCTTCGATCTCCAAGCCTTTCTCTCTCTTTTCTCTCTCTCTCTCTCTAAGGGTTTGCTCCCAAATTCGTATGGCTGTGAGAGGGGCTGTTCTAAGCCCCTTTTATAGCCAAGAACATGTCCAAAATAGACTCAGGTTCAAGGGTGGCTGCATATGTAGGCAGTTCGCCACTTTCCAAGCTCAAAAGGTATGTTCTGATGGCCCTCCTTGAGCCAAACGTCAGACTTAAGCTCACCATCTATGGATCTACGTGGGATTACGTTTTCGACTCGATCGGATTCCCAGATCGCACGTGGCGGACCACTTTCAGTTCAACGGTCAGTGGGCCACGATCAAAAATTCTGAGTACATGTAAATGTTCCTGAAATTTTTCTTAATCCGAGGGTGTAATTTGGTCTGATTCTGACGGTCAGGTTGCTTAATACTGACGCGCAACCGAAAGATGCCAGATCACTATTCCAGATATTTTTATTTGGATGGAAATAGTGTTTTTCACACTCCCTCGCTCCGGATCGAAATAAATGGCCGTGGGACATCGGAATCGCCTGATTTTTGAGATGATTGTCAAGCCCAGTGGGGCGGTCCTGGTTCCTTAGCTTCGTGTTAATCGGACTCCCGATGTGCGATCTAGACCCAATACGAAGTTTCGTTTCATTCCCGAGAGCAGCCGGGTAATGAGTTTGGCTCTAGACTTTAGGGTAACCTAGAGTCACAAATTCTGCAAGTTTTGGGTCTTGCAGATCGTATTTAAAGCGATCCCAACGGATTCCATGGCTAACCGAGTTTAGTACTTAGTTAACTTTGTTAAATTTCTAAGGGATTTAATCCTACGTGATTTCTGGTCGAGGTGGTACTCGACCCAATGTACGGAAATTTTCAGGTCGTTACACCTTATTAACTTGTCAGAACTCAATCCCGAAGTCTAAAACTGCTTTTGAACCCATTTCCTTCACAAATTCCACCCTTCACCATCTTGTTCTTTCAATTTTTCTAAGTACTTTCACCTTAGACACTATCTTAAACTAAGTAGTATAACTTGGATCGCTTTATATACAAACTACAAAGGCCCAGGTACCACCACAGGCAGAAATCACACAGGACTAAATCCTTTAGAAATTAGGCGAGAATTAGCCAGTGTTAAACTAGAGTACCTGTGAAATTAGTACCAATCACTTTAAATACGATCTGCAAGACCCAAAACTTGTAGAATCATTGACGCTAGGTTACCCTAAAATCTAGGATCAATCTCATTACCCGGCTGCTCTCGGGAGCATCTTGAAACTTTGTATCAGATCTGGACCGCACGTCGGAAGTCTGATTAACACGAAGTTAAGGAATTAGGACCGCCTTGCTGGGCTTGACAACCATCTCGGAAATCAAATCCAGATAGTGTCCCAGTGTAATTCGCTTGAGTCCGGAGCGAGGAGTACGAAAACACTTGATTTTCTTTACAAATAAATATCTCAAATAGTAATCTGGCACCTCTCGCTTGCGGATCAGTTTTAAGCAACCAGACCGTCAGAATCAGACCAAATTACACCCTCGGATCAGGAGAAATTTTATACACATATCCATGTACTCGGAATCTCTGATCGAAATCCGTTAACCGTTGAACTGATACTGGTCCGCCATTTGCGATCTAGAATCCCGACTGAAATAAAAACTTAACTAAACATAGATCCAGTGTTAGTGAGCTTAAGTCCGACCTTTGGCTCAAGGAGGCCCGCCAGAAGTCCTCCGTTGAGCTGAAACTGACCCGCTTTGGTTATAAACTAAGTATACTTTGACCTGGAGTCTATTTCGGTAAGTTTTTAAGCTATATAAGGACCTTAAACCCTCTCTCATTGCAACCATACGAATTTGAGAGAACCCTAGAGAGAGAAGAGAGAAAAGAGAGAGAAAGTGAGAGAGAAGTGGGAGAATCTCCCTGCCTTGCTTCCCTGCTGCTATCCATGCTTAACCGCTCCATTCTCATCACTTTCCCGGCGATTCCGGCATCATTTCTAGGTAAGAAACCCTAACCCTAATCTGATTTGGGGTTTTGATAGTTGTAGGTTATGAAATAGCTAACCTATTTCATTTCATAGGTTGCCAAACTGCCGTATACGAAAGCTTAGCAAACCTATCGACTTCGTTACGATTCTACGACAAAAGGTGCGGACTTTAGATGTATAGGTTATGGTTTTCAACGCTTTCAATGTCAGATAATGATAGATTCATGATCTGCATGCAATTGCACATGTACAAAGTGCTGTTTGTTTTCCATTTCGATTAAAGATGTAGAATATGGAATTTTAAATATTCTAGGTATTCGTAGAAATACCGTATACGTATAAATTTTGGAAATGTGTTTGCCATGATTATTTGTTGTATGAATATATGGTATATGGATAAAATACTTATTTTTTGAAAAGATTTGCCATAATACATGTTTGCTAATATACACTATGTATGTAGAAATAGTGTATTGTAGAAAGTACCGTATATGTATATATTTTGGAGATGTGTTTGCCATGACTATTTGATGTATGAACATGTTATATATGCGTAAAATACTTGCTTGGCAAAAGGATTCGCCCTAATACATGTTTTACTAACATACATTATGTATGTTGAAATAGTGTATTCTAAGTGTTTGTGAAAATGATTGTGAGAGTAAGTGCTTGGATAATGGTGCCTTAGATAGGCGTTGAGATGGGATTCTCAACTACCTTTGAGACCTGCATGATTTCCTCCATGTGGTTGTTTACTTTAACCGCTTACTTATGAAACATATGTGTTTGTATTCTTGTTTATATAATGTTTTACAACATGCTTTATATCATGCTTTATAACATGCTTTATGATATGCTTGTTAAACATGCTTGACTTACTTTGTCTATTATGATTTACTCTACATGTTCTAAATAAGAATTGATTGAGTTTGGGACTATGTCTATAATCCAGACAATCGGTACCAGATTTGAGATCGTGGTTGAGATTCATTTCGCCATGTAAGATTGTTTGACGAACCGAGTCATACTTCAGTGAGCGGCGGTGGTTAGGCCACGCGAAGTACTTATGCACTTCATGTCGTTCAGTTGATTGTGCGCTCGAGCTAGTCAGACTTGTCAAGTAACCCGATGTGTCTAATGAATGTTCACCTTGTTTGGTCGCTACTGCTTGAACCTAGGGTACCAAACTTACCAGTGGAATCCCGTTAACCATGGTACCTCGATCCGCTAAGACTCATGAGCCGAGTATAGTGGTATGGGATACCGTGGTCGAGCTGTCGGCCTACGCTGGGGCCACATGCCTCCCCGTAGTGACCAGTGAGCAACCAGACTCGTGAGCCGATTATGGTGGTATGGGACACTATATTCGAGCTGTCGGTCTACACTGCTTGATGGGTGATGGGGGAGTGGCGCAACGATTCCGTGTAATAGCCCTAGCAGCCCTGACCGTACCCGGTGTAGTGACCTCGAGCATACTCTAAATCTGCGGTGAGGCGATAAGCCTTCCCGTAGCAACAGAGTATAAACTAGGCCTGTATTGATAAGGTGATGGCGGAGTGGTGCAACGATTCCGTGTAACAACCCCTAGCAGCCCTTGCAGCGACCTAGAAACACACCATCGTATGAGATTGTCTAGGACTGACGACCCTAGAATGGATCATGTTTGGGAATGATACAAGGGAGGTACCTTAGTTTCCCAATCCTGCTGTTTGAAATGGACTAATAACAACTCGGTAATCATGCTCATCATGCATTGTATGTGCCTGGAAGATGTGGAGCACTGAGGAAAGCAAGCATGCCGCGAACGTAAGATAGTGTCGCATGAGGGAGTATGTCGATGAGGGCATCCATCATGACTGCATTCATACTTGCATTAATAAGAGTAGTTAGGAGTGTTTGATTATACTGCTTTATCATTACTGCTTGACTGAGTCGATAACATGTTAACCTATGCTTTATTGTTCTACTGAGTTAGCTACTCACTCCCACGTTACGGGATGGTGTTGTACACACTAACCAGACTCTGTCTCAGGTTTAGATGAGCTGGCGACTCAGAAGGCTGAGCCGGACTATGGTGAGGACCAGGACGAGTTCTCATTTATGTAATATTCTGGTGGCTTCGACTAGACTGTCGGATCGACGGGATTTGCTGGGATTACATCCTTAGATGTATTTTTGACCTTTTTGAACATAAAACAGATATATGTATATGGTGACTCAGATGGATTCATACTCTGGAGACTGAGATAGTTTTGTTTCTTTTACATACATATATATACAATTTCAGTCTTCCGCTTGCCTTTATACAATTGATCTGGAGTATGAATTACTGTTTTGGTATAATCTCACTCATGTTTATTGCTCTAACACAGACAACATTTAATCATCATTATCTATGTTGCATAAGTGATGCGTTGGAACTCGGGAGTTGAGTTCATGCTCGACCCCCGAATTTCAGGGTGTTACAGTTGGTATCAGAGCATGATTTGGATTAAACCGGACCTGGGTTATGGTCACACGACGCACTCTGACGCACACTCCTGACTTAGGAGGGAGTGACGGAACGTAGAAACAGACTTAGGATTTTTCAAATTCACCGAATGGCGAAACCAACCAAAATCGACCGCTAAGATTGGGCCCGTACACACCCATGATCACGCGAAACGATCCCGAATCACTTCTAGGCTGTCAGTCGACGGGTTTCAGCCGTTCCCTAGAAATAAATGTCCTTAGGTTGTGGGTCGACCACAACACCTTACACTTAATTTCAAAGCCTAAAACCCTTTTTTATCCAATTCCTTCAAAATCTCACCTTTCGTCACCTTATTGTTCAAAATTTTCTTAGGAATTTCATATTAAACACTAAACCTAAAGTATAAATGATGAAGAAAAATACTTAAACAAAAATTAACTGTAAATAGTAAATATATGAGTAAAATGGGTTTTAGACCACTAATATTATGTAATCTCATAAATTAAATAGGTTATTTGGATAGATCAGCTCCATGTACCCCAAATCCATATATTGCACGTCAAATAGCTCATCCCGATTTGCAAGATACGTCCATTTCAAGTTCACGGGGCAGAATCACCACCAAAACAATCCAGGGGACTGCGGTGGAAACGCGGTCACCGCGGTTGACCGCGGTCCCGTTGGGCCAGGATGGTCGGGCTGGGGCTGGTCAGGGTCGGCCAGACCCCAGGACATGTGTGGGGTCCACAGAATTGTGCGGGGGCCCCTATTTCATGTCTGTTTTGCCCTCTTTCTCTCAAACACCCCTCCAAGCTCTCCCTTTCCTTCAAAATTTATGTTTTCTCTCTCCAACCATCCCTCCAATTGCTCATTCCATCATTTTCTATCACAACCTATACCCTTCCATCATTCACAGCAGTACCTACCCCCTACCCTTTCACTTTCTCTCATTTGGGCTCTTACATGCCCCATTTGGAGCTCAAAAATGTGTAAGCTCCCTAACCCATCCTACCTTTCCATTTTTCATCTTCAATCACTGTCTTTTGGGCCTTCACAATCCCTGTTGAGGTTCAAATTCATGGAGAACCAAAAACTCTAGCCCCCGTTTCCCCTTATCCTCATTTTTCATGGCTCTATCCGAGCTTGTACGACCATTTTCTTGGGGGCCTAATCATCTATATTGTTGTCTTCTAGTTTGTATGGGTTACCGTCTTAGGATGTTTTTGTTTTCATGTTGATGGGTGTAGTAGTTGGTAGAATGTTTTAGATGTTTGAGGACGTTTAGTGCCCGTTCGGCTAAATTGCATTAGGTGAGTTTAAGGTGGATGAAATTGTAAAAATAATAATAAATATATGTGTAAGGTAGGGTCCCTATATTGAGTGTATCCCATGGTTTCCAACACCATGTTTGGAATGTATGCAATTAAAGGTAATTTCTGAATTTCCTTTCAAATTTCACTTCGAAATTCATCATCATGGGATTTGGAAATCTCATCTCACACTTTCCCACACAAGACTCATTTTTCAAAGCCTATAAAATTAATCCCCACCCACCCTCCTACCAACCATGCCACTTCCAATCCCGATGTAGGATTGGCAATGCAATCCCATTTAATAACCCTTAGAGTTTTGGACCTAGGGCAGTGCCCCTAGTTTTCGACAGACCTGACCGTATAGGAAATCCAACAAATTAATAATGTAAATCCTAGGATCTTCTTAGCTAGTATGAACATGTGTGAAATGCTCGTGCATAGTTAAATTCGAGTTCAGGCAACCCAATTCCAATCAGAAAACTTTGACCCTAAGCGATAAAACAATTTCTTCTATTAGAAAGGGTATAAAATCATTTGGTGTAAAAGCATAGACTTTAGATTACAACTAGCGGATTACCACTACTCATAAGTTGAGCCTAGGCTGCTGATTAGACTAAGAAATGTAAACGACTAAAAATGCTAAGATAATTGAGTGATAGACTTAGTAAGTCGGCTTGATTAGGTAGGAGCGAGACCCCGTTCCTTCATTGAAATCCTCTTGATACTCATAGGCTTCTTTAATAACTCCTAGTAAGGTTGTTTAACATAGAAACTATTCACGCTCAGAGAAAACTTACATGTCCCTTGGATTTAATGTTAGGTCAAATCAATACATCCCTTAGAATTTCCTTCCCATAGACTTATTACAATCGGGAACACGGAGTAGAGAACTATATATATAAGCGAGGTATTCGCGGTTTGAATTGAATTCTCAATCCTGGTAGTTACCAATGAACTCTATGCTCTGATCAAGCAGAGGGTTGGGATCAACTAGGATTAAGAACTAATATGACACTTTTCTGTCCTAACTAGGCAGAAGGTTCATGTATCCGATTCTGACCAACTACACAACTTTCCTTCCGTGTTGGCTCGACCACTTACAACTAAAAGTTTATAACTTCGTCTTTGAGAAGTGTAAGAATATATAGGCAATAGAGATTTTTTCTTTTAGGCCCAAGGAATTTTCCAAATGGGCGACAGATAGTTAGGAATTAGGTCCCTAGTTTGCTCGTTAACCTATTCTATCCAAATACCTTTTGTACTAATAATGTATAAATTATCTTACAGTAATAAACTAGACATGACTAGAGAGGGTAAGTTGAGATCGTAATAAAAGTCCTTTAGTAGAATTAGGCATCTTGCCACAAACTCACATCCGCCCTTGGAATTTACCACAACACCCATCCGTGATAGCCCCTTTCTATAATCCTAGGTACCAAGACCGACGTATTGGGAAATCGTATCCCATTTCGTGTTAAGGATAGGTCCTAGATTACACCTTGTTCCGACATGCGGATCAGGACATAGATCTTGAACCCTGGAGAGCCCAATCTAGTTAGATCACCTAATACACCTCTTTGATCTGGGTGGCGCAGCGGAAACGTGGTGGACCTTTGTCCCACTGGCCCTGGATCGAATGGAATTGATCCAGACTGTACGTAAAGATAGGTCACTAATAGGATCTGAATCTCCCTTAGAATGTAAAGCAATTAGGGTTCAAGTATTAAACTAATTCGTATTAAAGAAAGGGCCTAATAATGAGTACGAGTTTAATTACTACCATAGACATGACTTAAGATGAGGACTCTCCTAGACTAAGACCTAAAGGGCAACCTTAGAAATAGAAAATTCGAACCTTTCTATGATGGGCATTCCCTAAGTTTTTAGAGTGACCGGTCTACGGAGTTACTGAAACATACAACTGCGAAACATTCGCAGCTTGACCCAATTCTCAATCCTGGGCGACTACCAATGGACTCACTGCTTGGCCGAGCAGAAGACCAGGATCCACCAGGATTCAGAAGGGATACAATGAGCTTCCTACCCTGGCCCGGTAGATGATCGATATATTAGGATCAAGCCCACTATAACCGTCTCTCCGTGTTGGTCAAACATTGAAAACTGCTATCTTACTCTAAATAATTGGGGATTGTCATCGAGACTCCAAATAGGTAAAGAAATAAATTGTAGCAAACCATCAGGGTATGAGAAATGGATAAAGAAATAAGTTTTAAGGGGGGTAGACTAAAATGAACCAGGCTTGTATAGACCCTACCACGCGTAGAAACTTGAAATCAATAAAACTTAGGCAAAGAAATAAATAAAATCTTTCCTTATTACCCTTAGGCAATTTCGGGGACGAAATTTTGTTTTAAGGGGGGTAGATTGTAACATCCCGGATTTTTGCTAACCTGGGATTAGACGTCCTTAGGCAATGGGTCGATCGTAAGACCTTATTAACTTATCAGAACTCAATCCCAAAGTCTAAAACTGCTTTTGAACCCATTTCCTTCACAAATTCCACCCTTCACCATCTTGTTCTTTCAATTTTTCTAAGTACTTTCACCTTAGACACTATCTTGAACTAACTAGGTAGTATAACTTGGATCGCTTTATATACAAACTACAAAGGCCCAGGTACCACCTAAGGCAGAAATCACACAGGACTAAATCCTTTAGAAATTAGGCGAGAATTAGCCAGTGTTAAACTAGAGTACCTATGAGATTAGTACCAATCACTTTAAATACGATCTGCAAGACCCAAAACTTGTAGAATCATTGACGCTAGGTTACCCTAAAATCTAGGATCAATCTCATTACCCGGCTGCTCTCAGGAGCATCTCGAAACTCTGTATTGATCTGGACCGCACGTCGGAAGTCTAATTAACATGAAGTTAAGGAATTAGGACCGTCTTGCTGGGCTCGACAACCATCTCGGAAATCAAATCCAGATAGTGTCCCAGTGTAATTCGCTTGAGTCCGGAGCGAGGAGTAGGAAAACACTTGGTTTTCTTTACAAATAAATATCTCAAATAGTAATCTGGCACCTTTCGCTTGCGGATCAGTTTTAAGCAACCAGACCATCAGAATCTGACCAAATTACACCCTCGGATCAGGAGAAATTTCATACATATATCCATGTACTCGGAATCTTTGATCGAAATCCGCTAACCGTTGAACTGATACTGGTCCGCCATTTATGATCTGGAATTCCGACTGAAATGAAAAACTTAACTAAACGTAGATCCAGTGTTAGGGAGCCTAAGTCCGACCTTTGGCTCAAGGAGGCCCGCCAGAAGTCCTCCGTTGAGCTAAAACTGACCCGCTTTGGTTATAACCTAAGTATACTCTGACCTGGAGTCTATTTCGGTGAGTTTTTAAGCTATATAAGGACCTTAATCCCTCTCTCATTGTAGCCATACGAATTTGAGAGAAACCCTAGAGAGAGAAGAGAGAAAAGAGAAAGAAAGTGAGAGAGAAGTGGGAGAATCTCCCTGCCTTGCTTCC
The DNA here is from genome assembly GCA_021015155.1 of Magnolia officinalis. Lineage (NCBI taxonomy): Eukaryota > Viridiplantae > Streptophyta > Magnoliopsida > Magnoliales > Magnoliaceae > Magnolia > Magnolia officinalis. The sequence goes on from JAJHSJ010000008.1 coordinate 37,036,500, forward strand.
CTGCTGCTATCCATGCTTAACCGCTCCATTCTCATCACTTTTCCGGCGATTCCGGCATCATTTCTAGGTAAGAAACCCTAACCCTAATCTGATTTGGGGTTTTGATAGTTGTAGGTTATGAAATAGCTAACCTATTTCATTTCATAGGTTGCCAAACTGCCGTATACGAAAGCTTAGCAAACCTATCGACTTCGTTACGATTCTACGACAAAAGGTACAGACTTTAGATGTATAGGTTATGGTTTTCAACGTTTTCAATATTAGATAATGATAGATTCATGATCTGCATGCAATTGCACATGTACAAAGTGCTATTTGTTTTCCATTTCGATTAAAGATGTAGAATATGGAATTTTACATATTCTAGGTATTGGTAGAAATACCGTATACATATAAATTTTCGAAATGTGTTTGCCATTAATATTTGTTGTATGAATATATGGTATATGGATAAAATAGTTATTTGGCGAAAAGATTCGCCATAATACATGTTTGCTAATATACACTATGTATGTAGAAATAGTGTAGTGTAGAAAGTACCGTATATGTATATATTTTGGAGATGTGTTTGCCATGACTATTTATTGTATGAACATGTTATATATGCGTAAAATACTTGCTTGGCGAAAGGATTCGCCCTAATACATGTTTTACTAACATACACTATGTATGTTGAAATAGTGTATTCTAAGTGTTTGTGAAAATGATTGTGAGAGTAAGTGCTTGGATAATGGTGCCTTAGATAGGTGTTGAGATGGGATTCTCAACTACCTTCGATACCTGCATGATTTCTTCCATGTGGTTGTTTACTTTAACCGCTTACTTATGAAACATATGTGTTTGTATTCTTATTTATATAGTGTTTTACAACATGCTTTATATCATGCTTTATAACATGCTTTATGATATGCTTGTTAAACATGCTTGACTTACTTTGTCTATTATGCTTTACTCTACATGTTCTAAATAAGGATTGATTAAGTTTGGGACTATGTCTATAGTCTAGACAATCGGTACCAGATCTGAGATCGTGGTTGAGATTCATTTCGGCACTTAAGATTGTTTGACGAACCCGAGTCGTACTTCAGTGAACGGCAGTGGTTAGGCCACGCAAAGTGCTTACGCACTTCATGTCGTTCAGTTGATTGTGCGCTCGAGCTAGTCAGACTTGTCAAGTAACCCGATGTGTCTAATGAATGTTCACCTTGTTTGGTCGCTACTACTTGAACTTAGGGTACCAAACTTACAAGTGGAATCCCGTTAACCATGGTACCTCGATCCGCTAAGACTCATGAGCCGGACATGGTGGTATGGGACACCGTGGTCGAGCTGTCGGCCTACGCTAGGGCCACATGCCTCCCTGTAGTGACCAGTGAGCAACCAAACTCATGAGCCGATTATGGTGGTATGGGACACTATATTCGAGCTGTCGCCCTACACTGCTTGATGGGTGATGGGGGAGTGGTGCAACGATTCCGTGTAATAGCCCTAGCAGCCCTGACCGTACCCAGTGTAGTGACCTCGAGCATACTCTAAATCTGCGGTGAGGTAATGAGCCTTCCCATAGTAATAGAGTATAAACTAGGCCTGTATTGATAAGGTGATGGGGGAGTGGTGCAACGATTCCGTGTAACAGCCCTTGCAGCGACCTAAAAACACACCATCATATGAGATTGTCTAGGACTGACGACCCTAGAATGGATCATGTTTGGGAATGATACAAGGGAGGTACCTTAGTTTTCCAATCCTGCTGTTTGAAATGGACTAATAACAACTCGGTAATCATGCTCATCATGCATTGCATGTGCCTGGAAGATGTGGAGCATTGAGGAAAGCAAGCATGCCGCGAACGTAAGATGGTGTCGCATGATGGAGTATGTCGGTGAGGGCATCCATCATGACTGCATTCATACTTGCATAATAAGAGTAGTTAGGAGTGTTTGATTATACTGCTTTATCATTACTGCTTGACTGAGTCGATAACATGTTAACCTATGCTTTATTGTTCCACTGAGTTAGCTACTCACTCCCACGTTACGGGACGGTGTTGTACACACCAACCAAACTCTGTCTTAGGTTTAGATGAGCTGGCGACTCAGGAGGCTGAGCCGGACTATGGTGAGGACCAGGACGAGTTCTCATTTATGCAATATTCTGGCGGCTTCGACTAGACTGCCGGATCGACGGGATTTGCTGGGATTACATCCTTAGATGTATTTTTGACCTTTTTGAACATAAAACAGATATATGTATATGGTGACTCAGATGGATTCATACTCTGGAGATTGAGATAGTTTTATTTCTTTTACATACATATATATACAATTTCAGTCTTCCGCTTGCCTTTATACAATTGATCTGGAGTATGAATTACTGTTTTGGTATAATCTCACTCATGTTTATTGCTCTAACACAGACAACATTTAATCATCATTATCTATGTTGCATAAGTGATGCGTTGGAACTCGGGAGTTGAGTTCATGCTCGACCCCCGAATTTCAAGGCGTTACAGAACACATGTGCGTATTAGGAAAATCTATTATAACAACATTTGAGTTGCAGGGATACTTCGGTAACACGGAACTTACCTTCGGTGCTACTGAAATAGAGCCACGTCAAACTACTTAAAATCCCTCGTTGATCAGTTCTGCTTAGACTGTCACTTCTCTTGTTTCTACCCTAGTTCGGCGAAAAGGATGTGCAACCAAAATTAGCAAAATCTAAGGTATTCCCTAGTGTTTTCCCCTTACATCTCAAAAATTAGGATCACTTGCCTTAGGTTCGTCTCCTCTTGATAGGTCTTTATCATCCCACTTCATTTCCCTAAATAAAGTCATCACCGCCTAGAGAAAACAGATTCGAGAAGAAGCATGACAAAGAAGACTCAACCAGAACTAGGCAAAAAAAAAAAACTCTGCATTCCAAAGCGTGGATGATCTTCTAACCAATCGTCGACACTGTCGTCCTCTTCAGATCCTGTCTCTACCAATCCTATTGCTGCTAGATTTTTAAAGAGAAGGATTGTATGTGAAAGAAAAGTAGATGTGAACTATCTTGAAAATTTTAAAGTGTAGGAATTCTTTCACGACAAGGACGGCTACAAGTTCTGTCATTTGAAGGGCCAGTTAACGAAACCTTGGTCCGATCATTTTTATCTCATTGCACATTATCTAGGGGTTTCGAAGCTGACTGCAATGGTTGAATAATTAAAATCACCCCATATCATATCTCAACTCTTATAAGAATACCATTGTGCTCCAAACAACCCTCTGAATTAAACTTACCCATTGAAGCAAAAAGAGTTGTTTGGACCAAATTTTTGTGCAATGGGAACAGTGTACCTTGGCATTAAGGGAATGCATTACGAGCCACAAATATGTCCCATGATTATCGTATACTCCATCTGATTTGTATTTCCAACATCTATCCTAGATATGGTAATCATACTGAGCTTACACCTTTCATGATGGAGACCCTATATCACATTGGTAAAGAGGAACCATTATGCCTGCCTACCATAATATACGATGAAATCATTTCAGGATTGTGTCTAACTCCACAACAATACCTTTCTGACATTTGTTGTGTAAGTTGGCCCATCAATGTGGATTTAGGGTAGCTGAAGGTGAATCTATATCAGTCCCAGAAATCAATATGAATAGTATCAGGAAAATGAATCTCTCTTTTGTGAATGAAACTGATAATCCAACATCGGTAGAAGAAGAGCTTCCAGGGAAGGAAGATGATATGATTAAAGAAGGCTTAGATACCCATTCACCAACCTTAGCTCCTACTTCTACTCCTCAGAAGAAAGCTCTTATGAAAATTTTGGAGGAACAATCAAGGCTTGGTGAGATGATTAAGTCAATGGAAGAAAAACTCCACTTACTCCAACAGTCGGTGGAGTAGATTGCGGCACATCTGTCATGCCCACAAGAAGATATTGTTGATGGATTTTCCTAGATTAACTATGTGTTAGGATTAATATATAAATTTTTTTTCATAAATGTTTGGATATTGTAGTTTATAGCTGGAAACCTATTCTTCTTGATATATTGATGCATCATTCATCCATTTTCTTGATAACTGACTTTCTAAGGAAATCGGAGGACTCCTGTAACATCCCAGATTTTTGTCAGCCTGGAATTAGACGTCCTTAGGCAATGGGTCGATCCTAACACCTTATTAAATTGTCAGAACTCAATCCCACAGTCTAAAATCGCTTTTTAACCCATTTCCTTCACAAATCTCACCTCTCACCACCTTGTTCTTTAAATTTTTTTAAGTACTTTCACATTAGACACTATCTTAAGGTTTAGGTGATGAAGAACAATACTTAAACTATAAATTATTGTAACTAGTAAATACAAAAATAAAATGGGCTTTTAACCATTACCCTTATGGAATTTCACAAAACGAATAGGTTAGTTGGAAACATTAGTCTCTCCTGCCCTAGGACCTTCTCCTGTTGTAATTAGGGCTTGATTCAGTTGAGTATTAATAACTTGAATCTCCTTCTATACAAACTACCAAAGGCCCGAGTATCACCTCAGGCAGAAATCACTCAGGACCAAATCCTTTAGAAATTAGACAAAGTTAACAAAGTGCTAGACTAGATTAGACATGAAATCCACTTGAATCACTTTAAATACGATTTGCAAGACCAAAAACTTGTAGAATCATTAACGCTAGGTTAACCTAAAATCTAGGATCAATCTCATTACCCGGCTGCTCTCGGGAGCGTCACGAAACTCCGTATCAGATCTGGACCGCCCATCGAAAGTCCGATTAATGCGAAGTTATAGAATTAGGACCGCCTTGCTGGGCTTGACAACCATCTTGGAAATCAAATCCAGATAGTGTCCCAGTGCTATTCGCTTGAGCCCGGAGCGAGGAGTGTGAGAAAGGTGAAATTAATTAAAAATAAAATATAAATTTAAGTAATCTGGCACGTGTCGCTTGCGGATCAGTTATAAGGATCCAGACCGTCGGAATCAGACCGGATTACACCATCGGATCAGGGATATTTGCCCAAACATATCCATGTACTTTGAAATCCCCGATCGAGATTCGCTGACCGTTGAACTGAAACTGGTCCGCCACGGGCGATCTGTAAATTCGACCGGAACGAAAACTTAACTAAACCTAGATCCAGTGGTAGTGAACTTAAGTCCAACCACACAAAGAAAAGGGGCCGCCAGAAGTGCTCCGTTGAGACGGAACGGACCCGCTTTGGACATAACCTAAGTATACTTTATTCCTGAGTCTAATTTGGTGAGTTATGGACCTATATAAGGACCTTAAACCCTCACTCTCTCATCCCATACGAATTTGAGAAAACCTAGGAGAGAAAAGAAAGAGAAAGAGTGGGAGCATCTCCCTTCCATTCTACCCTGCCGCTATACAAGCTTAACCATCCCGTTCTAATCACTTTCCTGGCGATTCCGACTTCGTTTCTAGGTAAGAAACCCTAACCCTAATCTTTTTTGGGGTTTTGATAGTTGTAAGTTATGAAATAACTAACCTAAGGCATGTTATAGGTTACCACATCACCGTAGACAGAAGCCTAGCAAATCTATCGAGTTCGTTACGATTCTACGACAAAAGGTGCGGACTTTAGACGTATAGTTATGGCTTTCAACGCTTTCAATGTCAGATAATGATAGATTCATGATCTGCATGCAATTGCACATGTATAAAGTGCTGACAGTTTCATCTTTCGATTATACGTTAACTATGTTGAATATACTATATTCCTCGTATTTGTAGAAAATACCGTATACGTATAAAATACGGATTTGTGCTTAACATGATTATTTGTCGTGACTATATGCTTGTATGTATGCGACAACTCCCTAGCGAAAGGACTTGCCCTAAATCACGCCACGACCACTATACGCTATATATGTTAAAATGTGTAGCCCAAGTGTTTGTGGAAATGATTGAATGAATATGGAACTTGGATTCCTGCTTGCCATGATTATCCGTCATGGGTGCACGCGCGTTATAATTGGGGCAACTCCCTAGTGAAAGGATTTGGCCTAATACCTATGTGATCAACATATATAATGTATGTTAATGTATGTAGTCTAAAGTGTTTGTTGAAATGTATGAATGAGTAGTAGTTAGTAACTTGTAATGTATAAGGGTGTTGAGATTCTCAACTCCTTTAACTATGTGTATGATTTCTTTAGATATCTGTGTGATTAGGAATTGAATATGTACAAACTCATGCTTATGTTGTACTTCATAACATGCTCAACTGATTGTATGATTTTATCTATGTAATGCATATGTTTAAATTCATGTTTAAGTTGTATTCCATAAAGGCCGTGAAGGGTGATGGGGGAGTGGTGTAACAATTCCGTGCAACAGCCATGGCAACCCTAAAGCTGACCATATCAACTTTGATTGTGTGGTTTGAAATGTTGATCTATTACTGCTTTAACTATCTGTAATTGAATGTGATTAGGGCTATTGTATAGTCCAGGCAATCGGTAACGGGATTGAATTCGTGGCTGAGATTCATTCGCCACGTGAGATGTGTTCGACGAACTCGAGTTGTACTTCGATTGGCGATAGTGGTTGGCCACGCGAAGTGCTTATGCACTTCATGTCGTTCAACTTGTCGTGCACTCGAGTTAGCCGAGCTCGTCAAGTAACCCGATCTGTCTAATGTATGTTCACCATGTTTGGATGCTACTACTTGAACCTAAGGTACCGAACTTACCAGTGGAATCCCGTTAACCTTGGTACCTCGATCCGCTAAGACTCATGAACTGGGCATGGTGGAATGGGACACCGTGGTCGAGCTGTCGGCCTACGCTAGGACCACGAGCCTCCCCATAGTGACCAGTGAGCAACCCAGACTCGTGAACCGAATATGGTGGTATGGGACACTGTATTTGAGCTGTCGGTCTACACTGCTTTGATGGGTGATGGGGGAGTGGTGTAACGATTCCGTGTAACAGCCCTGCCAGCCCTGACCATACCCGGTGTAGTGACCTCGAGCATACTCTGAATCTGCGGAGAGGCGACGAACCTTCCCGTAGTAAACAGGGTATAAACTAGGCCTGTATTGATAAGGTGATGGGGGAGTGGTGCAACGATTCCGTGTAACAGCCCTGGCAGCCCTTGCAGCGACCTAGAACCGCATCATCGTATGAGATTATCTAGGACTGACGACCCTAGAATGGATCATTATTTGGGAATGATATAAGGAAGGTACCTTAGTTTCCCAATACTGCTGTATGAAAAGGACTAATAACAACTCGGTAATCATGCTCATCATTGCACTGCATGTGCCTGGAAGATGTGGAGCACTAAGGGATGAACGCATGCCGCAGACGTAAGATGGTGTCGCATGAGGGAGTATGTTGGTGAGGGCATGCATCATGACTGCATTTCATACTTGCATTAACAAGAGTATGTAGGATTGTTTGTTTGTACTGCTTTATCATTATTGCTTGACTGAATTGATAACATGTTAATCTATACTCTATTGTTCCACTGAGTTGATCGCTCCCACGTTTCGGGACGGTGTTGTACACACCAACCAGACTCTGTCTTAGCTGCAGTGATGGCGATGCTTGTGAGGCGGAGCCGGACCTTTGCATTGACTATGATGCTTGATCGTATTGGCTGTATTCTGGCGGCTTCATGTGAGCCGTGTCTTGACTGACGGGGTTACAGGGATATCGACTAGATAACCTTACACAATTTGGTACATTTTGGAATTGTACTTGTAATTATTTAACCTGGTATCATTATCACATTCTGGAGACTCACCACAGTTTATATATTTTATATATCTATCACAGTCTTTCGCCTGCAAATTTAACTGTCTCTGGAGTATGATATGTTGTTTTGGTATAATCCCATTCATGTTTCCATGCTCTCATCATAATCATCATTATCTATGTTGCATAAGTGATGCGTTGGAACTCGGGAGCTGAGTTTTGCTCGACCCCCGATTTTCAGGGCATTACAACTCCAGCTTCTTCTTTTTTTCGTATTGATAAATTTGTTGGTGGAATCTTATTTTGGTGATAGGTTTACCTAAAGTTGCATATGCATAATTTAATCTTCTACTGAAATATTCCACTTGCATTTAATGTTATACCTGAAGATCTGAAATTTCATGTTGTGGCTCCAATATATGCATCCGTATAAACTTAATTGAATATCGTTATTTCTGCTTAATATTTCTGAAATATGATTACAGCACATCAATGGTTAGAGACAAGGGCAAGGGTCCGGTGAGAGAAGAAAATTCCTCCAAAAGAAATAATCACTCTCATATTCAAATCCTAAAAAATGGCTATGTCGAACAAAGTTGTCCATGACAGATTGATCAGATCCCTTCTTATTGAACCATATGGGATTGATCTCTACTTAGGATCAATTGGGTGAGATAACTTGTTGTATTTTGGAGGAGAGATCCAATATGACCTCATTCATCAGTTTTTAAACTCCTGTCATGACACAGAGGATGATCCTCCATTAATAAGCATTAACTACATGAACAAAGTCAAGGAGATCACTCCTTCAGTGCTGAGCCAACTATTGTGTAATACCCGATCCAGCCTATAAGTACGACCGATTGGTTAGTAGATGAGACTCACCTTCCGAAATAAGACTCGGTAATGCCTGCATGTACAATTCAAATACTCAAAAGAACCCCTTATAGTACACCCCTCATAATGCAACCGTAAATAACCAAAATCGATACCATGATGACCACCCTGACCATTCCGTACCACTTTCTATGCCTATATGCACGATGATCGACGCCCTTGGCCAGACCTGGATCGGCTATGCATAATACACACCCGACTGGCCAGAACCCTAAGACTTCGAAACCTATTCCATATCGACCGCCCCATCGCCGCGATCGTGGAGGTACCACCCGTACATCTGTGCGAAGCTCCGTTAGTGAGATACGCCGCGAAGAATCGTCGGTGTATCATGTGTGCATGGTGCCATATATTACATTCTATGTATGTGCACAACACATGCTCCCACACATGCACCATACCACACATGGGTGAGAGAATCTCTACCCGTGTGTGTGATGTCACACACCCATACCCCTCCCTCTCTCATGTACACCCCAAAGTCAACTCTTCTCCATACCAAATCTTATGCATGACATCATCACACCATGCCATCCCATGCCCCTTTAATCCACCATTAATTCTTAATCATGCATAAATTCTCATAATCCTAGCCTAAGCTAACATTAATCACATTAGCCTAACCAAACCACATTTTTATCCATTTCTCTACATAAACCCCTCCACCCCTTAGCATTTTCACCATTTTATCTATAACGAGAGAGAGAGAGAGAGAGAGAGAGAGAGAGAGAGAGTGATCTTGGTGGGTCATCAATCTCATCCCTTGCATCCATCTTAACCATCCATTCCATCAATCTCATTCCTTCCATCCATCTCAACCATCCATTCCATCAATCCCATCCCTTTTATCCATCTCAACCATCTATCTAATCCATCAAGGTGAGTACACCCTCCTCACTTATTCTTATTTTATTTTTCTTGTGTTTATGTATAGTGGAGATGATGATGATGATGTAGATAATTGTAATGATGTTGATGATGTGATTAATGGTGTGGATGCATAGGAGAAAACATACAAAATCAAATTGCTATAGACTTCATGTGGGACCCACTGATAGTGGGCCCCACCAGAATGTTTGTATGCCATCCAAACTGTCCATGTATGGGGCCAAACTCACACACATCTTTCACGCACCACACAAAAATTTAGAAATAAAAATAATAAATAAATAAATATATGAAATATATATAAGGGAGAGTGGACGCTGTTGCTGCCAGCGTCCAGGAGACGCGGCAGCAACCAGCGTCCAGGCTGCTTGATAGAGGCAGGGGGTTGTGGGCCCACAACACCCCCTATGACGTATGTATCTGATCCACACCGTCCATCCTATTTTCCAGATCATTTTAGGCATTGATCCAAAAAAATGAAGCCAATCTGAATTTTTATGGGCCACATTGTAGAAAACAGTGGTATTAGTGATATCAACTGTTAGGCCCACTGTGATATTTCTATAGACTGAAACATATTGAATATTGGGCTCATTGGATTTGTCATGAGCCCGGGAACCTTATAGACGGAGTTGATTGTCCTGGTGTGGGCCCCACCTATGAAAAACTATTGAAAAAAAATAAAAATAAATAACAACTGACGTTGTTGCTGCCAGCATCCAGAGACACTGCAGCAAGCAGCGTCCAGCTACTTGGAATGAGGCAAGGACGGTGGGTCCACCACAGGCCCCACCATGATGTATATTGAATATCAACACCGTCCATTTGATAGCCCGTTTAAAAACTGGATTACCCCAAAAATCAGCCGTACACGGAACTCAGGTGGCTCACACCATCTAAAATCATGTGAAGACATGCTAAAACATATAAAAGCACTCGTTGGGCCCCACTTGAAATTTGGATGCATCTAAAACTTGGACTGACCCCTTAACCAAGTGGGATACACACAATGGATGGGCTGGATTTGTGAACCACATCTTGGTGGGCCCAACAAATGATTAAGAATGTTTTAATGAAGGGTGACCGCTCTCATCCTTTGTATGTGGTGTGGCTGACACAAGTCATTGGTTGACTTGGTTTTTAAGCCTTGGGCCCACCATGGAATGTGCATCTAACTGATGGGGCAGATGTTCGACACGCATCACGCTGGGCCCACACAGCTTGACCTCATGGGAAGTCCCCGTGTGCTGGACCACATAGAACCTTTTCATATATATATATATATATATATATATATATATGTTAGCTGGTTAGTACACCCCACTATTAGTTCACACTTCACTATTAGCCACCCCCACTAGGGATCGATACGAAGACCTAAGTGTTGAAATGAGGTATCTTTCACTCAGTCTACCACCTGAGCTATGGATTAGGGTGTATATATATAATACATATATGGTGGAACTAAATTTTGGGCCTCTCAATAACTATTTGTTCTCCTCATCAAAGCCCAATCCAAAACCCATATAAGCCCACCATGAATACTTCGTGTGTATTAGACTTAATGCCACCCTATATGACAGGAATTTGTGGCCCAATTTCATGAATATCTTAAACAGTCATACTAGGCATCTAAATCACCCAATACAATGCAATGATCAAATCGTGGAGTATGCAATTAGATTGTTAGTAGGATATTCATACATAAGAAAGGATGTTAATTTATAGAAAGGAGTAATAACTAAAATTATGATCATGTACCATAGTTTAAAAATTACAAGGACTACAATTCGATTAATCATGATTAAGCAAGAAGAGAAAAGTATTTGGTAGTCGAAAGTATCAAGCTACAAGGCCACAAGTTTACAGCATCACGTAGGAATTGGTTATACAGGTATGCGGCTCTTTAATAATCTTGCACCCTGCATATCGGCATACATTGAGTTCTAGTTATCCTTGAGTCGCTTGTCATTAGCACCACTATGCATTCCATGGCATGATATATGATGAGAAATAGTAACCAAATTCTTTACAACATCACGGATTGACCATATTACGATAAGGATAATGATATTGAATCATGGAAACCTGAAATATGAAAATAGTAGGTGATGATGTGCCCCTTGGGTTGAGAGATCCTAAACCCCAATGGTACCTTGGGATGCCTCACCGTTCGGCTAGGTGAACACATGGGCCATGGATTTGACTCCCACTGACGAGGCCAGGTTGAGAAGGGGTATGTCCGATCCACCTTAGGGCTGAGGTGGAAAACGGGGACTAGTTTGATTCGCCGGCGAGGAGAAGCACGAACGAGGTTCGCTACTAGTATAAACAATGGATGTTGTAACCCCATTGGTGGGTAGCGAGGTCGATTGCTGGTGTCCAGTGCATGGGCATCGACCTCGGTGGATCCTAAGTCCCAACAGTATACTGATCATAATCGATACGATGATGTTCAGGAGTAGTGCGGTCAAGTCCGTGGTGAGAGGACTATTGACAGGTGTTTCTATAGTTAGCATACAGTTATTTTATGCATCTCACACATGATTACCCTCCATCATTCATTAAGACATCGCTTTGCATAGATTATCACTTTTGGCGGTTCTTTCATTATGTAACACCCTGAAAATCGGGGGTCGAGCATAAACTCAACTCCCGAGTTCCAGAACATCACATATGCAACAAAATGAATGATAATTGAATGTTGACTGTATTCGTGCATTGAACATGAGTGAGATTAAGCCAAAACAGCATATCATACTCCAGAGACAGTTAAAATTTGCAAGCGGAAGACTGTGATAGATAGATAAAATATATAACCTATGATGAGTCTCCAGAGTGTGATAACATTACCAGGTTAAATAAATACAAGTGCAGTTCTAAAATGTACCAAATGTGAGGAAGTGTAATGCCTCCTATCCCATGTACCATAGCCCCGTCAATTCAATATCAGGTCTTCATTGACCTGCCAGAGAGATACAGATAGGAGAACTCCTCCTATCAGCACAGAAGTAGTCCGGCTCTGCTTCACAAGCATCGCCATCACCTGAAACTCAACAAATCTGGTTGGTGTTGCAAACACCGTCCCGTAACGTGGGAGTGAGTGATCAACTCAGTGGAACAGTAAAGCATAGGTTAACATGTTATCAATTCGATCAAGCAGTAATGATAAAGCAGTACAAATCAAACATTTCTAACTACTCTTGTTAAGTGCGAAAATGAAATGACATGATGCTGTATGCCCTTGCCAAACCACCCTCAAGCGACATCATCTTACGTTCGCGAATGCTAACTCCCTCAGTGCGCCACATCTACAAAGCACATGCGGTGCGATGATGCTCATGATTACCAAGTTTTTATTAGTCCATTTCAAACAGCAGTATTGGGAAACTAAGGTACCTCCCTTGTATCATTCCCAACATGATCCATTCTAGGGTCGTCAATCCTAGTTATTCTCATACGATATTATAGTTTGAGAAGCGTAGTGAAGGCATCGCAAAGGGCTCGTCACCCGTCAGCGCGGATACAGATCTCACCGTATGCGGCTCAATTGCTGGCCGTCAGCTCGAGTACAGGTCTCACCGTACTCGGCTCAATCACTAGCCGTCAGCTCAAGTACAGGTCTCACCGTACTCGGCTCAACTCACACTCTAGTTGCTGTGAAAGACTCGTGGCCAATCACAGACCCTTGGAGTATACTCGAAGATACTACGGAGGACTCGTCGCCCGTCAGCACGAGCACAGGTCTCACCGTACTCGGCTCTCGCCGTAAGTATCGACAGCTCGAATACAGTGTCCCATACCACCATATTCGGCTCACGAGTTGGTTGCGCAATGGTCACTACGGGGAGGCACATGGCCCCAGCGTAGGCCGACAGCTCGACCACGGTGTCCCATACCACCATGCCCGGCTCATGCGTCTTAGCGGATCGAGGTACCATGGTTAAAAGGGGGTTTCACTGGTAAGTTTGGTACCCTAGGTTCAAGCAGTAGCGTCCAAACAGGGTGAACATGCATAAGGCAGATCGGGTTACTTGACGAGCTCGACTAGCGCGATCGTCCGTTGAGCTGCACGACATGAAGTGCATAAACAACTTCGTGTGGCCTAGCCACTGCCGACAGGCAACGCACGACTCGAGTTCGTCGAACACATCTCACGTGGCAAATGAATCTCAGCCACGAATTCAATCCCGTTACCGATTGCCTGGGCCATAATCATAGCCCCAAACACAATCAATTGCAGATAGATAAAGCAGTAATGGATCAGGATTCAAATCATAGAATCAACGTCTGGTATTATCCGTTTAGGGCTGCCAGGGCTGTTGCACGCACTCGTTGCTCCGCTCCCCCATCACCCATGACGGATCATACAACGTAAATATAAATTTAAACATATGCATTACATAGTTAAAATCATAAAGCAGTTAGCATGTTATGAATCACAACACAAGCATGAGTTTGTACATGTTCAATTCCTAATCACACAACTATCAAAGGAGATCATACACATAGTTAAAAGAGGTTGAGAATCATATCTCAACACCCTTATACTTTACAATTTGCTAACTACTACTCATTCAGACATTTCAAGAAACACTTAAACAAACATACATCAACATACACGACATATGTCGATCACATAGGCATTAGGCCAAATCCTTTCACTAGGGAGTTGCCCCAATCATAACACGCGTACACCCACGACGGATAGTCATGGCAAGCAGGAACCCAAGTTCCATATTCATCGCTATTTCCACAAACACTTGGGCCACACATTTTAGCATATATAGTATATTGGCCGTGGCGTGACTTAGGGCAAATCCTTTCGTAAAGGGGCATCGCCAATACAAAATCATGAATCCATGACAATTAGTCATGGCGAGCACGAATGAGAATTCCATACTCATTCAGTCATTTTCACAAACACTTAGAATACACTATTACAACATACATGGTGCATGTTAGCAAAACATGTATTAGGGCTATCCCTTAGCCAAGCGAGTATTTTATCCATGTATAACATATTATTACAACAAATAATCATGATAATACATCTCCAAAATTTATACGTATACGGTATTTCTAGAATACACAATTTCAACATACGTAGCATTTACAAGTGAACATGTATTACGGCGATTCCTTTCGCCAAACTAGTATTTTATCCATATATAGTATAATCATACATTAAATAAACATGTCAACATTTCTCCAAAAAAAAATACGTATACGGTATTTCTACGTATACCTAGAGTATGTGAAATTCCATATTCTACAACAACGTTAATCGAAACAGGAAACGGAAAGCACTTTGTACATGTGCAATTGCATGCAGATCATGAATCTATCATTATCTGACATTGAAAGCGTTGAAAACCCTAACCTATACACCTAAAGTCCGCACCTTTGTCGTAGAATCGTAACGGAGTTGATAGGTTTGCTATGCTTCCGTATTCGGCAGTTTGGCAACCTAGAGAACGAAATAGGTTAGCTATTTCACAACCTACAACCACCCAAAGCCCCAAATCAGATTAGGGTTAGGGTTTCTTACCTAGAAACGACGCCGGAAACGCCGGGAAAATGTCAGAAAGGGGCGGTGCAGCCCATGTGGGGCAGGGAAACGACGGCTGGGAGAGTCTCCCACATCTCCCTCACTTTCTCTCTCTTTTCCCTCTCTCAAATTCCAAATTCGTATGGCTGCCATGAGAGAGGGTTTAAGGTCCTTATATAGTCTCAAAATCACCGAAATAGACTCCTGTTCAAAGGTTACTGCTAATATAGGTATTTCGTCACTTTTTCGGCTCAAAAGAGAGGTTCTGGTGGCCCTTCCTGAGCCAAACGTCAAACTTAAGCTCACAGACACCGGATCTACGTTCTATTAAGTTTTCATTTCAGTGGGATTTCCAGATCACGCGTGGCGGACCAGTTTCAGTTACGGTCAGCGGATCTCGATCGGAGATTCTGAGTACATGTAAATGTGTATGAAATTTCTCTTGATCCGAGGGTGTAATTCGGTCTGATTCTGACGGTCTGGTTGCTTAATACTGATGCGCAAGCGAAAGGTGCCAGATCACTATTTCAGATATTTTATTTTCAAAAGGAATAGTGTTTTTCACACACCCTCGCTCCGGATCGAAACGAATGGCCGTGGGACATCGGCTGGACCTGATTTTTGAGATGATTGTCAAGCCCAGTAAGGCGGTCCTAGTTCCTTAGCTTCGTGTTAATCGGACTTCCGATGTGCGATCTAGACCTAATACGAAGTTTCGGGATGCTCACGAGAGCAACCGGTAATGAGATTGATCCTAGATTATAGGGTACCCTAGAGTCAATGATTTTGCAAGTTTTGGGTCTTGCAGATCGTATTTAAAGCGATTGGTGCTAATTTCACAGGCACACTAGTTTAACACTAGCTAAATCTTGCCTAATTTCTAAAGGATTTAATCCTAATTGTTTTCTGGTTGAGATGGTACTTAGGCCTTTGTAGTTTGTATATAAAGTGATCCAAGTTTTACTACTTAGCTAGTTTAAGATAGTGTCTAGGGCGAAAGTGCTTTGAAAAATTGAAAGCACAAGGTAGTGAAGGGTGGGATTTGTGAAGGAAATGGGTTAAGGAGCGATTTTGACTGTGGGATTTAGTTTTGACAAGTTGGTAAGGTCTTAGGATCGACCCAATGCCTAAGGACGTCTAATCCCAGGTTGGCAAAAATCCGGGATGTTACAATCTACCCCCCTTAAAACAAATTTCGTCCCCGAAATTGGCTAAGGGTAATAAGGGAAGATTTCTATTATTTCATTCGCCTAATACTTATTGATTCCAAGTTTCTACGCGTGGTAGGGTATATACCAGCTGGTTCATTTTAGTCTACCCCCCTTAAAACTTAATTCTTTATCCATTTCTCTTACCCTGATGGTTTGCTACCATTTATTTATTTACTTATTTGGAGTCTCAACGACAAATCCCAATTATCTAGAGTAAGATAGCTGTTCTCATTGTTTGACCAACACGGAGAGACGTTTATGGTGGGCTTAATCCTGATACATCGATCATCTACCGGGCCAGGGTAGAAAGCTCAGCGTATCCCTTCCGAATCCTGGTGGATCCTGGTCTTCTGCTCGGCAAACAGTGAGTCCATTGGTAGTCGCCCAGGATTGAGAATTGGGTCAAGCCGCGAATGTTTCGCAGTTGTATATTTCAGTAACTCCGTAGTCCGATCACTCTAGAAACGTAGGGAATGTCCATCATTGAAAAGATCAAATTGTTTATTCTAAGGTTGCTCTTTAGGTCTTAGTCTAAGAGAGTCCTCATTATTATCTATGTCCAAGGAAATGGTGAATCAAATCTTACTAGATCATCCTAAAACGGTTTCTCATAGTAGGGCAGGCTAGGGCTTCTATAATGTTCGTATGTTAACAAACACCGTTTCGATCCTGGGCCAGTGGAGTAGGGTCCACCACATTTTCGCTGCGTCACCCAGATCAAAGAGGTGTATTAGGTGACCTAACTAGATTGGGCTCATCATGTTCTACCCCCCTTAAAAATTTATTTTCACCCTCAAGGCTCAAGATTTATGTCCTGCTCCGTATGTCGGAACAAGGTGTAATTTAAGTCTTATCCTTGACATGAAATGAAATGCGGTCTCCCACTACATCAGTCTTGGTACCTAGGATTATAGAAAGGGGCTATCACGGATGGGTGTGAGTTTGAGGCAAGATGCCTAATTCTACCAAGGAGTGTTGTCGCGGTCCAGACTTATCCTATTTAATTATGTCTAGCTTAATAGGCAGGCTATCTTTTTACGTTCAGAAACACAATATGTATGCCAACATGGCATGCGATTTGGGACCTAATCCCTAACTGTCTGTCGCCCATTTGGGCAATTCCTTAGGCTTAAAAGACAAAGTCTCTATCAGCAATATACTCCTAACACTTTTCAAGGACAAAATTATAAACACTTAATTGTAAATGGTCGGGCCAACACGGAAAGAAAATTGTGTAGTGGGTCTGAGTCGGTTAAGCCGAATAACTAAGTCTATTATTCAATTGGCTTAGCATAATTAATTAGTCTTTTACTTTCCTTAGCCTAACCAGTAGCCTAGTCTTAATTGAGGAGTAGCGGGAATCCATAGGTGAGTCCAAAGTCGATACTTATACGTTAGATGATTTCACTTCATTTTTAATACAAGGAAGGGTTTTATTACTTAGGGTCAAAGTTGCCTAATTGTAATTGAGTTGCCTAAGGTTGAATTTAACTACGCCCGAGCAGGTCACACATGCTCAAACCAACCACAAGGGGGGTTCTAAAGTTCACGTTCTTAATTGGTTGGATTTCCTATACTGTCAGGTCTATTGAAGCACTGCTCTAGGTCCAAAACTCCGAGGGTCTATTTGTCAAACAACCATTTACTCAGAAAGCTTAAGCTATCAGAGTGCGGTAGGTTAATGTATATCAAGAGACTTTATCACTTCAACACTATTTGACAAGTGGTCTTAAGTTGTATTAAATGTGACCGCATTACTAATCCTACCTCGGGATTGGGAGTGACATGGTTGGTAGGAGGGTGGGTGGGGATCAAAATTATTGGTATAGGCTTTGGAAAATGAGCCTGGTGTCGGAAAGTGTGAGATAGGATTTCCAAATCCCAGGAAGCAGAATTACTAAGTGTTATTTGAAAGAAAATCTCGGAATTTACTTTTAATTGCACACACTCCAAACATGGTATTGGAAAACATGGGATACAACCAATCTAGGGCCATACCTTACCCATATATTTATTATTACTTTTACAATTCCATCCACCTAATCGCACTTAATGCAATTTGGCCGAACGGGCCCTAAACGTCCTCAAACATCTAAAACATTCTACCAACTACTAGACCCATCACATGAAAACGTAAACACCCAAAGGCGGTAACCCATGCAAACTTCAAACAATAGTGTGGATAGTTAATCATCCATGAAGGTGGCCGAACTACGCTCGGATAGAGCCATGGAAAAAATGAATGAAAAGTGATGGAGAGAGAGAAAAGGGCTGGAGGTTTGGTTCTCCACAGATGTGAGCCTCAACAGATGATTGTAAAGGCCCCAACGGACAGGGATTGAAGGAGCAAAATGAGTAGATGGGATGGGTTGAGAGCTTGCACGATTTTAGAGCTTCAAATGAGGCATGTAAGCGCTCAAATGAGAGAGAATGGAGATGGTAGGGGGTAAGTTATGTTGTAAACATTGTGGAAGGATGGATGGTGTGTGGGTTATGGAAGAAAATGAAAGATTGCAAGGTTTGGAGGGATGGGTTTTGAGAAAAATCGAAAATGGGTTTGGAGGTGTTTGAAAATGGGTGAAATGAGGAAGAAGGGTGCTCCAGCCCTTAAAAACTCAACCCATTGCCAAAATGGCACGTGCCAGAGGGTGTAGGAGGTTGGGCCGACCAACCTGAGCCTTGGACCCTCGCCGAAAAACCGGTCGGACCGCGGTCCGCCGCCCGAGCCGCGGCGCCGCCGCGGTCGGACTTGGCCGGAACCGCGCCGCCGCGGTGGGGCCCTGTTTGCCACATGCCCAGGGTGCCAAATGCACCCTGGTTCAATCTGGGGGCTTAGTGTATTAACGTGGAGGGGCCCCCGACTCTGATTCGCTCCAATTCGGGTAATTTCGGGACAATCAAACATATCTTGCAATCCGGAATGAGTTATCTGTCGTAAAATATATGAATTTGGGGTAGAACGAGCTAATGAAGCCAACCAACCCAGCTATGCTAGGTTGCACAGCCCAAAATTGCGAGAAAACCCCCTGATTGATGGTCATTTCCCCGTTTCAATTTCGTTTTGCTAAAAATGATAGTTTTACTTTAATTACTCTTCATCTGTTGGGCTTTAGGAGTTGCGCTCATCGTGTAAAGAGCTTAGAATAATTAGGAGAATGGTTTGGTGAAGTCGTTTAGGACACTTACTATTTTTGACCGAAAACTTTACCCATTAGTATACATCACGACCCATAGTAAGTCGCGAATTCTAGAAGTTTTAGTTGTAGTTTGTTCCTGATTTCTTTCCCATTACCTGGTATTCTTATTTAAAGGGTTGTGAACTCATTTTTAGTCATTCATTAATCAGTTTCAAATTTGAATTTATTTCTATTTTCTGCTTTCTTTCCTCGTGGATTTGAGAAGTCTCTGTGAGGAGTACAGAGAAGCTCCGAGGATTCGGAGTAGTTATCCTCATCACGTTTATCGCACATTTTACTGATTCTCGATGATTGGGATGAGGTGGATTATGATCTAGACCCTTCACTAGACAACCTAGAAGTGTTTTAAGGTCGACTCGTGCGATCATGGTTGAATACAGACTCGATTTCGGCGTTCATTTTCAGTGAACTAGCAGTTGGACGGAACAGGGATGCCTAAGACTGTTTCTACATTCCGTCGCTCCCTCCTAAGTCAGAGTGCGTCAGTGGGCGTCGTGTGACCATAACCCAGGTCCGCTTTAATCAAAATCATGCTCTGATACCATCTTGTAACACCCTGAAAATCGGGGGTCGAGCATAGACTCAACTCCCGAGTTCCAGAACATCATATATGCAACAAAATGAATGATAATTGAATGTTGACTGTATTCGTGCATTGAACATGAGTGAGATTAAGCCAAAACAGCATATCATACTCCAGAGACAGTTAAAATTTGCAAGCGGAAGACTGTGATAGATAGATAAAATATATAACCTATGATGAGTCTCCAGAGTGTGATAACATTACCAGGTTAAATAAATACAAGTGCAGTTCTAAAATGTACCAAATGTGAGGAAGTGTAATGCCTCCTATCCCATGTACCATAGCCCCGTCAATTCAATATTAGGTCTTCATTGACCTGCAAGAGAGATACAGATAGGAGAACTCCTCCTATCAGCACAGAAGTAGTCCGGCTCTGCTTCACAAGCATCGCCATCACCTGAAACTCAACAAATTTGGTTGGTGTTGCAAACACCGTCCCGTAACGTGAGAGTGAGTGATCAACTCAGTGGAACAGTAAAACATAGGTTAACATGTTATCAATTCGATCAAGCAGTAATGATAAAGCAGTACAAATCAAACATTTCTAACTACTCTTGTTAAGTGCGAAAATGAAATGACATGATGCTGTATGCCCTTGCCAAACCACCCTCAAGCGACATCATCTTACGTTCGCGAATGCTAACTCCCTCAGTGCGCCACATCTACAAAACACATGCGGTGCGATGATGCTCATGATTACCAAGTTTTTATTAGTCCATTTCAAACAGCAGTATTGGGAAACTAAGGTACCTCCCTTGTATCATTCCCAACATGATCCATTCTAGGGTCGTCAATCCTAGTTATTCTCATACGATATTATAGTTTGAGAAGCGTAGTGAAGGCATCGCAAAGGGCTCGTCACCCGTCAGCGCAGATATAGATCTCACCGTATGCGGCTCAATTGCTGGCCGTCAGCTCGAGTACAGGTCTCACCGTACTCAGCTCAATCACTAGCCGTCAGCTCAAGTACAGGTCTCACCGTACTCAGCTCAACTCACACTCTAGTTGCTGTGAAAGACTCATGGCCAATCACAGACCCTTGGAGTATACTCGTAGATACTACGGAGGACTCGTCGCCCGTCAGCACGAGCACAGGTCTCACCGTACTCGGCTCTCGCCGTAAGTATCGACAGCTCGAATACAGTGTCCCATACCACCATATTCGGCTCACGAGTTGGTTGCACAATGTTCACTCCCCAAGTATAGGGTTGTGATGTAGTAATAAACTCGGTAAGACCGAGGTCGAATCCACAGGGACTGGTCGTCACAATTCAAATTCACAATTCTCCTTAACTAATTCAACAAATAAGGGATCAAATGGCTAACACAAATCTATGGAAAATAACTATTGAGAATAAGGAAGAAAATTCAATCAGAGAGAGAGCACTAGGACCTTCGAATCCACCCCTAACTATCCTAACCCTTGTTTTGTCTGTTGATTCACCTTGATCTAGATTGATACCACTTAAATAGAGAAAGCACAATCTGTGTCCTTAATCGGGCATACAGACTGTCTAATTCCTTTAAGCAATGCCATGAACAACATATCCCATATCCTTGGTCGGGCATATGGAATGTACATTCATTAAAGCACCCTGTTTCTTCCTCTATAGGAAACTTGTTCTTAATCAGACCCAAGCACCTGTAATAAGCATCCAAACAACATCCATCTATATACTTTGATCAAGTTCATAGATGGAGAAGTATGGAATTTAAACCCATAAAGCCCACTTAGAGAAAAAAAACAAATTAATTAATATTCAAAGTAAATCAACCAATACAAGAGCTGATCAAATTAGGGGCTTCATCTCAGCCCTAGCTGAGAGATTAGTGAGCCATAAAATCCGTAAAAAATATTCAATAAAATTCATAAAATCAAAACACCAAACCAATCGATCTCTCTCTCTTCCTCCTTCTCTTTCTTCTCTTTCTTCTCTCCCTGGCTCTGGATCTCGAATTCTCTGGATCTGAATTTCTCCATCCTTTTCCACGTCCAAAACTCCCCTTTTATAGCTGCTGGATGGCTGGAATCGGTGGCAGAGTTGTAGAAGGACTCGGAGTACAAATTTTCGCAGCCGTGATCGGTGGGCCCCACAGAGGCATTTTCTGGAAAATCCACCCCTTCCATTGGATTCAGGACGAAATTTCAGTCAGGAATGGGTGGTTTTAAATGTCCATTAACGCGGCCCAGAGAAGAAAATACAAAAAGATCAGTTTTGAACGTCACCGGGTAGCCCTTTTGTGGCCTCTGTATCACGCACGTGTGTACGCATGGGAGTGAACTATCAGCATGGTTTTGTAGTATTCATGGCCCTCTACAAGATGGACGGATCGGATCGTCCATACAGGCGACGTGTGGGGCCCACAATCCTTCGCAAAAACGGCCAACGGCCGGTCTCGCTGACGATCACAGACGCGGTTTCCTTCCGCTGCGAAGATGGTGGGTCCCGTTCCTTCCACTGAATAGAAAATCCACTCCGTTCATGAGATAGCCATCGAGAAACCGTCCGAGAGTGTATATCTTGGAGTGAAATAGATGCGGCCCACTTGATCTTTCGTTCCGCCGTTCGTTTGGTGTTTGAACGGTTGGAACACCATCTTCTACTCCAATCTAAGATTCTGCCATCTAGGCAGTGGTAATGAACGCCCCAGGAAGTGGATGAACGGCTTGGATTGTCCATTTGGATACTAGGTGGGCCCCACAACTGAGGACAGCCGTCGGCAGCGGAGGACGCTGTAACGCGTTTTGCGTTTTTGAGGACGAGGAGAGAGAACGCGGGTCAGCGCCCGCGCTGACCCGACTTTGCGTTCGGTGCACTCCCAGTGCACGTGTGTTGTGCACACGCATGTCCTGTAAATGGGTCCCACCGTGATTTTTTCGAGAAATCTTCTCCGTCCATCCTTTTTCTCTTACACTTTCAACCACCAAAACCAAGTTTGAGGCAGTTCCAAATATCAGGTGGGCCCAGAATCGATAGTTTGTGGGCTGATTTGTCAGTTGGCCCACTTCTCGAGATTTTCAATGGCTGAAATTTAATATGTACGGTTAATTTACGGCCTCTATCACATATATGAAGTTTCGAGTTGATCGGATGGCGGGAACCATGTGATCTTGCATTCTGGACCATTTTCGGGCCCCTTCAGCTCGCTTTGCTCAGATCCCAGGCATGTAAACTCTTCATTATTGGTTCTCTGGGGTCCATCCCGTGCTCATGTGGATTTTGGATTATCAAATCCATGCTTTTAATCCCCTTTTCAGTCCAACGCTCATTATTACATCCTGCAACAAAAATACAATTAAAATATGATGTTTAGGCATTATCATGTACGTAAAATAGGTAATGATCGGGTCTGATATGCAATATTTGACCCTGATCACACAATGGTCACTACGGGAGGCACATGGCCCCAGCGTAGGCCGACAGCTCGACCACGGTGTCCCATACCACCATGCCCGGCTCATGCGTCTTAGCGGATCGAGGTACCATGGTTAAAAGGGGTTTCACTGGTAAGTTTGGTACCCTAGGTTCAAGCAGTAGCGTCCAAACAGAGTGAACATGCATAAGGCAGATCGGGTTACTTGACGAGCTCGACTAGCGCGATCGTCCGTTGAGCTGCACGACATGAAGTGCATAAACAACTTCGTGTGGCCTAGCCACTGCCGACAGGCAACGCACGACTCGAGTTCGTCGAACACATCTCACGTGGCAAATGAATCTCAGCCACGAATTCAATCCCGTTACCGATTGCCTGGGCCATAATCATAGCCCCAAACACAATCAATTGCAGATAGATAAAGCAGTAATGGATCAGGATTCAAATCATAGAATCAACGTCTGGTATTATCCGTTTAGGGCTGCCAGGGCTGTTGCACGCACTCGTTGCTTCTCCGCTCCCCCATCACCCATGACGGATCATACAACGTAAATATAAATTTAAACATATGCATTATATAGTTAAAATCATAAAGCAGTTAAGCATGTTATGAATCACAACACAAGCATGAGTTTGTACATGTTCAATTCCTAATCACACAACTATCAAAGGAGATCATACACATAGTTAAAAGAGGTTGAGAATCATATCTCAACACCCTTATACTTTACAATTTGCTAACTACTACTCATTCAGACATTTCAAGAAACACTTAAACAAACATACATCAACATACACGACATATGTCGATCACAAAGGCATTAGGCCAAATCCTTTCACTAGGGAGTTGCCCCAATCATAACACGCATACACCCACGACGGATAGTCATGGCAAGCAGGAACCCAAGTTCCATATTCAATCGGCTATTTCCACAAACACTTGGGCCACACATTTTAGCATATATAGTATATATTGGCCGTGGCGTGACTTAGGGCAAATCCTTTCGTAAAAGGGGCATCGCCAATACAGAAATCATGAATCCATGACAATTAGTCATGGTGAGCATGAATGAGAATTCCATACTCATTCAGTCATTTTCACAAACACTTAGAATACACTATTACAACATACATGGTGCATGTTAGCAAAACATGTATTAGGGCTATCCCTTAGCCAAGCGAGTATTTTATCCATGTATAACATATTATTACAACAAATAATCATGATAAATACATCTCCAAAATTTATACGTATATGGTATTTCTAGAATACACAATTTCAACATACGTAGCATTTACAAGTGAACATGTATTACGGTGATTCCTTTCGCCAAACTAGTATTTTATCCATATATAGTATAATCATACATTAAATAAACATGTCAAACATTTTCTCCAAAAAAAAATACGTATACGGTATTTCTACGTATACCTAGAGTATGTGAAATTTCATATTCTACAACGTTAATCGAAACAGGAAACGGAAAGCACTTTGTACATGTGCAATTGCATGCAGATCATGAATCTATCATTATCTGACATTGAAAGCATTGAAAACCCTAACCTATACACCTAAAGTCCGCACCTTTTGTCGTAGAATCGTAACGGAGTTGATAGGTTTGCTATGCTTCCGTATTTGGCAGTTTGGCAACCTAGAGAACGAAATAGGTTAGCTATTTCACAACCTACAACCACCCAAGCCCCAAATCAGATTAGGGTTAGGGTTTCTTACCTAGAAACGACGCCGAAAACGCCGGAAAAATGTCAGGAAAGGGGCGGTGCAGCCCGTGTGGTGGCAGGAAACGACAGCTGGGAGATTCTCCCACATCTCCCTCACTTTCTCTCTCTTTTCCCTCTCTCAATTCCAAATTCGTATGGCTGCCATGAGAGAGGGTTTAAGGTCCTTATATAGTCTCAAAACTCACCGAAATAGACTTCTGTTCAAAGGTTACTGCTAATATAGGTATTTCGTCACTTTTCCGGCTCAAAAGAGAGGTTCTGGTGGCCCTTACTGAGCCAAACGTCAGACTTAAGCTCACAGACACCGGATCTACATTCTATTAAGTTTTCATTTCAGTGGGATTTCCAGATCACGCGTGGTGGACCAGTTTCAGTTACGGTCAGCGGATCTCGATCGGAGATTCTGAGTACATGTAAATGTGTATGAAATTTCTCCTGATCCGAGGGTGTAATTCGGTCTGATTCTGACGGTCTGGTTGCTTAATACTGATGAGCAAGCGAAAGGTGCCAGATCACTATTCCAGATATTTTATTTTCAAAAGGAATAGTGTTTTTCACACACCCTCGCTCCGGATCGAAACGAATGGCCGTGAGACATCGGCTGGACCTGATTTTTGAGATGATTGTCAAGCCCAGTAAGGCGGTCCTAGTTCCTTAGTTTCGTGTTAATCGGACTTCCGATGTGCGATCTAGACCTAATACGAAGTTTCGGGATGCTCACGAGAGCAACCGGGTAATGAGATTGATCCTAGATTATAGGGTACCCTAGAGTCAATGATTTTGCAAGTTTTGGGTCTTGCAGATCGTATTTAAAGCGATTGGTGCTAATTTCACAGGCACACTAGTTTAACACTAGCTAAATCTTGCCTAATTTCTAAAGGATTTAATCCTAATTGTTTTCTGGTTGAGATGGTACTTAGGCCTTTGTAGTTTGTATATAAAGTGATCCAAGTTTTACTACTTAGCCAGTTTAAGATAGTGTCTAGGGCGAAAGTGCTTTGAAAAATTGAAAGCACAAGGTAGTGAAGGGTGGGATTTGTGAAGGAAATGGGTTAAGGAGCGATTTTTGACTGTGGGATTTAGTTTTGACAAGTTGGTAAGGTCTTAGGATCGACCCAATGCCTAAGGACGTCTAATCCCAGGTTGGCAAAAATCCGGGATGTTACACATTATTCTTTTATGTTAAATTATCTTGCGTACTTATCATGAGGACTCTGCACTTGTTAAGTTATGAGACTTATTATCTTTTACCCACTCAGGTAAAGGATCTAAAGAAGAAAAACAAGTAGTGACCATGAGTTAGGTGCCGTGTCGAGGGGATTGATTTGACTTTTGGAATTTTGAATTGTACATGATGTATATATTGAAATAGCGGTGAAGACTACTTTCGTTGAAGTAGGAATATGCCAATATGTCCTAGAGGGGATGAATAGGACTTTTTTTAAAAAAGTTTTTATGATTTATTTCAAATCCTATTTCACTAATCCTAACAACAGCTCATATTAGGATTACTCAAAAATAACTCTACAAGCTTCCAAGCTTGGTAGAGGATCCAATCACAAATTACTTAAGGAGTGAACAGTATGCAAACTAGTTTATGATAGATATGACTGTGTATGTGTGTGAGGTGTGATCTCAGATATTTAGATATGAAAATATTAAAGTAAATCACACAATTAGAAGAATAGCAATCTCAAACACAGTCATTTTTATAGTGGTTCGACGATCAGTCTACTCCACTCCCAGTAGATGCACTCAACCCTTGAGTGTGCCGGATTTCACTAAGGAGGTTTCATAGCGGTTCACCTCAAACTTAAGGTTTTAAATCAGGTTCACCTTCAACCTTTATAACCTACATTGAGGCTGAGTGTTTATGCTCCCTGAGCAAGGGTTAACACATAACACCTGGTTTTAGGTACATTGTCCAAGGATCTTCTATAAGACCCTATCTGAGGTTTTACGCGGTTTAGCCCAAACCCGAGGTTTCACATGGTTCACCTCAAACCTAAGGTTTTGACTGGTTCACCTTCAACCAGATGTTTATGCTCTCCACAAAGCAAGGGTCCACACAACGCTCCCACCACATGCACTCCCGCCGAAGGCCTCCTATGTGGGTTTGAAGGGGTGAGAAACACCTAATGCCCAATCCTAAAAAGGAATGATCATAAGTGTCCTCTGGACTCTAGATACTTACAGATAAGTGGATGAGTCCCATTAAACACATTGACGAAGATCTCCTCCTTTGTTGGTGAAGAGTCTTCAACTTCCTCGATCCGCAACTCAAAAGATGTACCAATACATGGGGATGGGTTGGGTCAAGGTTATGATGAAATCCTACTCTAAATATTTTCCTATAACGAAGATAGAGCGATTTCAATCATCTAAGCATTCAAGGCATCCCAGCTTAATGATTTTCCATTAAGGTAGTAGCTAGAGGATCCTTGAATACGAAAGTTCATTCTCCGATCCACTCTATTGAATATCAATGGTGAGGGTGGATTGGAGGATGAACTCCCTTGAGAGAAAGGGCTTTGGGTATAAGATCTAAGGTTAAACACTCAAAAGCACTCTCTTCTTTCTCTCACAGCAACAATAGACAAGTCCTCTCTATATAGGCAAAAGGTTCCAACGAATATAAAACGATCACATTTATGACAGAGTTCGATATCATCGAGCGTATACTCTCGATAGCATCGATGGTCCGCTCAATGTCATACGCTTTTGAAACCTCTTGCCAGCTAGTTGATGAATCGAAACGATTGTCAATGTCATCGGATTTCGAACTCTGATTCAATCGAGAGAGGTTCGATCCATCGAGATTTGAAAATGAGAGAGACTTGACTTGAAATATTTTAGGTTTTGATGAATGATCGAGGGACCTTCAAGATCATCTGAATTTGAATGTCGATGATATCAATAGTTGTGTCATGCATCGATAAATCAAAAGGATTTTCATAAAGCATGTTGGACAGTTTATGTCCATGTTCAATGCAATCGATATGGCATCGATATCATCGATATTTGAATATTGATTCTATCGAGTGACCCCCGATCATAAATAAACCACCCTGAAATATTTTGCTGGAGAACTTGGCGCCCAAGACCGATATCATCAAAGGCCTTTCGATATCATCGAGGTTTGATTTTCCATGGTATCGAGGAGGTTTCGATATATCGATGCTTATATGATATTCTTAAGAAAAAATAGGGGTGCTGGAATCCTGTCTGTCGATATTATCGAGTCACTTCCGATAGACGTGAGATTTGAATATCGATGATATCGATAGGTGTATCGATACATCAATAATTTTGTCCAGATGTGTATAAGGTTGTTGGACATATTTGGTCCTTTTTTCGATAGTATTGATGGAGCAACGAGGACACGACAGTGCAGGTCGATCATATCGAGATGTGTATCGATAAAATCGACAAAGCAAGAAAACATAGAGAATTTTTAATTTTGAAAACGTTTTCTTACCCTAAAAATCGTAAGATGTTCTAATTTGTTTTAAGGGTTTTAGTTTACCTGATGATTTGGGACAAGGGATGTGAGGCTCAGATTTACCTGTGGTGAGCTTGCGCACATCCGGTTGAGGCAGACACTTGAATTGATCTTCCTATCAGGCTTTGTAGTCTAACTGACTCAACATTCACGCTAATTGACAAACCAGGGCACTTTCAATCTCCCCATTTGTCAATTACATGACAAAAAAATCCCAAACACCCTAGAGCACTGAACAAACACATCTTAAATTGTGTGCACATGCATTTTACACAATTTTACAATTTCTGTTGAACCCATGTACAAAGCCCAGTATCTGCTCCCCCTAACTGCAAACTCCCCTCCGCTTGATGCAGCTGCTCCCCCTAATACCTGCAACATCATCCAAGCAGATATACAATTTTCCGTTCGGGGTGTTTGAACTGTTCTCCCCCTTTTTGTCAGTCATTGACAAAGATATAGTAGTTGATATTGACTAAAGAGATAAGTATGTGGGAGAACCATCATTCAGAGGAATATGCATATAACAGATAGATGTATAATAATCAAACAGTTGCTGAGTCAGACATCATTTGCAGTGAATATATATACATAATAGATCAAATATATGCAGTGATATAGTAGTTAGAATATTTATTAAAAGCATCACATGCATTCTATATCAGAAACTAGATAAACCAAGGGATTTGTAAGGCATTAAACTGGCAGTAAAAAGTGTGAATTATATTCAGCCATTACCAAAATATTATCCAACTATCCAAAACACATACTGCCACAGACAGTAGTAGATTAATAGTATATCCTAACAAAAGAAATATTTTCAGCCCAACCATTGGAAAGAACCACCAGTTATCATCGTGCATTCCCAAGTTTCTTCAATTTCATCAATGTTGAATATCGATATCATTGATCTGCAAATTTCGACGTTATTGACACTGTTCAGATATCATCGAGAATGTCATGACCTGTGTGGCTCATGTCTACTAAGATTTAGTGAGTGCGGACCCCAATGGATTTTTAAAGGTTACTAAACCTATTTGTATCAGGAGATTTGGTGAGGATATCTGCGAGTTACTTTTCTGTGGAAACATAATCCAATGTAATAATCTTATCTCAACAAGTTCTTGGATAAAATGATGACGAGTGTCAATGTGCTTAGTCCGAGAATGTTGAACAGGATTCTTTGAAATGTTGATTGCGCTTGTGTTATCACAGAAAAGACTCATCGTGGGTTGTTCAATCCCGTAGTCCAACAACATCTGCTTCATCCAAAGGAGTTGTGCACAGCAACTTCCAGCGGTAATGTATTCAGCCTTAGTAGTAGATAATGATATTGAATTTTGCTTTTTGCTCTGCCAAGAGACTAGACAGTTTCCAACATAGAAACATCCTCCGCTTGTTGATTTTCGATCATCCAAATTTCTTGCCTAGTCGGTATCAGAGTATCCAGTGATGATGGTGGATGTTTCAAATGGATACCACAGTTCGAAGGAGGTAGTTCTTGCTATATATTTAATGATATTCTTAACGGCCATTAGGTGAGATTCCTTAGGATTTGCCTGTATCGAGCACATACCCCCACACTAAAAGATATGTCAGGTCGACTAGCTGTGAGATATAGTAAACTACCTATCATACTCCGGTAGAGATGTTGATCCACACTCTTGTCATTTGTATCTTTGCAAAGTTTGAGTGTGGTACTCCTGGGAGTGTGATAAGAGTGACCAAATTCAAGACCAAACCTTTTCACCAAATCGTTCGCATACTTGGTTTGACAGATAAAGATTCCATCATATAGTTGCTTGACCTGTAATCCTAGGAAGAAGTTTAGTTCACCAACCATACTCATTTCAAATTCTGATTTCATGAGGTCACAAATTTGTATGCGACATCTTCACATGTTGAACCAAAGACTATATCATCCACATAAATTTATGCAATAAGCAGTGAGTCTTTTGTTCTTTGGGTAAACAGAGTCTTATCAACACTCCCTCTGCAGAATTTATGGTCCAAAAGAAATTTTGTCAATTGTTCATACCAAGCACGTGGTGCTTGTTTGAGACCATAGAGGGCTTTGTTCAGACAACATACGTAATGAGGACACTTAGGATCTGAAAATCCCTTTGGTTGTTCTACGTAAACTTCTTCAGTGAGATCTTCATTAAGAAAAACACTCTTAACATCCATTTGAAATAGTTTAAATTTTAATGCACATGTAATGGACAAAAGAATTCTGATAGACACAAGGCGAGCTACAGGAGCAAATGTCTCATTAAAATCAATGCCTTCTATTTGTGAGTACCCTTGAGCTACGAGCCTTGCTTTGTTCCTGATTCATCAGGTTTATTCTTGAAGACCCATTTGGTTCCAATGACATTTGTATCGAGTGGTCTGGGAACCAATTGTCATACCTCATTTCTTTGAAATTGTTGAAGTTCTTCTTTCATAGCATTTATCCAATGTTCATCTGAAGAGCTTCCACAATGTTCTTGGGTTCAATCTTTGAGGTAAAGTAGAAATGGCTATAGATATTTTCTATCTGTCGTCAAGTTCTTACACCATCATTAGGATCTCTAATAATTTGTTCTCGAGGGTGATCCTTTATGATGGGAATGTCAGATGATGATTGAGGTTCACTGGGTGATGGAGTTTTGTTATCAGATTTTTCTAGTATGCATGAATCTACATCATCTTCTAATTCATTCACAAGTGTATCTTCTTCATGAGATTGATCATCGATTACCACATTGACTGACTCTTGAATAGTGAGGGTTCTTAAATTATATACTCTATACACACGACTATTCATGGCATACCCCAGAAAGATACCTTCATCACTTTTAGATTCAAATTTTCCTAGGTGATCTCTATCTCTCAAGATAAACATTTGCTACCAAAGACTCGAAAATATTTCACACAGGTAGTTTCCCATACCATAGTTCGTATGGAGTTTTATTCAGACCTGCTCTGAGATATATCTATTTATGATGTAGCAGGCAATATTGACAGCTTCTACCCAAAACTTTTTGCCATATCTTTCCCATTTAGCATAACTGACCCCATTTCCTGTAATACTCGATTTTTTTCTTTCAACGACTCCATTTTGCTGAGGGGTTTTTAGGGCTGAGAATTCATGACAAATTCCTTTCTCATTGGAATTTTTTTCGAATCTTTCATTCTTAAATTCTCCACCATGATCACTTCTGATGCAATTGATGTCATATCCCTTATCATTTTGGAGCCGCTTTGCCAAGATCATAAATTCCTCGAAAGCTTCCGATTTTTCTCGAAGAAATGCGACCCAAGTAAATCTGGTGTAGTCATCTACCACCACCAGGAAGTATCTTTTCTTACCATGGCTTTCCACTTTATTTGGTCCAACTAGATCCATATGTAGCAGATCTAAAGGTTTTGTTGTTGCTATGGTGGTTGTCTTTTTGTGTCCGACTTTTATCTGTTTTCCTTTTAAACATTCTCCACAGACAATTTTTCTTCTTTTCTAATCTTGGGAAGTCCCCTAACCAAATTTTTTAAACTGAGCTTTGTTAAATTTCGGTAGTGAACATGTCCCAACCTTTGGTGCCATAGTTTGGATTCATTCTTTACAGCCATATTACACTTTGTGGATAGCACGCTCTCACTTGTATTTTCAATAACATAACAGTTATCACTAGTGCGTAAACCTTTTATGAGAGATTTTTCTATATGATCTAAAATTCTACACACATACTTTGAAAAAGTGACAAGATGTTCTTTGTCACAGATTTGGAAGATACTAACGAGATTATATTTCAGACCTTCTACACAAAGGATATGTTTGATCTTCGGAAGGCCTGGTACAGCTATTGTTCCTTGTCCAACAATTTTGGCTGAGCTACGATCTCCAAATGTGACTGATCCTCCATCAAAGTTTAAGTACTCACAAAAGTGAGTTTGATCACCAGTCATGTGTCTGGAGCATCCACTATCAAGGTACCACTTTGAACTATTACCGATTTTTAGAGCGGTATGAATTACAAGGCAATTATTCTGGTTTGTCACCCCCTCTTGGACGCTTTTGAACATCATTCCAACTTCAGTCAAGATCACTCTCTAGGCGGCAAAGCCCTTAAAGAGAAACCCACTTTAATACCAACTGAAATAGCGGTGAAGACCGCTTTCGTTGAAATAGGAATATGGCAATATGTCCTAGAGGGGGGTGAATAGGACTTTTTTTAAAAAGTTTTTATGATTTATTTCAAATCCTATTGCATTAATCCTAACAACAGCTCATATTAGGATTGCTCAAAAATAACTCTACAAGCTTCTAAGCTTGGTAGACGATCTAATCACAAACTACTTAAGAAGTGAACAGTATGCAAACAAGTTTATGATGGATATGACTGTGTATATGTGTGAGGTGTGATCTCAGATATTCAGATATGAAAATATTAAAGCAAATCACACAATCAGAAGAATAGCAATCTCAAACACAGTCATTTTTATAGTGGTTCGACATCAGTTTACTCCATCCAGGTAGACGCACTCAAACCTTGAGTGTGCCGGATTTCACTAAGGAGGTTTCACAGCGGTTCACCTCAAACCTAAGGTTTTAAATCAGGTTCACCTTCAACCTTTACAACCTACACTAAGGCTGACTGTTTATGCTCCCTGAGTAAGAGTCAACACATAGCACCCGATTTTAGGCACACTGGCCAAGGATCTTCTATAAGACCCTATCTGGGTTTTACGCGGTTTACCCCAAACCCGACGTTTCACATGGTTCACCTCAAACCTAAGGTTTTGACTGGTTCACCTTCAACCAGATATTTATGCTCTTCACAAAGCAAGGGTCCACACAACATACCCACCATGTACACTCCCGCCGGAGGCCTCCTACGAGGGCTTGAAGGGGTGAGAAACACATAAGGCCTAATCCTAAAAAGGAATTATCACAAGTGTCCTCTGGACTCTAGATACTTACAGATAAGTGGATGAGTCCCATTAAGCACATTGATGAAGATCTCCTCCTTTGTTGATGAAGAGTCTTCGATTCCTTGATCTGCAACTCAGAAGATGTACCGATACATGGCGACGGGTTGGGTCAAGGTTAAGATGAAATCCTACTCTCAAAAGATTTTCCTATAACGAAGATAGAGCGATTTCAATCATCTAAGCATTCAACGCATCCCAGCTTAATGATTTTCCATTAAGGTAGTAGCTGGGGATCCTTGAATGCGGAAGTTCATTCCTCAATCTACTCTATTGAATATCAATGGTGAGGGTGGATTGGAGGATGAACTCCCTTGAGAGAAAGGGCTTTGGGTATAAGATCTAAGGTTAAATACTTAAAAGCACTCGCTTCTTTCTCTCACAACAACAATAGACAAGTCCTCTTTATATAGGCAAAAGGTTCCAATGGATATAAAATGGTCACATTTATGACAGAGTTCGATATCATCGAGCGTATACTCTTGATAACATAGATGGTCCACTCGATGACTCGAACTCAATGTCATACGCTTTTGAAACCTTTTGTCAGCTGGTCGATGAATCGAAACGATTGTCGATGTCATCGGATTTCGAACTCCGATTCCATCAAGAGAGGTTCGATCCATCGACATTTGAAAAATGAGAGAGACTTGACTTGAAATATTTCAGGTTTTTATGAATGATTGAGGGACCTTCGAGATCATCGAATTTGAATGTCGATGATATCAATAGCTATGTCGATGCATCGATAAATCAAAAGGATTTTTCATAAACCTTGCTGGACAGTTTATGTCCATGTTCAATGCAATCGATACGGCATCGATATCATCAATATTTCAATATCGATTCTATCGAGTGACCCTCGATAATAGATAAACCACCCTAAAATATTTTGCTGGAGAACTTGGCGCCCAAGACCGATATCTTCAAAGGCTTTCCGATATCATCGAGGTTTGAATTTCGATGGTATCGAGGAGGCTTCGATATATCGATGCTTATATGATATTCTTAAGAAAAAACAGGGGCGTCGGAATCCTTCCTGTCGATATTATCGAGTCACTTCTGATAGACTCGAGATTTGAATATCGATGATATTGATAGGTGTATCGAGACATCGATAATTCCGTTCAGATGTGTATAAGGTTGCTGGACATATTTGGTCCTCTTTTCGATAGTTTCGATGGAGCATCGAGGACACGACAGCGCAAGTCGATCATATCGAGATGTGTATCGATAAAATTGACAAGGCAAGAAAACATAGAGAATTTTCTTATTTTGAAAACGTTTTCTTACCCTAAAAACCCTAAGATGTTCTAGTTTGTTTTAAGGGTTTTAGTTTACCTGGTGATTTGGGATAAGGGATATGAGGCTCAGATTTACCTGTCGCAAGCTTGCACACATTCGGTTGAGGCAGACGCTTGAATTGATCTTCCTATCAGGCTCTATAGTCTAACTGACTCAACACTCACGCTAATTGACAAACCAGAGCACTTTCATATATGTATCGCACAGACAAATTACGTACTTTTAAAATTTTGTAGTACCCAGTTTACTTGTATACAGATGTTACCTATCTTGTCTCTAATGTCCCTTTTGTGAAGAATGAATAGTGAGATTTATCCTTTACATTACCTTGTCGGACGCCGAGCTTGGGACTTAGTGTGTGGGCATTGGGTACTAATCCCGGAGTTCGGCTTGTCGCGCGCTAGATCCAGTAGATATAGTGGTAGTATAAGACTATTGGGTCTGGGGTGTGACATATTGCATCTCAGAGTCGCACACACTCCCCCAACTGATCGTCCTTTAAATCATTTGGGAGTCTAGGGAGAAGTAACCCGAGCATTGTGTGATGGCTCCACAATCCCCTGGAACAAATGGAACTTCCTCCATTCATCACATTTGGACTCAACTATGAAAGTGATGTTCAACATTCTAAGTACAAATGCATACCCATGCAAAGTTTCGGAGATATGATATTTCCTTTTGTTTTGAACATCCTGTATGACATCCTTCAGGGGATTAAGATCTGCCTATGCACCCTTATCCTGAAACAATTGATCTAAGTAGTCAAGGGCAATCATTGTACTAGCCTTCCTTTCCCTAGTGTCATCTGTAAACTCTCATAATTTCTTGGGTTGCCACCTACTCATGATATGATATATCCTGCCATGTGCTTCACCAAAGAAACTCTAATTTAACTGAGTGCTTACAACTACACATGAGGAAAATCAGGAATAAAAGAGCGACAACGAAGCTCAAGATACTCCCATGGCCACTGGCTGGGATTCATGTCGTACCCTGGTGTCTGCACCTAGTCCATTGACAGTCAGCATGGGGCGCCATCTTCGCCAAAATGATCCAATTCACCTTCTCCTCGATGGACGGTCGAATATTGAAGGCCATCTCCGGCAATGTGAAAATCAACTCTCTGGAATTAAACTGCATCTTGACGTTCTTCAACATACTGGGGAGCATATTACGGAGTTGCTCTTGTCTCGGTGCACTTTTATCCCTCCACATGGAGGTGGATCTTCTAGATGAAGTTCTGTTGCTGTGTTGTTATTAATTAAATCTAGATAATTTATTTTGATATGTTGGTTTTGGTATGCCCTTAAGGGCTTAACCTTTAAATCTCCCTTTTGATATGTAATCTTTTATTGTTTCAGTATATCATTGGTATGGACCATGACACGGTGGTAGGATAGGTTGTTTTTGTCACGTAATTGACAATGGGGGAGATTGTTAGTGCACTTATTTACACACATGTTTGTCAATCACGTGACTAGTTGTGTCAAGTAGTTGGATGAGTTCTTGGCAAATGAAGAACAACGACGCAACTGGAGCAGAAGCCCGAACTACAAAGTCAATATTTAAAGAAGCTTCTACGATCTTGACCTTGTAAATAAATGATCTCAACCCAAATAGGAAAACCTACTTAGGTCATCTATTCAAAACCAATTCCGAGTTCATAGTTTTTATCCTTTAATCTTGGCTTTAGCAAGTCCCAAGTTGGTGAATGATTAAACGGACAAAACAGGAAAATCTGTCCATTTTCGATAGGAAGAAGGTGCCACCGAATAACACCTTGGGTACCATCGAAGATACCTAAGGTGTTACCAAAGGGGCTCAAAATAGTCCAGTAAGATTACAACGTTAATTCGGTGCCACCAACTAGATATTTCGGTGACACCGACTGCCACCGACGAATGAAGTTCGGTGCCACCGAAAGGGACTATTTTCATTCAGCAACTTAAGGAATTAATTCGGTACTACCATAATATATTTCGATACTGTGAGACCCGTATCCTAGCCCGTACCGTTTCGTATGCCTCCCGGTCGAATTTTAGCGACCTGCGATTTGTTATCGGCGTTTACGCGTGATCCTAAGTCATATCCAGTATATTAGAGTCAGCTCAACTCGAAACTTATACCCTTACCACCGCGCCGTCGCCGTGGTTCCGACGCCGCGTCTTGCGTGCCAAGGCGATACCCGGGCCAGGAGATGTGGGCCTGCATTCAGTTCGAGGAAAACACAGTGCGTTACAAATCCCAAGAGAATATATCCCATCAATTAAGTACACATCACACATCAATGTCAAGTACAACACCATCCCCAAAGTCAACTCTCTCTCTTACAACCCTTACCTATCAAGTACACCCATCACTCACTCCCCATCACTCCATCACTCACCCATCCCTCTCTCTCCTTACAACCTCTCTCTCTCATCTCTCTCTCATTCTCTCAAATAACCCCATAGCACCCCACGTCCAAGCTTCCATGAGAGAGCTAGGTGTGGCCCACCTTCTTACCACCCAATCCCACCCTCCAAGCCTCATTCAACCGTTGGATCACATTCTTTGATGCTATACAACACGTTGATGAAAGAAGGAAGAAGAGATCTTAAGGTGGGTGTTTATGAGTTTAGATTGTGTATTTTTGTGATGAACCAAGTGGGGCCTACCGAATGATGGTATGGATCCCATTTGGGACCTATCTTGTTGTATGCATTGTATATGGCCCACCTAGGGGAGCTCATAGTGGCATAGCTCCCCGTCTCTCGTTCTCTCTCTCTCTCTCTCTCTCTCTCTCTCTCTCTCTCTCTCTCTCTCTCTATCGCTCTCTTCCATATTTTGTGGCCCACCATGATGAATGTATTTTATCCATATTGTCCACCGAGTGGGCCCACCCAGCAGTCCGTTTGGACTGACTTGATTGAAGGAAAAACATAAATATCGGCTTGATCTAGGGCTGCATGGCCCATCCCTTTGGACTGCGTCATGATGTATGGGTTTTATCCCCAACGTCCAGTCCTTGGACGTTCAGGCAAAGGGCCAGATGGGCCGTGAGCTGCTGGACATCCTGTTGTCCAGCAGCAGGTGTTGATGGAGGAAAAAAAACAAATATATGCTTGATTCAAATCGGGTGGGCCACACCAACGTGGACCCACCATGATTTATATTTTTATCCACACCGTTCTGGACGGTGGAAACAGGTGAGACCCACTGCTATACTGACGTCAGTAAGTTCTGTGGGTCCCACTAGCAGTCTATCTGCTGTATAGACGTCATATGTTCTGTGGGCTTGATCTGTTGTATGTTTTTAATCCATACTGCCAAAGCATCTGCAGGGTTTGTTCTATGCATTTTAAAGAGAATGAGATATATCTAAATTTCAAGTGGGACCCACCCTCTGCACATGTGTCCTGACGGTGGGATCCACCTTGGTGTATGAATTCCATTTACACCGTCCATCTAAGCCTTGGCTCTGGATGGTGGAAGATCCAAATCTCTAGTGGGCCACACCCACCCACTCTAATGTATCAATATATCCTCACCATCCATGTGGACGGTGAGGCCTACCATGATGCCTGGACGTTGCTAATAATAATAATAATAATAATAATAATAATAATAAATATAATAATATTATTATATGAATTTTATGGTGGGCCCTACGTGGGACCCACCTCTGATTGGTTAATGTCCTTACAACAACTATATAGTTGTTGTATTGACATCCACATTATCAATGGATCTAATCATGCGGTGTGTGTTATATCCACACCGTGCATCCGTGGCCACACCATGATAAATGTGTTTTATCTCCACCGTCCAGATTGCTGGATGGTGGGCTACATGTGATGCATGTGTTGTATCAATGTTGTCCATCTGTTTTACACCATGTCGTCCACCTGTTTTGCATCTACACCGTCCAGATGGCTGGACGGTGGTGCATATCGTGATGTATGTGATGATCCACACCGTCCAGATGGCTAGATGGTGGGCCACACCGTGATGTATATCTTATATCCAACTGTCTATCAGGTGGACCACAACTACCAAAAAAAATAAAATCGGTGGAGATTGAACGCCCACCCTTGAAACTGTTTGGGATCACAGAAGTTCTGGATCAATATGAAATTATTTTCCCTCTAAATTCAGACCTTTATGACCTTATGAACAGATTCGACGAAAAATAAACGTTATGGTGGGCCCTGTGATTGTTAGCAGTAAAAATCATTACCTCCACTACTATTTATGGTATGGTCTAGATGATCTTCCGATAGGATTAAATTTTGTGGAAAATGCTCTTAAATGATCTCTAAAAATAGATGAATGATGTAGATGGACCGACCCATGAGATGTGGCCCATTGTGATGTATTTGAGGCCCATGGGATGTGGCCCATTGTGATGTATTTGAGGCCCATGGGATGTGGCCCATTGTGATGTATTTGGAACCCATGGGATGTGGCCCATTGAGTTGTATATGTGGCCCTGGTATGAGGCCCATTGTGATGTATATATGGCCCATTAGTGAGGCCCAATATGATATTTGTGTGGCCCATATGTGCGGCCCAATATGATGTTAGTATGGTCCATATTATGGCCCAATATGATATTTGTGTGGCCCATATGTACGGCCCATTGTGATGTACATGAGGCCCATGAGTGAGGCCCATAGTGATGTGTATTAGGCCATTGCATGAGGTTATGGGCCCACTATATGTTTGGCTCTATATAGGCCACTTCTTGAGAGCAATGTTAGTTAAATGGCCACATTGATGGGCAATGATGGTTTAATGTCTACATTGTGACTTTCCCTTAGGCCTTGTTCGGCCGATCATCGAGGCCGATTCTGATTGTCAAGGCCGATTCCGATTGCTGAGGCCGATTCTGATTGTCGAGGCCGATTGTTTATTGAGGTTGATTCTGATTATCGAGGCCGATTGTTGAGGCTGATTCCGTTTATCGAGGACGATTCCGATTGTCAAGGCCGATTGTTGAGGTCGATTTCGATTGTCAAGGCTGATTTCGTTTATTGAGGCCGATTTCGATTATCGAGGCCGATTCCGATTGCCGAGGCCGATTGTTGAGACCGATTCTGATTGTCGAGGTCAATTTCGTTTATCGAGGCCGATTCCAATTGTTGAGGCCGATTCTGATTGTCGAGGCCGATTCCATTTATCAAGGTCGATTCTAATTGTCGAGGCCGATTATTGAGGCCGATTCCGATTGTCGAGGCCGATTCCGAGTATGTGACAGCATAGCATCATGATACATGCCTATACGAATCATCTACATGTTTGTTATGAGATGTGGTTGACCATTGCATATGTCATTGGGCATGTTGTTATGAGACTCCCTAATAGTGGAAATTGTTTCACATGAGCACACGCTATTCACAGGATTGATGCATGAATGGATTGTATGACTTATGCATCTTGCATTGTGTGTTGTGATTGCTATACGCCCTAGTGACATCAAGGCCGTAGCCTCCACAGGCATATCGTGGATGGCCAGATGGGACACTGAAAATCTGTTACTAGCACCGGGCCGCCATAGATGGCCCTGGGTGAAAATCCCTAAACCCTCTTGGTACCAAAAGATGTCCCAACGTCGAGACCGAGTGGATATATATGAGCACATGAGGGTCGTATACTAGTAGGTCGCGTCTCCCACTGTGTCGTGATCGGTTGAGAGGGGGTGTCACGCCCAAAATCCGAGGACAGACAGCTTTCGTGATGCCCCGAATCCGGCACTCGACTTCCATACACCAAGTCCCGAGTTTGGCGCACCACAAGAAAGATTTTTGACTGATATATATATATATATATATATATATATATATATATATATATATATATATATATATATATATATACATACATATAATACCTGATCATGAAGATCCATAATCAAAATACTAAGCAACACTCTCCATTATAAATCTTGATGATTACAAGTATAATGTTTTACAAAAGGTGAAAGTGCCCTGGTTTGTCAATTAGCATGAGTATTGAGTCAGCTAGACTGCAGAGCCTCATAGGAAGATCAATTCAAAGTGTCTACCTCAACCGGATGTGTGCAAGCTCGCCACAGGTAAATCTAAGCCTCACATCCCATGTCCCAAAACACCAAGTAAATAAAACCCTTAAAACCAATTAGAATATCATAGGGTTTTTGAGTTAGAAAACTTTTTCAAATTTCAGAAAATCTCTAAGTTTTCTTGCTCTGTCCATTTTATCAATATACTGTTCGATATTATCGACCTGCGCTATCGATGTCCTCGATGAAAAATCGAATTCATCGGATCGAGGACAAAAGTGTCCAGCAACTACCTATACATCTGGACGGATTTATCGATGTATCGATATACCTATCGATATCATCGATATTTGAATATCGAGTCCATCAAAGGTGACTCGATAATATCGACAGGCAGATCTCCGGTGCCCCTATTTTTTTTAAGAATATCTTATGTGCATCGATATATCGAAGCCTCCTCGATACCATCGAAATCAAATCTCGATGATATCGGAAGGCTCTCGATGATCTCGGTCCTGGGCATGAAGTCTTACAGCAAAATATTTCAGGATAGTTTATCTATGATCGAGGGTCACTCAATAGAATTGATATTCAAATATCGATGATATCGGTATGATTTCGATGACAACGAACAGGGACATAAACTGTCCAACAAGCTTAAAGAGAAATCCGTTGGATTTATCGATACCTCAACACAGTTATCGATATCATCGACATTCGAATTCCAATGATCTCGAAGGTCCCTCGATCATTCTTGTAAACCTAAAATATTTCTAGTCAAGTCTCCCGCATTTTCAAATGTCGATGAATCGACACTAGTATCGATAATATTGGAGTTCGAAATCCAATTGCATCGACACCTATTTCGATTCCATCGACCAGATGGCAAAAGGTTTCAAAAGCGTATGACATTTGAGTTTATGTCATCGAGCGGACCATTGATGCTATCGAGAGTATACGCTCGATGATATCGAACCCGCTCGATGATATCGAACTCTGTCATAAGTGTGACCATTTTATATCCGTTGGAACCTTTTGCCTATATAAAGAGGACTTGTCTATTGTTGCTGGTAGAGAAAGAAGAGAGTGTTTTTGAGTGTTTTACCTTAGATCATATACCCAAAGCCCTTTCTCTTAGGGAAGTTCATCCTCCAATCCACCCTCATCATTGATATTCAATAGAGTGGATTGGGGAATGAACTTCCGCATTCAAAGATCCTCAAGCTACTACCTTAATGGCAAATCATTAAGTTGGGATGCCTTTAATGCATAATAGGAATCACTCTATCTTCCTTATATGAAAACATTTTATAGAGTAGGATTCCGTCCGTATTGCTACATCATCTGAGTTGCAGATCAAGGAAGCCGAAGATTCTTCATCAACAAGGAGGAAATCTTCATTAACATGCTGAATGGGACTCATCCACTTATTCGTAAGTTATTAGAGTCCAGAGGACACTTGTGATCATTCCTTTTTAGGATTAGGTCTTAGGTGTTTCTCACCCTTACAAGCCCTCGTAGGAGGCCTCCGGCGGGAGTGTATGTGGTGGGTACATTGTGTTGACCCTTGCTCTGTGGAGAGCATAAACAGTTAGGTTCCTTGTGTGAATCCTTGGCCAGTGTGCCTAAAACCAGGTGTTATGTGTTGACCCTTGCTCAAGGAGCATAAACAGAGGTTCCTTGTGTGGATCCTTGGCTAGTGTGCCTAAAACCGGATGTTATGTGTTGACCCTTCCTCAGGGAGCATAAACAGTTAGCCTAGGTGTAGGTTGTAAAGGTTGAAGGTGAACCTGATTTAAAACCTTAGGTTTAGGTGAACCGCTGTGAAACCTCCTTAGTGAAATCCAGTACACTCAAGGGTTGAGTGCAGTTACCGGGAGTGGAGTAGACAAGTAGTCGAACTACTATAAAAATGACTGTGTTTGAGATTGCTATTCTTTAGTTTGTGTGATTCGCTTTAATATTTTCATATCTGAATATTTGAGATCATATCTCACACACATACACAGTCATATCCATCATAAACTAGTTTGCATATTGTTTACTTTTTAAATAGTTCGTGATTGGATCCTCTACCGGGCTTGGAAGCCAGTAGAGTTACTATTAAGTAATCCTAATGTGTGCTTATGTTAGGATTAGTGAAATAGGATTTTAAATAAATCATAAAAACTTTAAAAAGTCCTATTCACCCCCTCTAGGACACATTGGCCTATTCCTACTTCAAGTAAAGCGGTCTTCACCACAATTTTAAAAGGTATATAATGTTAACATTGCCAAATCGAAAAATAAATGCAATGCATCAAGAAAGTTAAGTCTTCCAAGCTACTCCTGCCCTGAAAAAAAATGGAAAATAGGAAGCTTAGGCAAAAAGCCTAGTGAGTACACACGTGTGCGCAGTGTGTCCTACATGCAAACAAGATAAATATACTATAAGGAAATCATGTATGTGAAAGGCATGTAGCATGTAAGCTATGACGTTAATGTCAATGCAATACATATGCATCATAGTAATACTCTGATTCAATGCTACCAGCATCACAAGTCATATTTTCATTTCTCCTATACCACAGCCATAACCGTATTACACGCATCCGTAATCATATCATCATCATCATATTGTCATCCCACAATCATACAATATCAGAAATACTAGTAAGATCATGAATCATACCATATCGGAGTAAGCGGAAATACTGACAAGTCCATGAGTCATACAATATCAGAGTACGCAATACAGATCAACTATGCAAATGAGGAGTCATAAAGATTCAAATATCAGATGTCAAGGATGCAATGCAATATACAATTCCTGTTGAGTTCACAAATACCGTCAGCCGTATCTAAATGCAGAAACACAGTAACCCAAAATGCCATATGTCGTGGATGTAATGTAATATGCGGTGCGAATGGAATGACCATGCTAGAGGGTGAAGTCGAGATGATAGTACGTAATATCGCAGGCTATGAGGCTCATCACAAGGGACTTCTATCCAAACCAGTCTCATACCTAATTTGGATAGTTAGACTCAATGTGGTAAACTCCTAATCTCAGGTTAGTTGTGCGCCCTAACAGAAATCCTGATCATTGCGAAGGTACACGTAACAATTAATTGCGCACCACGAGCCCGAGTGGATAGTGAATGAATGAATGAATGAGTATGCAACTCCTACTCAATAAGTCAACATATCAATACTGTTTATCTCTGGGATCATCACCGAGGTCTAGTACACTCTACACCAGCTTGCAGCCCCATCAAGCACACAACTGGGTAAGTGGAAGAGACCTCACTATCCGCCTGGCCAGCAGCCAATATCTACCTGGCACGTCGATAGCGGACCTATTCACGAGCTAGTCAAACTCAGCCTAGCTATGCCTACTCCCTCAAGCGGGTAAGGCAACACCCTCTCTCAACCGACCACGACACAGTGGAAGACGCGGCCTATGATATACGGCCCTCATGTGCTCATATATATCCACTTGGTCTCAATGTTGGGGCATCCTCTGGTACCAAGAGGGTTTAGGAATTTTCACCTAAGGCCATCTATGGCAGCCCGATGCTAATAACATATTTTCGGTGTCCCATCTGGCCATCCATGATATGCCTGTGAAGGCTACGGCCCTGATGTCGCTAGGGGTACAGTAATCA
This sequence comes from Magnolia officinalis, assembly GCA_021015155.1. Taxonomy (NCBI): domain Eukaryota; kingdom Viridiplantae; phylum Streptophyta; class Magnoliopsida; order Magnoliales; family Magnoliaceae; genus Magnolia; species Magnolia officinalis. The sequence goes on from JAJHSJ010000008.1 coordinate 37,081,128, forward strand.
CAACACACAATGCAAGATGCATGAGTCATACAATCCAGTCATGCATCAATCCTGCGCATACCGTGCGCTCATGTGAGATAACCTCCGCCTATCAGGGAGTCTCATAACAACCTGCCCAATGACATATGTAATGGTCAATCACATCTCATAACAAACATGTAGATGATGTGTATGGGCATGTATTATGATGTTATGCTATCACATACTCATAATCGGTATCAATAACTGGCATTGACAATCGACCTCGACAATGTGGACATTTAACCAACATTGCCCCCAAGGAATGGCCCCAATAGAGCCTAACATATAGTGGACCCATGGCCTCACACAAGGGCCAATTATACAACACCATAGGCCTCACTCAAGAGCTTAATACACATTACGATGAGCCTCTCACATGGGCCTAATATACATCACAATGGGCTCCATCGCTTGGCCCTTAAATGCACCATAATAGGCCCATCACATAGGCCTCATATACATTACATTGGGCCTTAAACGCGGGTTGAATACACATCACAATGGACCTTAAATACGGGCCGCATATACATCACATGGGCCTCGGCACATGGACCATAAACATGAACCTCAAATATATCATAATGGGCCTCATATGTATCAAGTGGGCTGCATCAATGGGCCTCATACACATCAAGTGGGCTGCATCAATGGGCCGCACTAATGGGGCAACCGCTTTACTAAACTTTCATATAGTCAGGCGACCAAAGCACCACATAATCATATGTTGGGCCACACATTCCCCACATACCCACATGATTTACGGCTATCCACGTCACGCATGATCACAAGATTTATGAGCTACATATTCAAAACCATTTTGCCAAATCTAGTTGTCTGTCATTCATCCCGTCAGTGATCATATGGTTAAGGGCCACATCATTCATAAATCCACTTAGGCAAGTAGTCACACAATTGCCCCAATTTCATACAGTTAAGTGGGCTATAAAAATCACGCACTCACATGGTGTGGTGGCCCACACAACTTCCACCAGTTCACATGACTAGATGGGCCACCCAAAATCCCAAATTCCTATAGTGTAGTGATCCACATGATTCCTACCAACTGACGGTCTAAATGAAGAATAACCATTACAATGGGTACCATGAAAATGACTTAGATTCCAATAACTATATAGTCAACCCCACACTCTAAAATGATCTAATCAAAATAGATAAATGGCTGGTAAAACATGTATATTAGGTGGTTCATGATTGATTAAAAAAAAAAAAAAAAAAAAGAATAGATGGATAGATTTCTCACAAACATTACTACAACTCCAAGAAACATTTAACGGTGGACAAGTGATCAATATTGCTCCCGTGGCATGAGATTTGGATCTGACTAGTCTATGGGACCATACCCTAAAATGATAAGGATAAACCGATGAATGGCATTGATCTACATCACACTACAAGGTGGAGTCCATGGTCGAGGAAGCGATCCAGCATATCGAGGGGACATTGGAGCCTATGAATTTCCAATTGTTGTTACTACTATTTCTACTTACAGCATGGCCCACCTAAAATTGAGTTCTACTTCATCTTGTGTCCATGGGCAGGAGATGGGCCCACTTCCCAAGTGACTGGAAAATATAGGCAATGTGGGTATACAACACATGCACCTAGGTGGGCTTCACATGCATCACATTATGTCCGGGGAAGTTTTCATTAGTAAGCATGCAACTCCCTTTTCTTATTATTATTATTATTATTATTATTATTATATTTTGTATAATTGTGGGTCCCATTGACATGGTGGGGTTCACCCCATGAACAATTTGTACAACAAACAACATCATAGTTGATACCACCCACTAGATGAATGACATGGATATAAGTTACATGTGTTGGGTGGGGCTCATAACACATAGATGGTCTAAATGATGGATGACTTTGATATAAAATACATGCAACGAGTTGGCTCCACAGTCTAATGACTGACCCAACTTTGGTGGCAGTTACACATCACGGTAGAACTCAAAGGATTTAATAGTACGGATTTTTATTCCCACTGTTTCTTATAGTGTGGTCCACCTAAGGTGTGGATCTGCCTCATTCTTTTACTCATGACTTAAAATGGTCTGAAGGAGTGGATGAATGACTCAAATATATTTTTCATCACCAAGGTGAGCCCCAAAAAAATCTAAGTATTTTGAGTACAATTTCCACTGTCCAAGTGGCATGGCCTACATGAACTTCTAATCGGCCTGATTTTTGGGACCATACAATAAATGGGGCTAGTGAGATAGATGAATGGTGTGGATTTAGATGTCTAGGGAGGACATCACCTCCTCCACGCCCCTTTCCTTTTTTATTTTATTTTATTATTTTATTATTTTTATTTTTATATTTCACATCAAGGTGGGTCACTTGAGAGATCCAGTCCATCCATTGTGTGTGTCCCACTTGGTGGAGGGGTCAGTCCAAGTTTCAGATGCATCAACATTTCAGGTGGGCCCCAGCAAGTACTTTTATCTGTTTTAACATGTCTTCACATGATTTTTGATGGTGTGAGCCACCTGAGTTCCGTGTACGGCTGATTTTTGGGGGATCCCATCATTTAAAGGGGACCCATCAAATGCACGGTGCCATCAAATACGTCATGGTGGGACCAGTGGCTGGGACCCACGGTCCCTGCCCAACACAGTAGCAAGACGCTGCTTGTTGCAGCGTCAATAACTGCGTCAATTGCTGTTTATTTTATTTATTTTTATATATTTTTATTTTTCAGTGGTTTTTCCTAGGTGGGGTCCACATAAGGACGATCCAGTCCATTTATTAGATTCTCTGTCTCATGACGGGTCCAATGAACCCCATATTCAGCATGTTTTGACGTATATAAAAATTACAGTGGGCCCTAACAAACTTGATAATAAATATCACTAATAAAATAAAATTTTTTGATGGTGTGGCCTACTAGAGATTTGGATTGGCTTCATTTTTCGGCTCAATGCCTAAAATGAGCTAGGAAATTGAATAGACAACGTGGATTAAATACATACATTATGGGTGGGGCCCATTGGGGACCAACAACCCCTTCCATCTTCTCTTTCAAGTAGCAGCAGGGACGCTGCTTGCTGCAGCGTCCACTCCTCTTTTATTTATTTGTTTATTTTCATAGTGTGGTGTGCACATGTGTGCATGGGTGTGAGTGTGAGTGTTAGTGTGTGGCCAGCCTAATGGGCCACACTTTGGGCAATTTGGATGGCCTACAAAATTGATCTAGTGGGGCCCACTATCAATGGGTCCCTCATAAAGTCTATAAAAAATTATTTTTGTTATTATTCTTTTATATGTATTCTCTCATGATCCACACCATTAAACACATCATTAACATCATATCATCACCATTATTGATCATCTTTTATATGTACTCTCCTATGTATCCACACCATTGATCACATCATTATCATCGAATCGTCACCATAATAATCATACAAATAATCAAAAAGAAAACAAACTAAGAGTGGAGTGGGTGTACTCACCTTGATGGATTAGATGAATGGTTGAGATGGATGGAAGGGATGAGATAGATGAAGTTGATGGCCCACCAAGATCACTCCTCTCTCTCTCTCTCTCCATGTGTAGAAAAATGGTGAAATGTTAAGGAATGAAGGGATATATGTAAAGAAACTGTTAAAATGTTGTTAGATTTAATTAATGTCATCTTGGTTAGCTTAGACTAGGATTATGATAATTAATTCATGATTTGTAATTAATGGTGGATTAAAGGGACATGGGATGGCATGGTGTGATGATGTCATGTATAGGGTAAGGTATGGAGAGAAGTTGACTTTGCATGCACATGAGGGGGGAGGTATGGGTGTGTGACATCACACACATGGGTAGAGATTCTCTCACCCATGTGTAGCATGTGCATGTGTCATGGCATGTGTTGTGCACATGTGTGGAATGGAGTACATGGCGTCATGCGTACATGATACACTAAGATTCTTCACAGTGTATCTCACTAACAGAGCGTCGTACAGATGCACGGGTGGTACCTACACGATCGTGGCGACGGGGCGATCGATATGAAATAGGTTCCAAGGTCTTGAGGTTCCGGTTAGTTGGGTGTGCACTATGCACGGCTAGTCCAGGTTTGGCTAAGGGCATAGATCATCGTGCACATAAGTATAGAAAATGGTGTGGAATGGACGGGGTGTTACAGGGGGTGCGGTCTTACCCAGCTGAGGGTAGGGGCATAGCTAGGCTAAGTTTGACTAGCTCGTAAATGGGTCCTCTATCGACGTGCCTGATAGATATTGGCTGACTACTGGCTAGGCGGATGGTGAGGTCTCTTCTACTTGTATGGTCGCGCGTCAGTGGGTGGCAGTTGCATGTAGAGTGTACTAGACCCCGGTGATGATCTTAGAGAGGAAGCGTACTGATATGTGGACTTATTGAGCAGGAGTTGCATACTCATTCATTCATTCATTCACTATCCACTCGGGCTGGTGGTGCACAACTATTTGTTACGTGTACTTTCGTAATGGCCAGGATTTCGGTTGGGGCGCGCAACTAATCTGAGATCAGGAGTTTACCACATTGAGTCTGACTATCTAAATTTAGGTATGGGACTGGTTTGGATAGAAGTCCCTTGTGGTAGACCCCGCAGCCTGCGATATTACGTACTATCATCCCAACTTCACACTCCAGTTTGGTCATTTCATTCGCATCACATATTGCATTGCATCCTCAGCACATAGTATTTGGCTTACTATCTCCGCATTGCATAGCTGATCTACATTACTTCCTCAGTATATGATATTAGTTTATATATTTTTGCATCGCATAACCCGGATAAGTCTGATGGTATTTATGGGCCTATCAGCACATTTTCGCACTACTCCGATATCGTATGATTTATGAACTTGCCAATATTTCTAATATTGTATAATTTATGGGCTTGTCAATATTTTCGCTTACTTTGATTACTCTGATATTGCTTACTTGGCGCTTACCTTGGGCACACACTTTCACCACCCTCTAAGCTTTCTATAAGCTTATGCACGATAGATGCGTACAGATGGTGTTAGGTCACAGCAGTGTTGAGCTTGGAACATGCAGCGAACTTCTGGAGCTTTGATTTTTGATATATGTATTTTCCCTTTCAGCATTATATTCAAATGTTTATATTAGTGGATATGTGATGATGATGTTGCCTTTGTGATTTGGGTAATCTTGTGGTTATGCTTTTATGAAACAAATGTACGTTGAAATTTCTCATTGTAGGATCCCAAGATCGGAATCTGGCGTATGGGCGCTGGAATCCGAGAATGGGGTACTACGAAGGCTGTCGGCACCGGATTCGGCAATCAGGAATTTTGTGGGCCCGGTTTCTGAGTTTGGGGCATCACATGTACCACCGAATTAAGTTTAGTGATACCAAAGTTGGCTTCAGTAGCACCGTAAACTAGCCGTTTTCTATCCGTTGAAACTTTTTATCTATAAAAACGGCTTGTAGAAACTTACAAAATTGGTGGAAATAGGCATCATAGACTCTCTAGTGTATCCCAAGCTTATCCTAGCCCATTTAGACTCTATCCATACGAGTTTTATGTTCTCTTCGTTGTGATCCTTTACTCCTATGAGCATTCAAAGCTCCTATTAATGAAGAACATGAACTCATGCCTTCTCTAGAGTACAAAGGCCAAACCAATAGGAAAACCCTTTGCCTTTTAATACTATAGAGCATCCATAGGTTGAACCTCTTAGGAAATCCACTCATTATCCTAGATAGGAGATTCAACCAACTCGCATTACCTTAGTCACCTTTATAGGTATATCTTATGCAAGGTTCTTGATCGGGAAGCCAAACCAACAGGTAAATCCAAGCTACGCGATTGGAGGAGCACCGGGAAGTTGATTCGAGCATGAGAGCGCGAAGATTAAGCATCCCAAGATGAGCTATAAGAACTCTATCCGACAAGTAAGTGTCATAGTTAAGAGTTCAAAGTTTAGTCTCTTTCCTCGTGTAGGATTGAGGCTAAAGAATTTGCTATTAACAAACTCGTTTAGGTTCCTTGTGTGGTACCTTGGCCGGTGGACCTAAACGGTAGGTACCTTCTGTGGGACCTTGGCCGGTAAGCCTAAATGGTAGGTGCCTAGTGTGGGACCTTGGTCGGTGGGCTTAAACATGGGTTCTTAGTGTAGGACCTTTGTTCTTGTGGAGAGCATAAATTTGTGTCCTTAGTGTAAGACTGTAAAGGTTATTGGTGAACCTGTTTTAAAACCATTAATAGTGAAATCCGGTGCACTCTGGGATTGAGTGTGGATGTCGGGAGTGGAGTAGGCACATAGCCGAATCACTATAAATGCTTGTGTTTAGAATTATCATTTGCACATCTGTTTAATCATGCTTATATATGCTCAAATGTTTTAATTTCTCATACATGATTGAATGAATGCTATGAATTGATAGGAAGCACATTCCACACACAAGCAAATGACACTAGATTAGTTGTTGTTTCTGCATATCTTTAATAGCCTTTGTGATTGAAACCTCTAACTGGCTTGGAAGCTGTTAGAGCCATATTTTCTTACTTGCTTTAAATTAAATGATTATTTAAGTTTGGCAATCAGGACTTTATATAGGCAAAAATATTTGAAAAGTCCTATTCACCCACCTCTAGGACCTTAACTCAGATTCTTTCCTCAGTATCAACAGTATAAGCCACAATTTTAAAATGGGCCTAATCTTCGATGCAATCAAACCATGTTCGATAGAATCAAAACTGACTTCGATTGAAATCAATTAAATCGAATATATCTGTGTAGTTCATGTTTTACTCCTTTAACATTCTAAGTATTCAACACTTAAGCTCACCAAAGGTGTTTTTAAATGAATTTAAGGTAAGTTTATGTTGGATGGGGGTCATATACCTTAGGATTTGGTTTAAGGAAGAGAGGCTTCATTTACTTGTTTGGAGCACTCGGGCTTCTCTCTTGTTGAGGTCTTCATCTTGAAATCTTTATCTTAGGACTCACTTAAAGACAGACTTAACATTCACGTAATTTGACAAACTAGGGCACTTTCAGTTTGAAATAGCCCGGGGACTCCTTTATATAGTTTTGTAACTCAAACTTTCGTACTAAGTTGGAAAAATCCACAAACCGCTTCAAATTTATGCACTCCGCATAAACTCCACGTACGCATTCGATGTCATAAAAAATTGTCCAGAATTGTCCAGCAAGTTTAGCCTGAATTCTTGAATTTATTGATGCATCGAACTGACTTCGATTGCACCTTCGATGTCATCGAAGGCCATTCTGGAATTATTTTAGGACTATATTTTTCTGGCCCCAGAATTTCAAAATATCTTTTTTCAGGACAACTTTCAAGATTCCTTTCTTCACTTCAAATCTTCGATTCTCTTCATTTCTCACTTGGTTTCCTTTGATTTTTACATGCGAATTCTTCATTAATGACTTCCAAATCTTCAATTCTTTATTATCTTCTTTTGAGCTCTAAACATATCCTTTTAAGCGCATATTTATTAAGCTTCTGAATCACCTCGCGTGATAAAAATGTATATAATTAAATTAAATTAACAATTAAATGCCAGAAAAACTAATGTAATTAAAGGGTTAAATATACAATATTTGAGTCTCAACAGACCCCCCCCCACCAGCATTTTACTAGTCCTGAGCAAAACATGCATGACATAATCTTCAATTCTCGAATTGCAATCCTCTTTCAGAAAACAATCTTTTGTGTAAACAAGTATGAATGAGTTTAATCCAATTTGAAAATTTGAAAACCTAGAGCCGAATCATACAAGAAATTAATCAAGTAAGTTCTTCATCAATAACTTAAGAGCATAAGTTCATATATCAAGTTTCCAATGTGCTTACTTTCCATTATAAAAAAAAAACTGTCTTTTCATAATATTAACCATGTTCACCACATTAAGATTAATTGAGAAATCAAGTACTGATTCCGAATTTATTACCTTTTCCTTCTTTTTTCGATTTTAGATTTTATATTGACGGTCTTCATTTTCACAATCTTTTTCAGTCTTTTCATTCTTTTTCAGTGAATTCTTTTTTCTTTAAATTATCATGACCTTTTTATCGATCTCTCTATTTTTCTAACTGGTTCTTTTCATCTTTTTAAGGCGGATAGTATTCTCCATACTCAATCCTTAATATTTATCAATGATAAACATACTAACAATAAAAAATTCTAGTATAATTCATAGAAAGCAAATTTGAATGTGGCTTGTGACTTAAATTATCATGATATTCAAACTTCCTCTTAATTAATTAAATGCAAGAACTTAGACAATAGTCTACTCGGTTGATCAAACTCCAACAATTCAAAGTTCAATCTCCATCTTATCATCATACTTAAGGCATTCTTAATTACACAACCTATCACTTTCCAAATAGGTTTTTAATTTGAGAAATTGAAAATTTTCAAATTTTTTACTCAACGACTAAGAAAACATTGATTAGTTTACCTAATCCACACCCCCAACCTAAAATCTACATTATCCTCAATGTAAAAGATATGAGCATGCAATGCACATGAGACAACAAAAAGAAAGGAGAAGTGATGGCACCTTTGATGAGATTTCGATGACATCGACAAGTCGTCGATGGCATCGAACCCACTTCGATCACATCAAACTAGCACGGAAACTATTTCAACAAGAAACAAATGCATTCAATTTAGGAGAATTATTTTACTCAATAATAACAAAGGAAGAATGAAGAGAACAATCACTATGTTTTATTTATTATGAATTCGTTTACATCCTTTCTCTCATTTGATTCCAAAATAAAGTATTTACATAATGCAATACAAATATCAAATGTTCTAATTGTTAATTTCTGCAATATTTCAGATCGTATCATGATCTTCAGTTTGGAGATGTTATTGTGCTAGAATAACATTCATCTTGATTGATTCCATGATCCTGAGATGCTTTAATCCTTCAACCCAAATTAAGGTTCTTTTAATCCTTTCAAGATGAATAATCATCACTTGAGCTGACTGTTCGCACAGTGGACCTAGTGTGCGGGCATGACAGTTGTATGCGCCCATTGTGCGAACCACTCGTTATGCACCCCTCTTTATTGTGCGGGCCACTCGCAGTGCACCCTCACTCCGTTATGCGGACCACTCATTGTGTTCCCTCACTCCGTTGTGCGGACCACTCGTTGTGCGCCACACAACAGACACTTTCAGTACCTGTGTCACGCCCCAAACCCAGACATCGGACTCACGGGAATCCCATCACCGAATCCGGTGCCGACAGCCTCCGTAGTACCCCATTCTCCGCTCCCAGTGTTTATACGCCAGATTCTGATCTTGAGATCCTATAAGGAGAATTTTATAACGTACATTTTTTTCATAAGAAGCATAACTACAAGTTTACCCAAATCACAAAGGCAACATCATCATAACATATCTACTAATATAATCATTTGAATACAATGCTGAAAGGGAAATACATATATCAAAAATCAAAGCTCCAGAGGTCCGCTGCATGCTCCAAGCTCAACGCTGCTGCAACTTAATGCCACCTGCACGCATCTATCGTGCATAAGCTTATAGAAGCTTAGTGGGTGGTGAGAGTGTGTGCACAAGGTAAGTGCCAAGTAAGCAATATCAAAGTAATCAAAGTAAGTGAAAATATTGACAAGTCTATAAACCATACAATATCATAGTACGCAATACAGATCAGCTATGTAAATGAAGAGTCATAGAGAGCTAAATATCAGATGCCGGGGTTACAATGTAATATGTAAATCCTACTGAGTCCGTCTAGGCCATATAAGTGTAGAAACATAACAACCCAAAATGGCATATGCCTGTGAATGTAATGCAATATGCGATGCGAATGAAATGACCAAGCTGGAGCGTGAAGTCGGGATGATAGTACGTAGTATCGCAGGCTATGGGGTCCACCACAAGGGACTTCTATCCAAACCAGTCCCATACCTAAATTTGGATTGTCAGACTCAATGTGGTAAACTCCTGATCTCAAGTTAGTCTCACGCCCCAACCGAAATCGTGGCTATTGTGAAGGCACTCGTAACAAATAATTGCGCACCACCAGCCCGAGTGGATAGTGAATGAATGAATAAATGAGTATATAACTCCTGCCCAATAAGTCCACATATCAGTACTGTTTATCTCTGGGATCATTACCGAGGTCTAGTACACTCTACATGCAAATCGCCACCCACTGACACGCGAACCATGCAAGTGGAAGAGACCTCACTATCCGCCTGGCTAGTAGTCAGCCAATATCTACCCGGCACGTCGATAGCGGACCCATTCACGAGCTGGTCAAACTCAGCCTAGTTATGCCCCCTACTCTTGGGCGGGTAAGGCCACACCCCCTCCCAACCGACCACGACACAATAGGAGACGCGACCTCCTGGTATTCGGTACTCGGGCGCTCATGAATCCACTCGGTCTCGATATTGGGGTGTCCTCCGGTACTAAGAGGGTTTAGGGATTTTCACCCAGGGCCATCTATGACAACTCGATACTAATAACAGATTTTCAGTGTCCCATCTGGCCATCCACGATATGCCTATGGAGCCTACGACCCTGATGTCGCTAGGGCACACAATGCAAGGTGCATCAATCCTACGCATACCGTGCATTCATGTGAGATAACCTCCGCCTATCATGGAGTCTCATAACAACCTGCCCAATGACAGATGCAATGGTTAACTACATCTCATAACAAACATGCAGATGATGCATATGGGCATGTATCATGATGTTATGTTGTCACATACTCATAATTGGTATCCATAACCGGCATCGACAATCGACCTCGACAATGTGGACATTTAACCAACATTGCCCCCAAGGAATGACCCACAAGAGCCTAACATATAGTGGACCCATGGCCTCACACAAGGGCCAATTATACAACACCATGGGCCTCACTCAAGAGCTTAATACACATCACAATGGGCTCCATCACCTGGCCCTCAAATATATCACAACGGGCCTGCCTCAAATACATCACATTGGGCCTTAAACATAGGCTGAATGCACATCACAACGAACCTCAAATATGAGCCGCATATACATCACATTAGGCCTCGACACTCGGCCTCGATAATTAGAATTGGCCTCGACAATCAGAATCGGCCTCGACAATCAGAATCGACCTCAGAAATCAGCCTCGATAATTGTAATCAGCCTCGACAATCAGAATCGACCTGAGAAATTGGCCTCGATAATCAGAATCGGCCTCAACAATTGGTCTCGACAATCAAAATTGGCCTCAGTAATTGGCCTTGATAATTGGAATCAGCAATCAGAATCGGCCTCAGAAATCGGCTTCGATACTCGAAATCAACCTCGACAATCAGAATCAGCCTCGACAAACGGAATCGGCCTCAACAATTAGAATCGATCTCAACAATCGTAATCGATCTCAACAATCAGAATCGGAATAAGCGTCGACAATCGGAATCAACCTCAACAATCGAAATCGGCCTCGATAAATGGAATCGGCCTCGGTGGTCGACCTTGAAAATCAGAATCGATCTCAACAATCGGAATCGGCGTCGATAATCGGAATCGGCCTATACAATCGGCCTCGATAATCAGAATCAGCCTCGATAAACAATCGGCCTCGACAATCGGAATCGTCCTCACCAATCAGAATCGGCCTCGACAATCGAAATTGGCCGAACAAGGCCTAAGGGAAGGTCACAATGTGAACATTAAACCATCATTGCCCTTCAATGTGGCCATTTAACTAACATTGCTCCCAAGGAGTGGCCCACATAGAGCCAAACGTATAATGGGGGCCTATGGCCTCACATAAGGCCTCACATACAACATAATGAGCCTCGCATAAAGGGCCTAATATACATCATGATGGGCCTCATTCATGGGCCATATAAACATCACTTTGGGCTGATACTGGGCCGCATATTCATCATAATGGGTCTCACATATGGGCCGCATATACATCACAATGGGCCGCACCTCATGGGACGAATATACATTGCAATGGGCCTCATATCTAGGCTACATATACACCACAATGGGCCGCATCTCATGGGTTTAATATACAGTACGTGGGCCGCATCCATGGGCCGCACCAATGGGCCTCATATACATCAAGTGGTTCGCATCTCACGGGTCTAATATATATCGCAATGGGCCTCAAATATATCATAATGGGCCTCAGCACATGGGCTATAAATATATCACATCAGGCCTTGCCCATGGACCTCGAATACATCATAATGGGCCACAACCCATAGGCTTCATATACATAATAGGTGGGCCTCATGGATGGACCATAAATACACCAAGGTGGGCCTTATTTACGGACTGCACCAATGGGCCGCATCGATGGGCCATAGATACATCAAGGTAGAGCCCACCCTATTTTCCATACAATCTGGTGATAAGGTCACAAAGACCTGGATTAAGAGAGAACATAAATTTCGTATAGATCCAAAACTTCTGCAACCCCAAAAAGGGTTTCAATTGTAGGAGTTCAATCTCCACTGTTTTATGCTGTGATCCACCTAATAGACAGTGTGATATAGAATAAATCATCAATGGTGGGTCCCACACAGCACACTAATGATGATCGACACCGTCTAAACATCGTCTATGTAAAACAGCACTGCCCAAACATTGTTCGAGTAAATCAGCACCATATTGACATTGTCCAGCTCATCTGCACTATCCAAATATTGTCCAGCACCGTCCAGCATGATCTGGACGGTGTGGATGAAATAAATACATCATGGGGGTGTCCACGTGTTTGGACAGCATGGATAAAACACATATCAATGTGGGCCCTACTGTCTAATAGTTGTTGGACGGTGCCGAAACACATACCTTCAAGGTGGGTCCCACCATCCCAATCCAGTGGACGGTGTGCTGACACCAGCCAATCAGTTCAATAGCAAGTGGGTCCCACGTGGGGCCCACCAGATATATGTTATACATATTATATATATATATATATATATTATCATATTTTATATATATTTAAAAAAAAACAATCAAGCCAACGTCCAGGGATGTGGACGGTGTGGATTTAAAACCCTTACATTGCGGCTGGGGTCCACACGTGGCAGGTGGGTCCACACGTGTGGGACCCACCAACAAAATGGATGAACAGTCATGGATATAACACGTACATCAAGGTGGAGTCCACATGAGTGGACGGTCTGGATTTTAACACATACCTCACGATCAGGCCCTTAGGGCTACTGACGTCAGCAACAGCTGCAACAAAACGGATGCACGGCGTGGATGAAATCCACATCACAGTGGGCTCCACCGTGAATGGATGGTGTGGATGATACACATGCGCCACAGAGGGTCTCACCGTCCAAGTTGCTGGACGGTGTGGACACACCACACACGTCAAAGTGGGGTGGATCTCCACCATCCAGATCTGCTTGACATATAATAAATACATCATGGTGGGGTGCTTCACGGTGGGCCACACACATCAAAAGAAAAAGAGAGAGAGAGAGAGAGAGGAGAGAGGAGAGAGAGAGAGAGAGAGAGAGAGAGAGAGGGAGGGAGATCTGTTATGGGAGGGGTCCCGCCACTATGGGCCCCTCATCCATACATTACAACATACATTAAGTGGGTCCCATTACATGTGGGCACTCAAACCATCAAAATTACATAAATCAAACCTTAGAAAACACCGACCTTTGATCTTCTCTTCCTCCTTCCACCAAAGCATCCTAGACCTCCAAAGGACGAACTTTAACGGTTGAGATTAGTTTTGGAGGGTGGGGATGGGAGATATGAAATGGGCCACACAAAGCTCTCTCATGGAGCTTGCTTGGACGTGGGTTGCTTGGGAAGAAAATGAGAGAGAGAGGTGTAAGAGAGAGAGGGATGGGTGAGTGATGGGGTGTGATGGGTGAGTGAGTGATGGATGTGTACTTGTGTAAGAGATAGTGTTGACTTTTGGGGAGGGTGGTTGTACTTGGGGATGGGATGGAGTGATGGGTTGTGCTTTGATTGTTAATGTGACGTATCGTAGAGATTCTCTCAGAATTACAACGCGCAGTGTTTTCCTTGAACTGAACGCGGGCCCATATCTCCTGGCCCGGGTATCGCCTTGACGCACGAGACGTGGTGTCGGAACCGCAGCAATGGCGCAGTCGAGTCTCGGGCCGAGCCGACTCAAATTGACAGGATGCAACTCAGGGTCGCGCACAGCTACCGATAACATATCGCGGGTCGCCAGAATTCGACCAGAAGGACCGCGGAGGCTTATGAAACGGTACGGGCAAGGATACGGGTCTTAAAACCTGGGTTCTTCTAAAGTCTGGATTCTTCTCTGCTGCTCTGGTGTTATTTGAATGAATGAATTATAGAAGATAGCGGGATATTTATAACCTCCCGCACGTGTGACCCCTTCACAACACCCATTATGCGTTAATACCCTTTATGCGCCGCACAATCATTACGCGTATACATTCATTGTGCGCTTTTATCCATCGTGCAAATATGAACTCCTGTTGTGCGCTGCACAATCATTACGCACATACATTCATTGTGCACTTTTATCCATCGTGCAGATATGAACTCCTATTGTGCGCCGCATAATGACACTTCTGAAGGACATCTATTGTGTGCCACATAATGACACTTCTGAATGACATCTGTTGTGCACCGCACAATGGCACTTCTGAAGGACATCTGTTGTGCGCCACTCAATCAAGTGTTATAGAACTTTGTCTCTTCAGAATTTTCTTCTTTTCTTCTGATTGATTTTTATGCCTCAACAGAAACATTTCAGCGATAAATCATGGATATCCCGAATTTTTCCGATGGCATCCAACAGGCCTTCGATATCATTGAAACTAACTTCAATGGCGGTGAATAGGACACTGAAAGTGTTTGACAACTAAACTATAAATTTTGAATTTTCTCGATGAAATCGAGAAGAATTTTGATGACAACTAAGTCTGCTAGATGGCATCGAACTGTCATCGACAAACATATTGATTTACAGATTTTAAAACATCAATCAACACCTACTGGTTGAACCGATCCATAAACAGAAACAAAATAAAACAGTATAGATGATTTTTTTAATGTATGTAAATAGTTATTGCCTAGACTAGGTGGTGAATAGTATTGGTGTAGTTGGGTCGTGGTAGGTTGGGTCAGGTTTGTTTAGCCCAAACCATTTACAATTAAGTAGTTTGGGTTGGGCTTGATGAATTTTTAAGTTGGGTTGGGTCACCCTTTTTGGCCATGAAGAAAACCTTAGATATAATTTATTTATTAGATGTTGAAACAAGGATAAAGGTGAAATACCGCATAATGGCGGCACTTGTTAGAATTGAAAAGCTAAAACAGATTTGCACGAGAGCCGCAATAATTACATAGGAAATGTTATTTCGTATTCGGGCGAAGCGATCGAGAAGAGATATAGATGATATAGTTGAAGGGAACTAGTTGAAGGGTCCATGTCACACGGGAGCGGATTAGGTGAGACCCGGACTCAACCAAGACGGTGTGGCCCTTACCGTGAGGCCGGAAACGAATTAGCTACTCCCCCTGACACCAACCAATGGCTGGTGGTCGGTGCTCCGTGGGCCCCACCATGATGTATGTGTTTCATCCATGCCGTCCATCTATTTTTACAGATCATTTTACAGTATGAGACGAAAAATGAGATATATCTCAATCTTAAGTGGCCCACATTACATGAAACAGTGTTGAATGAGCGTCGACCATTAAAAAACATTTTGGGGCCATAAAAGTTTTAGGTCAAGCTGATTTTTGTTTTTTCCTTCATCTGGGCCTATATGACCTAATCAACATATTGGATGTCAAATGAACAGTACAGTGGTCCTTAGGAGGATTTTAATGGTGGATATCCAATCACTATTGTTTTCATGTGGTGTGGTCTACCTGTGATTTATATACCTTTCGTTTTTGGGATCAAGCCGCAAGATGATATGTAAAAATGGATGAACGGAGTGGATGAAACACATACATCATGATGGGGCCCACAGAGCACCAACCACCAGCCATGGGGCTAGTGTCAGGGGGAGTAGCCAATCCGTTCCAGTGAGGCCCACCTTGATGTATGTATGTATTATGTATCCACGTCATTCATCTGTTGTTCCATATCATATTTAGGGCATTATAAACAAATAGAGCAAATTTAAATATTAGTGGATCATACCATAGAAAACAATCATATAACAAATCAAAGAAAGTTATGGATCAAGATAACATATTACTTTATCTAAGTTTATGTGACCTTATCAACAAATTGGATGTCAATAAATCCAAATTGAAGGTAGAATCTCATGCAAACCACGTCGTAGGAAACAATGGTCAATGGTCGATGATTATTGAAAGAATTTTGGAAGCCACAAAAGTTCTGCGTGGAATTGATATTTGTGTTTTCCTGTCATCTAGGCTTACGTGACTTAATCAATCAACAAGTTGGATGGCAAATAAACTTAAACAATGAGGCCTTATAGGTTTTTAATGGTGTGCTTTCTTGTCTTATGTTGTGGTCCATTTTAGATTTGGATGTATTATTTATGTGCTCATGCAATAAAATGACTGAAAAATTAAATAGACAGCGTCCATAAAACACATGTCATAAAGCATGGTCTAGCAGCCACCTCAGTATTTGCAGTGTCAGTATGCAATCCGCGTCCGTCAATTACTATAACAAATCAAGAGATCCAACCATCAAGAGTGAGCCACACGTGTACGTTTAATCTGGAGCTCTAGACATGATTCTCCTCTAACCGTCCATTTTTATTGTTAATAGACGGACCTAATCTTTGGGACTAAAAAACTGCCCCCCACATGACACTTTCTCCGCCGCCGTGGATAAGTAGGCTGACCACGAGTCTCAAATTTTGACCGCCTCCTTCAATTGAGTATTTGCAAATTTGAATTTTCTTTTGGCATCGTAATACGATACTCAGGCCAGCGCATGATGCCCGATACGCAGGCGCTCGGAGATTATATCATGTGCTGGTGATAAATATGACACACATTGACTCGAGTAAAATCGGCGAATAAGATGATTGAATTGTTTTCATTTTTAACCGTCCAATATGTGATCTAATATTCACTTTGAATTACTTAAATGGGAGGAATGCAAATAATAATAATAATAATAAATAAATAATTTAAATACCACCAGCGTACCATCCATCGTAACTGGCAGAGTATGAAAAGCTTTCCACCTTCTCCCAATATTGTATATGGAGAGAGACATACACGCGTTCCTCCAGCGTGTTTCTTTATTCAACCTCCGTCCTAACCTGACCTCTTTTCTCCTTTCCCAATTCAACGCCTAACACGCTGTCCCCGCCAATGAAGAAAGGGGAAGAAGAGCCTCTCCTTTCCCACTCCTTATTCTCTCCTTCCCCATGACAATATCCTTCTCCGTTATCCTCTCCATCACCGTTATCTTCCTCTTCTCATCATCCATTACAGATGGTCTCGGTTCTTCATCTTCTTATGCCGTCTGCTATGACGGTAACTCCAGCTCCGTCTGCGGAATCGTCGCTGGAAAATCCAGCCAGAGCATCCAATGCTTCCGCAGCTGGGATGAACAGACGCTACCCATCTTATCCACCTTATCTTTCGATGCTGTATCTGGAGGTAGGGATTTCTTCTGCGGTCTACGTTCTGGAGGGCTCCAATTGTTCTGCTGGGATTCTTTTTCTTCCTCCAACTCCAACTCTAGTTTCCAACCAAAACGGATCTACAATGGATCCATAAGCCTGAGGGATCTCAGTGTCGGCGATGACCATGTCTGTGCTGTCGATAATGCTACGGGCAACGTTATGTGTTGGCGTGGAGGTTTCCCTACCAGGTTGCTTGGCGAATTCCATTCCATCACCTCTGGACAACGGTTTTCTTGCGGGATCCACGGGAATGAAAGCACGGTCCGATGCTGGGGCGATTTCAACATCAGCAATCGGATACAAACCGAATTTGGGAATACTTCTATGTTAAGCTTGGTTGCCGGTGATTCCCACGTCTGTGGCATCGATTTCAATGGGCTTGTAATTTGTAAAGGCAGGAATGAATCCGGACAGCTGAATGTTCCTTCTGGTAGTCTGCCTTTTGAATTCTCTGGTCTAGCTTTGGAGGCTAACCGAAGCTGTGCAATTAGGCAACCAAACGGGACGGTGATCTGCTGGGGAGGTGGGATTTCAACTGGTCCTCCAAATGACACCTCATTCGTATCTATAGTTTCTGGATCAGATTTCACATGTGGATTGTTAGTGACGAATCTGTCTATGATGTGCTGGGGATCTGATCGGTTCAATCCTCCTTTGGTTCTTCCGTTGCCAAAGATTGTGCCAGGGCAATGCACTGAAGCTCCCTGCCGCTGTGGTGTATTTCCTGACTCTGGGAATCTCTGTTCCGGTTCTGGTCATGTCTGCCAACAGTGCATAAATAGCAACAGTCCACAATCCCCCCCACCGCTTCAACCGACCCCAACACCTCTGCCATCAACTCGACACCGGCGAACCAACAAGGGTTTGTTGGCTTTCGCTATCGTTGGAGCGGTGGGCACTTTTTTTGGCATTTGTACTATCATCTACTGCATATGGACTGGAATATGCTGCTGCAGACAAAAGAAAATCCATAATTCTGTTCAACCCACCATCGCAGCTGCTAACACTGCTAATTGTTCTATGGGGGCTATCCCACCTCTTTATGGCCCTGGATCAAGATCGTCTACATTTAGGCGGCAGAGTTCCCGAGCAATGAGGCGGCAGAGGAGTGGGACTTCATCAATGCATGCAGACAGGGCTGAGGAGTTCACCCTATCAGAGCTGGCTGCTGCCACCAATGACTTTTCTCCAGAGAACAAGATCGGCGCTGGAAGCTTTGGAACTGTGTATAGAGGAAAGCTTGCAGATGGGCGTGAGGTTGCCATCAAGAGGGGAGAGACAGGGCCTAGGACAAAGAAATTCCAAGAGAAGGAGAATGCATTCCAGTCAGAGCTGGCATTCCTTTCTCGGCTCCACCACAAACACCTGGTGGGACTGGTAGGCTTCTGCGAAGAATATGAGGAGAGACTCCTGGTTTATGACTACATGAAGAATGGAGCACTCTATGACCATCTACACACCAGTAAGAACAATGAAGACAGCAGTGGCATTTTAAATTCGTGGAAGATGAGGATCAAGATATCATTGGATGCTTCAAGGGGGATTGAGTACCTCCACAATTATGCAGTGCCGCCTATAATTCACAGAGATATCAAGTCGTCAAACATTCTTATTGATGCTAACTGGATTGCCAGAGTTTCCGATTTTGGGTTGTCATTGAAGGGCCCTGAATCAGATGAGGAGCACCTGTCAATGAGGGCGGCCGGGACGGTTGGTTACATGGATCCCGAGTACTATGGCCTGCAGCAGCTGACTGCAAAGAGTGATGTTTATGGTTTTGGGGTGGTGCTGCTGGAGCTGCTCACGGGGAAGCGGGCCATCTTCAAGGATGAAGAGGGGGAAGCAGGGCCCACAAGTGTAGTAGACTATGCGGTGCCAAGAATATTGGCGGGGGAGCTAGCTGGGGTGCTGGACCGTAGGGTGGGAATGCCAGAGTTGAATGAGGCAGAGGCGGTGGAGCTGGTGGCATACACAGCAGTGCATTGCGTCAACCTCGAGGGGAAGGAACGGCCCACAATGGCAGACATTGTTGCAAATCTTGAAAGGGCGCTCGCCCTCTGCCAGGATAGCCACGGTAGCATCTCAAGTGCTAATATCTCCCTCGCTTCTGATTGATTGAACTTTTGATTTTGATTTTTTATTTCCTCTCTATCCAACTGACTGTAGAGGTTTCTTCTAACAAGAGCCGTAGGGTTGGGAGGGTATTCTCACCGCTGCAGCAAAACACCATTCTGAATTGGATGAACACTAACATAAATATATTGGTCGCGATGAGGATTATTGGATGAACACTAACATAAATATATTGGTCGCAATGAGGATTATTGGATGAACGCTAACATAAATATATTAGTCGTGATGAGGATTATTGGATGAACGCTAACATAAATATATTGGTCGCGATGAGGATTATACGATTCATTTCTTGGAGAAAAGGAGTTTATTTATTTACATTTACAAAGTTTGTAATACAGTTTGTGTTCGTTTCCTCCATTTTCTTGTCATTCTCATAATGTGACAAATCTGATGATCCATGAAGTGAATCTACTGTAAATGGCCCACATTAGGAAAATCTTGCTGCTCAGACATTTCTAGATGTTTGATATGTGACTTACTAGAACTATAAACCAAGTTAGAAATGGTTGACATCCAAAGTAGAAATGTCCATTTGTGACTACTCTAGGGTCATTCCATTGCCAGGGAGGGACAAGGCCTGCCTGGTGGCCCATTTTTCCTAACAAGAAATCATCCCTGTTCTCCGTCACACAATTTTTTGGTTATGAGAGTGTTTGGATGCGCAATCTGTTTGAGTTGCAAAAACTAGTCCAATAAGGTGGAAATAACCAACTTGTATTTTCTTTTGTAAGTATATGTATTTGAGGGTGTGGCTCCTCTAAACAAAACTGCATTTTTGAAGGCAACTTCCTCACTTTAGTGGGGGAATGTTGGTGGGTTTTATTTCCTCTTGGTTAAGCTGCTTGTTCTGCAATTCAATTCACTAGGGCATCGGAGCACAATCTAAATGTGGTAAGAAGGAATTCTTTTGTGGCATGACTGTGGGATTCCCCCAACTCCCCTATTTTCTTCTTTGAAAATCCAACTTTTGCATCCATCAGACAAGTAAAAATTAAAGAACCCCATTCCATAGGTTATGAGTTTCCTTCCATTGCCTTCAAATTTCATAAAAAACAAAAATATCGCTTGCTTAGTTGCAGGATTACCTGGTAGTCATTTGATGCTATGGTGAAGTGTGATGGCTAGTATGTTGCCAGTAAAAAGTTGTTCATATGGCATACATTAGGTCAAATTATACTAACCAAATTGTTGCATCTACTGCTAATAAGTTGTATTCTGAAAACTCAGATCTGTTGAAATATCTTGACCTGTGATTCATGTGGGTTTGTTTGTTGAATTAAGACAATTGGTTATTTTTCATATCAACCTTGCACTAAATGTCCACCGACTAAGGTAATCCCATCAGTTTTATTTTTGGTGTATGATCCTTCTTAGGAGTTTCACAAACTGACATTTTAATTTGAGCTACTTGTAAGCCATGTGTAATACTTGTTAATGCCTCTGCTAAGGCAGCACCTTTTTTTTTTTTGTTTCGTTCCTACCAAAATTTCATAAATCATCCGAGATACATCCAGAATGGAAGTCTTTGAACACGATAGCAATAATCCCACTCTACTCATCATACCAACTTGAAAGCAAAGTCATGTCTGCTGGAAAGGCTTGCTCCCCTAGGTGCACGGCCACTTGCTGCTATTCTCTCGTTCAAAGGTGAACAATCTCTGTTTGCAATGTCTCTACCCCACTTTCTCAAGTTTTTTATGGTGAAATAAACAAGATTTATTAGAACCTATTTTGCTTTCGTTGATCTGAAACGTAAATTGCTTGTAACAAGGGGTAGCAGGAATCCCTTGTGGCATGCAAAATGAAAAAGCACAACTTGCACATTTCAGAGGTGGGCCCCGCAATGAAAAGCAAATTTATTTTTTTATTTTTTTTATTTTTTATTTTTTTTAATGAAAGGATGTTTTTATTCCTTTTGCTGTAGGACCCACATTGGACGCCTTAGTGACGTTTTTTCATTGAGCCATGTCGGAGGTGACAAGCAATGTATTCTATAATGGTGGCTGAAACAGCTACCACTGTTACTGTTACAATAGTGACCATAATGCAGTTATAGTCTCTCTCTCTCTCTCTCAAAAAATAAAAATAAATAATAATAATAATAATAATAATAATAAAATAAAAATAATATAATATAATAAAATCTGTATCAGCCTGTAACATTACGGCCTTTACAGGGCTAACGGTTGCCACTGTTATTCTTATGCAATGGCTGTTTCAGCACACCATGATTACAAAAGGTTAATGTAACCCTAGTTACGCCCACCAAAAGACTTACCAAGGATTTGAGCAAAGAGAGATTTCTTTTTTCTTTTTTCTATTTTAAAATTCTATTTTCCATTTGGCAGAAAGAAGGCATTAATAACTAGGCCAGGAGCTGAGCAGAGTATCATCATGATTTCTTATACCAAAACATTCGATAAAGGAGAGATCTGGTCAAGTGGCTTGGCAACACCACTTAAAATGAATTGATGTTGTCATTTTAGTTGATTGTAATTATGTATGAGAGATTATGACTTTTGAATACCAATATCATTTTTAATCCTTACAAAAAAAGAAATATTATCTTTAATATATAATTACCATAACCTAAAATGCGATGAATTAATTTTTAAATGGCTCCCAAAGAGGCCCTAAGCTTCGACAGGAAAATATGCTGTTGGGTTCCCTTCTCTTGCTACCAAGAGAAACAAGAGATCGGCAGTTATTCATGGCTATGTTGTTCTCTTTTACCGTTTTGGATGCAGGGGTTTCCAAGTGGGCTGTTGGCAAATGGGCCAATTTCTCAAAGAGTTTTTAGACTCCGGTAGAGCGGAGGATGTGGATTTACTCCCAACTTGTTTTGATTTTCTGGTGGTGCTACTCTGGCTTTTCAAGGAGGTGCTCTTGCTACCTGCTATTATTTATAATCCACGCTTATGGGCAGACACAGGGCGATTGCACACGTGAAATGGATGCACCTCAGTCCAAACAATACAAATCATGGGCTCTATTGTGAAATGGATGCACCTCTGTCCAAACAATACACACATGAATTGGCTTTGTGCATTCATATCGCCCAAAGCACACTCAGTTTTGACAAGTAATTAGAAAGGAAATGCCATCACCACTCGCAATATTGATATTACTTATTCCTGTGCGTTTTAATTGTACACCCACCCGTCTTTTTGGGTGTTAAATAGTTATACAACCACCTTTTCTAGCTTTTGGTTATAAAATAGTACAGTTTTGTATCATGATTAAACACCCCGCCTTTGCAATTACTCTCCACCGCTTTAGTTAAGAGAGTATAAATGTGTCATAATTGATTGTAGTTAACATATGTAATATGCTATTAGATAACACTTAATTGTAATCAACCTATTTAATAATCTAGCACATTGTGCCTATGGGAGCATTGAGCTACCAAGGCCAATAAAGGATGTACAACTTATGCCATAACTTCCATCATGGATCCCAATAATATGATATTCTAAACTCATGGTACGGCCTTCCTTGTAAACGGCATGCTGCATCGGAACCTATGTTCGGTGAGAAATGAGCAGCAAGGGTTGGTTAAAACGTCCCTCGGAACTTACACGCTGGAGCAAACCTTGATTGGTGTGAGTAGTAGTAAGAAATTTTGCATAGGAGAATAAGATTGGTCATGCCACATGGAATATAGGAACATTAACAGGTAAGAGTAAAGAGTTATAGATAGGATGAAATGAAAAAGAAGAAAACCTAACATAGGTTGCATTCAGAGGCAAAGTGAAAAGAGTCCAAAGCTAGAGAAATTGATGGACATAAATATAGATTCCATGGATAAAGTTGTAGATGTTAAGAGAGTAAGTGATATGATTTTATTAATAAAAATTACGTTAGAAAAGGAGATAATCAATATTATTAATGCACATGCGTTGTTGGTAGAATTAGAGGATAGAATTAAAAAACAATTCTGCGAGAATATGGATGGACTGATGTAAGAAATTCCAAATGGAGAGAGGATATATGTGGTAGGAGACTTAAACAATAATGTAAGAAAAGAAAGTAATGGGTACGGGAGGATATATGGAGGATATAGTTTTGGGAGAAGAAATGAGATGGGGGATCTTATCATTTATTTCGCTATGGCATACAATTTAGCTTTAGCAAACACATACTTTAAAAAGAGATGCATATTTAATAACTTTTAAAAGTGGATTATATATAAATTGAATAGAGTTCTTTATACTGAGGTTGGCAGAATGATTAATATGTAAGGACCTCATGGTTATACCACAAGAGTTAAACGGTTGATAGCCAATCGCAACATATATGGTTGAATAAGTAAACTATCTATGCATGTCTTTAGTCCAATACACTTTAGGTAAAAATTTCCCGTTCTTGAGAGGCCTTGACTATTGTCAATTCTACCTCTTAACAATCCTATTTTGTTGAGGTGTTCCTGAGAAAGTGAGTTGCCCTTTGATTCCATGTGTTTTTACAAAATCATTAGACACATAATCTCTATCATTATTAATTTGTTGATTTTTTATATTTTAACTGGACATTTCAGGATCTTAATCGATGTCATCGAGGAGAATTCGATGCTATCGAAACATAAGTTTCAATGTCATCGAAGGGACTTTGATGTCATCGAAACTAAGGGACTTTGATGTCATCGAAACTTAAGTTTCAATTCCATTGAAGGGACCTCGATGCCATCGAGAATTCTAGTCATAAATTTAGTTTGGTTGCTGGACATTCCCGATTCTCAATCGATGTCATCGGCCAAGTCTTCGATGCCATCGAAAACTATTCGATGGCAGCTCGATGCCATCGAATATGGCCTGAAAATCTTTCGTTTTGAGCTATCTTCTACATAGCATATTCACACCTCATTTAGCTTTCTTTATCATGTTTTTCTTGGTCTCCTAAGGCTTAAGGATGATCAAATTTATATTCCTATTTGGGACAAGATCATTTAGAGGTTATAGGGTTGTTTTAGTCAAGGGTTAGAGTCACCAAGGCATCTCTTTTACTTGTATATGCTCCTTAATGCTTCTGCTCCGCTTATGTTGTTCACAACCTCAAGTGTAGGGTCGCGATGTATTAATAACTCGGTGAAACAGAGGTCAAATCCACAAGGACTAAACTTGTACGTATTCTAAAAATAATTAGAATTAGAACTAGAAAAAGATCTAAATCTAATTTTGGAATAAAGGAGAGTAATTGTGAATGAGATTTCAATTATCAAAAGGAAACTAGAGCACCAAGGATCCACTTGTAGCTATCAGGATGCTACCTTACTTGATTCAAGAAACACAATTGAAATTGGAGTCCTATCCTATCCAATTGGAAGATGAAACAATTAAACCAAATCTGAACTTTTCATTGACCTAGCCACACATGAAAGAGTATTATGATGATTGGAAGGGATTCCATCATTCTACCATGCCTAGGAGACGATGGTGAACAACAGGATTTACCAATCTCACAATCTCAAAATAGGAAAAGAAGATATATAAGGCTATCACAACATCTATTGTAATTTGAGTCACAATAAATCATAGAAAACTGAAAATGTTCCTTAAATTCAAACTAAAATCAATGAGGTTCAAGAAAAATAAGAATCAAAACAAGAAAATCATCCCAGCATGCTATAACCTTCACCTCTTAGCCCTAGCTAAGAGGTTTAGCTAACCATAGACATGATTGGATCTAAAACCCTAAAAGAAAGTATTAAAAATAAATAAGGAAGGAAGAAAAACTCTTGGGTGGCTCCTCCACCTTTTGGCTCTGCTTCTTAAAACCTAATTCAAGTTTTGAACTCCTCAAAGAACCCATATTTATAGTCTTTGTCCGACTATCTTTGAAAATCGCCTTAAATTTACGCACTCTGTGTAACACCTTTAATGTCATCAAACGTAACTTGAATCCGGAAGTCGTGCCTTTTCGCAATGCGTAACGCCTTTCACACTGTGTAACTCTTCATGTCATCGAACATACCTTCAATGTCTTCGAACAGTCTTTCGATGTCATCGAAGGGTGTTCGAGTAATCGAGAATATGTCTAGAGTGTTCCAGTGAGTTGCTCTAGAAATTACATACTAACAATAAAAAATTCTAACACAGTTCACAAAAATAAAATAAAATTGAATGTGTCTTGTGATTTAGGTCGAATGATATTCAAACTTCCTCTTAGTCAATTAGATGAGAGAACTTAAGTGATAGTCTACTCAGTTGATCAAACTCCAACAATTCAAAAATCAATTTCTATCTTATCTTCATATTGAAGGCATTCTTAAATACACAAATTATCATATTCCGAACAGATTTTTAATTTGGGAAATTGAAATTTTTTAAAATGTTTACTTAAAGACTAAGGAAACACTGATTAGTTTACCTATTCCACACCCCAACCTAAAAGGTACATTGTCCTCAACATAAAAGATATAAGCATGCAATGCACATGAGACAATGAAAATAAAGGAGAAGCGATAGAAAGGTAGTACCTGAAGAAGGAGAATTGAAGCTTTTCCAAAGTTCTTAATATGTAGATAGGTTAGCATGAAGACTAAACTTATTAAGAAACAATCTATCCTAATCCTAAGTCTTATGAATGCAATAAACCTAACTACACTTCCGTCGGACTAGGAGGTCAATCCTGATACACATGATTAATCAGAGGTATAGATATATCCTCTGAATCAAACTTCTCAATAAATGGCTTGAAACGATTTTCGTTTACCTTGAAAACATTGTCATTCATCAGATTCTTTATCTCGACAGCCCCATGAGGATAAACAGTAGTAACAATGAAAGGACCGGTCTAACAAGATCGAAGCTTACCCGGAAAAATATGTAACTGAGAATTGTATAGAAAGACTTTTTAATCGGTTATAAATGATTTCTAAAGGATGTTCCGGTCATGGAACACCTTCATCTTATCCTTATAAATTCTCGAGTTCTCGTATGCATCGTTCCAGATTTCCTCGAGTTCGTTCAATTGAAGCTTTCGTAGTAAGCCAGTTTGTCCAAGTTAAAGTTTAGATTTTTTATGGCCCAGTAGGCCCTATGCTCTAGCTCCATAGGCAAGTGGCAAGCTTTCCCATATACAAGTCTAAAGAGGACATTCCAATGGGGGTCTTAAAAGCTGTACAGTAAGCCCATAAAGTATTGGTCAAGCGGATTGACAAATCCTTACGGTCAGGGTTAATTATTTTTTCTAGAATTTGTTTAATTTCCTTGTTGAAAATCTCACTTGCCCGGTTATTTGCAGGTGGTATAGAGTGCTCATTTTATGAGAGATACCATATTTTTTCATTAAGTTCTCAAATGACCTATTACAAAAGTTTGAACCTTCATCACTAATGATGGCTCGAGGTGTTCCGAACTGGGAAATGATATTTTCTTTTAAGAATCGAACGGCCGTTTTATGATCATTATTTTAGCACGAGATCGCTTCGACCCACTTAGTGACATAGTCTACTGCTAATAAAATATAATTATTTTCAAAGGATTGGGGGAATGGTCCCATGAAATCGATGCCCCAGCAGTCAAATGCTTCAATGATAAGAATTGGATTTAGTGGCATCATATTTCAACGAGATAATCCTCCCAATTTCTGACAATGTTTACAAGCTTTGCAAAACTCATGAGTATCTTTAAACATAGTGGGCCAGTAAAAGCTGCACTGTAGAATTTTGGTCGTGGTCTTTTTTAGCAGAAAAGTGATCACCACAGGCCTGAGAGTGACAAATGGAGATAACACTCTGATGTTCATTTTCTGGCACACATCTCCTTGGAATTTGGTCTAGGCAATATTTAAATAGATTAGAATCATCCCAGAAAAACTTATGTACCTCGGCGAAGAATTTTTTCTTATCTTGCGCAGTCTAATATGTCGGCATGAAACATATGGCAAGATAATTTGCAATGTCAGCAAACCTAGGTAATTGGGAGAGTTTAAATAATTGTTCATCAGGGAACATGTCGTTTATCAATGTCAGCTCAAGGGAATCAGAGAGATTAAGTCGAGAGAGATGGTCAGCTACTACGTTCTCTACTCCCTTTTTGTCTCGTATTTCTATGTCAAATTCTTGAAGTAGAAGAATTCATCTTATCAAGCGAGGCTTAGCATCATTCTTAGAAAGAAGGTACTTTAGCACCGCATGATCAATGTAAATGATGATCTTGGATCCAATTAAGTAGGACCTAAATTTTTCCAAAGTAAATACTATGGCTAAGAGTTCCTTCTCCGTAGTAGAGTAGTTCACTTGGGCAGAATTTAGAGTTTTACTTGCATAGTGAATCACATAGGGCTTCTTCTCTTTTCTCTGGCCTAACACCGCCCCAATAGCATAGTCAGACATATCACACATGATCTCATAAGGGATGCTCCATTCGGGTGGCTACATGATAGGAGTGGTTGTCAACATAACCTTGAGGTTAGTGAAAGCTTCCTGGTATTACTCAATCCACTCATATGGTATATCCTTTTGAAGGAGATTACATAAAGGACGAGAGAGGTGGCTAAAGTCCTTTATACATCATCTATAAAATTCAGCGTGTCCTAAGAAGGATCGTACATCACGTATGCTCTTGCGTGAAGTAGGTTAGAGATAAGATCTATTTTAGCCTTGTCTACCTCAATTCCCTTGGATGAAATTATATGTCCAAGCACTATTCCCTTGGAAATCATAAAATGACGTTTCTTCCAATTCAGAACCAAATTCTTTTTCTCGCATCGCTTCAACATATTCTTAAGATTTTCCAAACACTCATTGAAGGATGGACCAAAAACAGAAAGTCGTTCATGAAGACCTCTAAATATTGCTCCATCATGTCAGAAATTATACTCAACATGTATCGCCAAAAAGTGGTAGGGGCATTACACAGTTTGAATGATATCCTTTGGTAAGCAAAGGTGCCAAAGGGACATATGAATGTTGTCTTTTCTTGATCTTCAAGGGCTATTTCTATATAATTATAGCCCGAATACTCGTCAAGGAAGCAATAGTAAGAGTGACCAGCTAGCCTTTCCAAAATTTTATCAATAAAGGGTAAAGGAAAGTGGTCCTTCCTTGTGACGGTATTCAACTTCCTGTAGTCAATGCACATTCTCCAACCAGTAGTAACTCTAGTTGGCATGAATTCATTGTTGGCATTGGCTACGATGGTGATTCTAGACTTCTTAGGAACTACCTAAGTTGAACTCTCCCATTGACTGTCGGATATAGGATATATGATACTCACATCTAACAACTTAAGTACCTCAGTCTTAACCACTTCCTTCATGTTTGGATTGGGTCGACATTGTGGTTGTCAGGAGTTTTTCGTATTATCCTCAAGATGAATCGGTGAGTACAAATCAATGGGTCGATTCCCTTGAGGTCCGTAATCGACTATCTTAGAGCTCCTTTATGCTCAATGAGAGTGACAATAAGCACATTCTCTTGTTCTTTCTCAAGGTGGAAAGAAATCACCACCGGGTATGTCTCATCTTGACCTAAATAGACATATTTAAGATCAGCAGGTAAAGGTTTTAGGTCAAGCTTCGGTGCTTTTAGGCTAGACGATAGAGGCATTATATCAGTTTGGGGCAATTTCTCAAATCGTGGCATCCACCGATTAACTTCAAGTACTAGCGCAGAATCAAGCAAGGAATCCATCTCCCTAGCAACGACGCTAAAAACTTGTTCACAACCCCAAGCGTAGGGTCGCAATGTAGTAATAACTCGGTGAGACCGAGGTCGAATCCATAGGGACTAAACTTGTACGTATTCTAAAAATAATTAGAACTAGAACTAGAAGAAGATCTAAATTAGGGGAGTGGGCTAAGTACGTCTCTAGAGTGTCAGTGTATAGAGTCAAAGTGGTCTATCTTCCATGAAAAAATCGATCATGTTAATGTCGTGGGTATTGTCATCATCCTCTGGCTGTTTACTCATGTTGAAAAAGATATTCCAACATCATATTCCCGAAAGACAAATTCATAATTTCATTCCTCCAATTAATAATGGTATTGGATGTAGCAAGGAGTGGGCGACCAAGGATGACGGGGATCTGAGTGCTCATATTATAATGGGCCGAGTATTTAGGATGATAAAATCTACTGGATAGTAGAATTTGTCAACCTGGACCAACACATCCTCAATCATCCCTCTCGGTACACGGACTGAACGATTAACAAGTTGTAATGTGGTCCGGGTGGGTTTTAATTCACCTAGACCCAATTGTTTGTATACCGAAAAAGGAATCAAATTAACACTCGCTCCTAAGTTAAGAAGTGCATGCTCAATCTGGTGATTCCCGATTATACAGGTGATAGTTGGGCACATATTGCTTGAGGATGGTACTCACCTTTTTTGTTAGAAAATTTTTCTTTTGAATGCTCTGTTGTCTCTTGGTTGTACATAAGTCTTTCATAAATTTGGCGTAAGAGGGGATTTGCAGCAGAGGGATGTTGACTTTCACTTGTTTTAGCACCTCTAGAATATCCTATGAGTTAGCTAGAGATTTTGGTGCAATCAACCGCTTAGGGGAATGACGCAATCGGCTTACTTACTCTTTCTGGTTCTTCCTCAAGTGGGGCATTGCTAGGTCTTTCATTCTCAATTTCTTCCAGGTCCTAATGCTTTTCAACCCATGCTAGAATAGTTTTGTCAATAATCTTCCCACTCCTAAGAGTGGTGATAGACTTAGCCTGCTCCATCTGATTTGAAGTGCTTGGGTCACTTATTTCATATTGCGGTTTTAGGTTGGGGAAAGGCTGGGCCGGAAGGTTCCCTTTCTGCCCATTCAAATTTTTTGTATCAAGCCCTTGTATGGCCTTTGTAAGGTCTTGAAAGGCTTGCAACATACCTTAATTAAAAAGCTCTTGGTTTTACATATGTTTTAAGACCGGATCATCTTGAGGTTTCCCTTGATTCAAGAAGTGGTTAAGGATTCCTTGAGGAGTAGTAGTTTGTCTGTTCCTCCAACTAGAATTGTATGTATTTGAGGTGGGTCCTTTGAAAGGCCTTTGGTAGTTGTTCACGGCATTCGATTGCTCATTGAATATCTCTTGAAAAGCAAAAATTGTTGGGTAATTTTCAGTTGTATGTATGTTGCAAGCATAAATACCACAAACAATTTCCGCAGCCTTACCCTTCTTAAGTTCCATGGCCTCGATTTTCCTTGTGAGATTGGCTACTTTAACATTTATATCATCTTCCTCTTTCAAAATATATATTCCGCCCCTCTCCTTTGATTGAGTAAGCTTAGAAGTGGTGCTACGTCTTGTTGAGATGTCCCATGATTGTGCATTTCCATCAAGTTTGTCAAAGTAATCCCACACATCATCGACATTTTTGCTCATGAATTCCCCATTATATATCATCTCGACTAATTGGCGCATAGGAGATGTTAGTCTATTGTAGAAGAAATTCATTGCGCCACATTTCAAAGCCATGTCGTGGGCATGAACTGACAAGATCCTTGAACCGTTCACAACATTAGAAGGTCTCATCTTCCTTTTCAGCAAAGTTCATCATTGACTTCCTTATGGTGTTCATCTTATGGTATGGAAAAATTTTCTTTAAAACTCCTGTGTCGTGTCGTTTCATACGCCAATGGATCGTGGTCGTAGTGAGTGCAACCATGTCTTAGCATTTTCTTTTAAGGAGAAGGGAAAGAGTTTTAGCCTGATCATGTCCTCAGACATGTTAGGGAAGTGTAGAGTGGCTTTTATCTCATTAAACTCTTCCATGTGTAGGTATGGACTTTCAGATTCAAGTCCATGGTTCGAAGGAGTTGGATCACTCCTGGCTTAATATCCATATTTCCTACATTGTTTGGAAAAATCATGTAGGAAGGTGTGCTCCCCCCGCCAATGGTAAATAATCTCGTAGAGTACGAGGCTGGGGAGCATGATGCACCTCATTCTCATCCTGGGCCTCCTCAACTAGGTGTTGAGGTTGATGTGTAGTCATAACTTCTACTAACTCAGAGGATCTTAAGTGGTGTCTAATCCAGTGATGGATAGACAACCTTTCAACTAATCCTCCTTCACTCAAGAGATGGAGAGTGTTGTCCCAAACCCACTTGGGCATGAAACGCAGCCCTCAAGTAACTAAACAACTAAAATCTAAGTGAAAAAAGCTAAAACCTACAATAAATAAGAAATCTAAAAAGATAAGAGAGAGTTGGAGAGAAGTTACCCGATTAGGGTTGCTATGTTAGGATTCTACAAAACAGAAAAACAATGTTAGTCTATAAAACCATTTTCAGAAAAAAATCCTAACCTAAAAGCATAACAGAAAAATAAACCCTAATCTTAACCTAATTCTAATTCTAATTAATCTTAGAAAAATGCAGCTGTAGTCCCAGCAATAGTGCCAAAAACTTGTTCACAACCCAAGTGCAAGGTCGTGATGTAGTACTAACTCGGTGAGACCGAGGTCGAATCCACAGGGACTAAACTTGTATGTATTCTAAAAATAATTAGAACTAGAACTAGAACTAGAAGAAGATTTAACACTAATTCTGGAATAAAAGAGAGTAATTGTGAATGAGATTTCAATAATTAAAAGGAAACTAGAGTGCCAAGGATCCACTTGTAGCTATCAGGATGCTATCTTACTTGATTCAAGAAACACAATTGGAATTGAAGTCCTATCCTATCCAATTGGAAGATGAAGCAATTAAACCAAATCTGAACTTTTCATTGACCTAACCACACATGAAAGAGTATTATGATGATTGGAAGGGATTCTATCATCCTACCATGCCCATGAGACGATGATGAAAAACAGGATTTACCAATCTCACAATCTCAAAACTATCATAGCATCTATTTTAATATGAGTCACAATAAATCATAGAAAACTAAAAATTTCCTTAAATTCAAACTAGAAATCAATGAGATTCAAGAAAAATAAGAATCAAAACAAGAAAATCATCCCAACATGCTATAAGCTTCACCTCGTAGCCCTCGCTAAGAGGTTTAGCCAACCATAGACATGATTGGATCTAAAACCCTAAAAGAAAGTATTAAAAATAAATAAGGAAGAAAAACTCTTGGATGGCTGCTCTACCCTTTAGCTCTACTTCTTAAAACTTAATTCATGTTTTGAACTCTTCAAAGAACCCATATTTATAGCCTTTATCCGACCGTCTTTGAAAACTGCCTCAAATTTATGCACTTTGCATAACGCCTTTGATGTCATCGAACATCCTTCGATGTTATCGAACGTAACTTGAATCCGAAAGTCACACCTTTTCGCACTACGTAACTTTTCACGTTATCGAACATACATTCGGTGTCATCGAACAGTCATTCGATGTCATCGAAGGGTGTTTGATTAATCGAGAATGTGTCTAGAGTGTTCCAACGAATTGCTTAAGAAATTTATAAAAATCTTGATGTCATCGAACTGCCTTCAATGTCATCGAGCAGGTCTTCGAGCAATCAAACAGGGCTTCGGTGTCATCGAGAACTGCATCCAATTTGTCTAGCAATCAAACTTGATTTTCATGTAATTCTTTGAAGTCATCGACCTGTGTTTGATGTCATCCAACACTGGCTTCGATGTCATCGAATAGCGGTCGATGACATAGACATTGAAGTTAAGATTCTGTGAATTTCTGCACTTTGCACTTTCGACTTCCTTCATTCTCTACTCGGTTTCCTTGAATCTTAGGGTCTTAAAATCTTCAATCTTGGTCTCCTAAGATCCGTCCCTTACCTTAGTAATTTTTGAGCATCAAATCCATACTTTTAACACTCTTTTCAATTTAACATCTTAAACTCACATCGCAATACAAACATATATAAAATATACCCATTAAGCATTATCATGTTCATAAAACCAAGATAAAATAGGGAAAAATATGCAATATTTGACACTCAACATGTGTCTTCGGTTTTTACTTTTCCAAAGGCTCAACAGACTACGGACACAACGACTCACGTGATTGACAAACCAAGGTGCAAAAATGATTGCACTAATAATCTCTCCTTTTGTCAATTATTTGACAAAAACCTAACCTAGGGCAATGTCATGGTCCATATGTTGAGGGTCAAATATTGCATATTGGACCCCATTTATTACTTGGTTTTATAAACATGATAATGCTTAATGTACTATTTTAAGAGCCCGGATTGAAAATGATGCTAAACGCATGGATTTAACGCTCGAGAATCACTAAAGCAAGGATGGATCTTATGAGACCAAAAATGAAGAATTCGCATGCCAAAGATCCAAGAAAACCAAGTGAGGAATGAAGAGAATTGAAGAAAAGGAATCCTGAAAATCTGCCTGCTTCGACTAGTCTAAGCCCTCCTTCAACTAGTCTAAGGCTTCTGCTCGACTAGTCGAAGATTCCTTGACTCGAACTCCAGTAACATGAACTTTTAATTTCATGCGATCTTCGACCAGTTGAAGACTTTCCTTGACCAGTCGAAAGTTTTCCTCGACTCGTCTAAGGTTGACAGCACACAGATTGCGTAAATTTGAGGCGGTTTCCAGATTTTTCTAACTCATTGCGAAAGTTGGAGTTGTAAAACTATAAATAGGAGTCCCTAGGATGTTCCTAGGTATATTCTAGGGTTTGAGGAGTGAAGAAAAAAGGTGGAGAAGCCGTTGCCAAAAGTTTTTCTTTCTTTTCCTTAGTTGTTTTTATGCTTTTCTTAAGAGATTTTAGTTCAATCATGTCTATGGTTGGCTAAACCTCTTAGCTAGGGCTAAGAGGTGAAGCTTGTAGTGTGATGGGATGTTTCTTTTACTTTGATTCATGTTTATGTTGAACCTTTTTTATTCTAGTTTGATTTTAAAGGAATACTTTTAGTTCTTAATGGTTTATTGTGACTCATATTACAGGAAATCTGCAATAGCTTTGAGTATCTTCTTTTCCTGATTTTGAGATTGTGGGATTGGTAAATCCTGTTGTTAGTCATCATCCCATGGGCATGGTTTGGTGATGGAATCTCTTCAAATTATCACAATTCTTCTCCATTGAGAATTAAGTCAAGGAAAGTTCAGATTGATCTTAATTGTTTATCTTCCAATTAGATATGATAGGACTCCAATTTCAATCGTGTGACTTGAATCAAGTAAGAGGGCTACCTAATCTCTACAAGTGGATCCTTGGAAACCCTAGTTACCACCTTTGAATTTGTTAGTTTTAATCACTTTAATTACCATTACTCTCTCAATTAATTCAGATTTAGATTCACATCTTCTTTTAGTTCTAGTTCTAGTTACTTTCAGAAACGTATAAGATTAGTCTCGGTGGATTCAACCTCGGTCTTACCGAGATTATTACTACATCGCGACCCTACACTTGGGGTTGTGAACAAGTTTTTAGCGCTATTGCCGGGGACTAACGGTTACATTTTTCTAGATTTAACTAGTTTTAGAATTAGGTTAAGATTAAGATTTGTTTGCTTTCTATTTTTAGGTTAAGATTTTTCTGATTTAGTTTTAGAAACTAACTTACTTTCTAATTCTAGGTTTATAACTGTTTCGAACAAGAAACAAATGCATTTGATTTGGGGAAATTATCTTATTTGAACATAATAAAGAGAGCATATGAAGAACAATCATTGTTTTATTCGTACTGAGTTCATTTACATCCTTTAATATCCCTTGATTCTAAGATAGATCATTTGAAATACATAAATTAAAATAAAAAAGTTCAAATGTCGAATCTCGAATTCGACAGCATTTCGACAGTTGCTTCGGTCATCTCCTTAGGAGGAATGTTGTGGTGATTTGATCATTCGATTTCTCCCCTTTTTGAGCTTGTGCCTTGTGCAAAAGGAGAGCTTGGAGCAACGATGATCGAACTGGACAATTTTGGCAGCACTTCAGCCCTTTTTGCAACTGACCATATCATGTCCTGGTTGCACGACCCACGCAACAAGTTGTTAGTTGCGCGGCCCGCACAACCAATCTCTGACTTCCTCTTCTCACCTTTAGTCTTCCTTCAGAGCTTTGATCCTTTTCCAAAATTCTTCTTCTTCTCCAAATGAAAGGGGGAGTGGGGTGTTTATAGGCCTCTACACGTGCAAACCCTTAATTATTGTGCCATGGGGCCCACTTTACATCAGATCTGACCGTCTATAATAATTACTATCTGTTCTTGGTTGTTTGACGCGCGCCACGGGGAAGTCACTTGTGCGGTCCGCGTAATGGAGAAAATATCGCGCAACTCACATAATGAATGAAATTGTTTGCGCGGTCCGCACAGCCAATTACTGGTTGCGCGACCCGCGTAACTACTATACATGATATTTTGATTTGCTTCTATTTACCTTATTCCTTCAACTCCTCTTTTGAACATCTCCTTTTTAAGCTTTTTTCATTATTTTTATGCCTCAACAGATGCCTCCTTGATCCTTTTCTTTGTTTGTAAATAAAAAATCAAAGAATTAGGATAAAAAGTCCCGTTTTATGAACATGTTGCGCGACCCACGCAACGGCCGCCCGAGTACTATACTCTGCCCCTTTCCCTATAAATAGTCGACTGTACTTCATTTCCTCACTTTCTAGTTTGCAGCGAAACTCTACTTCTCCCTTTCTTCCTCGTGCAACGAGTATCAGTTGCGCAACCCGCGCAACGTCTTCACGTTCGCGCAAGAGTTTTTTTTGCGTCGCTCTGCCCGCGCAACAAGGAATCAGTTGCGCGACCCGCGCAACTGGTACTTAGTCATTTTTTAAACTTAGCCAATTTCTGAACCCTTGCATTTCGTTATGGCCCGCACAAAAAGGACCTACATTCCTGTCAATCCTCCCACAGACCAACCTTCTCACCAAGAATTACCAGACTCCACATCTTTTCAAGCTGTGGAATTCCAAGCCACAGAATCTCCATCATCTCCCGTCTAACCTTCGCGCAAGCACTTTAAGACAACCACTATGCGCCCTGCTTATATTAAGGAGCCAGTGCTCCCTACCTTTGACTTCTCCGAACGCATCAACACACTACTATCCCCCATTCACAAAGCCATCTCAATGGGCAATCATGAAAGACCTCTCAAACATGGTCGTGAATATGACTGAGAGCAGTGGATGAAGACAACAGCGCACCATCAGACTATCAGCCAAAAGCTTCCTGCCACGGAGGATACTCCACCCCCTTCTCGACCGAGAAAGAATCGCCGGAACAAGGCTCAAGAATTCCAAGAGAAAATCAAGGAGCATAACCGGAAGAAACTACACAATTCTTGGGAATCAGTTTGTGCAATTGAGGGTGTCATAAAATTTGACAACCCTTATAAATAAGGTATCGTGGTGATTCCGGTCAGCATCCATCGTCACCATTCCATGCTGAGTTGTGAACCTAGGGATCATCTGGATGGATAAAGACTAGCCTATGTGGAGTCTTGGTCGTTTAGAGAGCCGAGGCTACTGGAGGGCATTCTACAGCCAACGAAACCGTGACAGCAAATTGGTGATGTTCACTCTATGATCTTCCTCACCCCATCCTACGATCCCCACAACCTATATCTGACCTGTTTTTACAAGACGCTCTAGCAGCGTTCAGCCATCGTCGCTTTATCTGGAGTCCGAAAGAGTTTAGAACAAGGGGTCTCTTGACTCCCCACAATTATTACTCTGAATGGGTCACGACAATTCTTGCAAAGCATGCGGGGAGTTTGTCCAAGATTGATATATACATCGCGATCGAAGCAACATCACATCCTTTTTACAAGGAATCCTCCATTCTGAAGGCTTTTCTCAACTATTGGTGCCCTTCTACCAATTCTTTCCACCTTCCCAAAGGCGAAATGAGCATTACGCTCTGGGATATTCATAGGATTACCGGTCTGCCGATAACCGGAAAATTCTTTGTTGAATTTGTCCCCACCAACAATGAGCTAGCCTTTGTCTCTTCGCCTGACCGTATCACCTCCATCTCGGAAACAACCACTGAACTCTTTAAGGAGATGTCCAAGTTTTCGAATATCCACAAGATTCACCCTATGCAATGGCTAGCCCATTTCAACAGAGCTCTTTGGTAATTTTCCTTCTTTTCAAATTAACATTTTTATTGTGCCCTGATACATAATCATAATTTCACTTGCTTCTCCTTTTTCTTATAGGCTTAACGGTAACCACTCACGAGAGCTGAAACGTCTTCGTCGGGGCATGAAAGATTGCGCTGAGTACTCTGTTTATGGGGAGCTTGCAACATTTATTGCTTACTGGCTGAGCATAGTGGTTTTTCCCAGCTCTAAGTCAGCAGATGCCATCCGCCCTTCACTGTTTGTAGTAGCCGGTGCCATGGCTGAAGGAATCAAGTATTCCCTTGCCCCTCCTGCTTTATACTCAATTTACAGAGGTTTTGGAGAGATCGCTTCTCACATAAAAAGCCCCTCCGTCGGCTCTGCTTCTACCTATATGCCATGGTATTACTTCCTCGGCTGGCTTGACGTCTATTTCCCTTGGACATTCGAAGTGCCAGAGAAAGCCTATGTCCATCCTTCTCAGATTCCTCTCTGGTTCTTCCAAAATAGAGCCATGGCGAAGAGGTCCTATGACTGGGCGAAAGATGCCATCTCCTCCAATGCCAAGATTAATTTTTTCATTTCTGTCTGCATTGTTACACAACAGACACAGACAAGTCGGACACAGAATCGCTCACTACAGGAGAAAGGGCATTCTATCTGTCGATTAGATCGAGCAGTCTTCCTTTGAGGGATGGAACAGAATTCTGGAGAGAACTGTACTATCCCAGCCGTTTTACTCATCAATTCGGCTTTGATTAGGCAGTTCCCGAGGACTGTGGACTTGTAACTCGATGAATGCGGAGTTATGGCACTGGCCCATTTAATTGGGCGATGGTCTGGAAGCAACTGTCAGGCCGAACCAACTCTTCTTTCATCATCCCGGGGTGCGACTGTATTCTTCGGGCTTCATATAACCACATGAGATGGTGGGTTCATCTGTCATATCTGGTAAGGAAAGGTCTACCAGTAGCTAAGCCCTTCTAGCTCCCACCACCCAGACTTAGGGGTCGCACATTTAAAGAGGGAGTAGGCTTCATAGCGGAGACCAGTCATGCCCCTTTTGCTGGTCATCATTGTGTTAATATATCCGTAGATGAACCTATCCGTGAGAAGAAGCCTGACAATACCCTTGAAGGGTGGATAGCTTATGGTGCCATTCGTGAATTTAAAAAAGTTCCTCTCCACCGTTCAAGAAGAGAAGTCACGGAAGCTACTTCCCCTACGCCAGAGAACGTTACCAATCTTTAAGACCAGCCAACCTCTTCTACTCATCTTCAACATCAGTCAACTTCTTCTCCTGCCCCCAGGACTGTTCATCTTAGTCCTTCTTCGCCGATGACAAGATCTCGAATGCGTGCTCAAGCTTCTCCTCAAGAAAGGACCATTGCTTCTGCTTCTCCAGTTTTAGCCAATGTAGATCCTCAACCAGAAAGCAACCTGTCTCTTCTTTCTAAAGGAAAACAAGTTGTTATTGAAGAATCTAGCGAAGGAGATTCAGATGGTAAGTGTTCAGCTTCCTCGTCTGGAAATACTATTTCTGATGAATATGAGGCGAAAGGAGATACTCAAGACGATGACTATGAGGAAGGAGAAGTTGATATTAGTGACGAGGAGAATATCATTGCAGATGATGTCCTTGCCGATGAAGGACATATCATCCCGACCTCCGAAGCTGTTCCTGCAAAGACTTCGCCCACTGTGGGGGAAGAAGAAGACGAGACTACGGGGAATATGGTTATTCACCATGTAAGAAAATCTTGCTATTTTTTTTTTTTTTACTTTCATTCTTTTCTCCTTCCATATCTTACGTATCTTTATTTCAGGCGATCATGTTGCCAATACGGAGGCAAATAGTACTGCCCCTATAGATTTACCTCCCGTCGTACTAGCGGCTTCACCGAGATTCTCAATGCCTCCACGGGCAGTGGCACGTGAAATTGCTTTTTCCGGTGGTATCAACTAATCTGCCAACTGCCACCACTATTGATTCGAGTACTGAAGCCAGGGCTCCATCTTTTGCTGAGATGGTGGAACCTAATCCTTCTCTTGTTAGAGAGATGCAACCTCTCACTGTCCTAGTACTAGTAGAAGATATATCCCTTTTCTTCATTCATATTTTCCATATTACTTGCACTTACAGTTTTGCTATAACTTTACATTTCTTATTTCTTAATAGGGAACTTACCTCAAAGTGGCACAGCAAGTTCTGGTTCTATTGGGACTTCATCAAATGTGCTATCCCTTGAAAAGATCTCTGCGTATAAATTGGCATTGATCAGGAATTCCATATTAGTTATTGTTGAGATGTTTAAAGATCCTGATTAATGGTCAGATTTGGCTGTTGCTTTAGATGTTTTGGACAGTGCTGCACGGATGGCTAAAGTCAATGTTTCTTCTATACGCGATGCTCTTTTAAGATTCCATAATTCAATAACTGTTCTATCATCAGCCGAAACTGCGATTGTCCCGCCTGAAATTTTGGAGTATAGGAAGCAGCTTACATACTCTAAGGAGAAGGTTTCTCAGATTTCTCCCATTATCTCTCATCACTACCAAGAACAACTATCTTTGTGAGAGCAACTGAAGACTTTTGCTAATAACAAGATGACTATTCAGAATCGTATTACTCTTTTGAAGCAAGAAATTGTTCAGTTGGAGAGCAAGGTCTGGAGGAAGATCTGAACATTGAAAGAGTATAGGAAAAGATGTAATGTAGCCTTCATTTTGTAGATGCTGAAAGTTTTGAATTGGCTAAGAATGAAGAACTAATTGCCTTTTGGAAGAAAAGCTAGCTGGTGTCCCGGATCCTACTAGAATTATTTTAAATGCCAGATTGGAACATGCAACTGCTCAAGTTAGTCTTCAAGAAAATTTGCAACAATACTTAGCAGCATTATGCATTACAGGAGAACTATGAGATGTAAAACTTTGATATTTTCTCTTTTGTCACTACA
Source organism: Magnolia officinalis (assembly GCA_021015155.1). NCBI lineage: Eukaryota > Viridiplantae > Streptophyta > Magnoliopsida > Magnoliales > Magnoliaceae > Magnolia > Magnolia officinalis. The sequence continues at coordinate 37,121,849 of JAJHSJ010000008.1, forward strand.
AGTACTTTCAGAATTGCAAGTTATACAAGTATTTCATGACATTCTCGATAATGGTGCTCTTGTCTTATTTATGCGATGTTTTGATTGATGTGTTATGCCTCTTCTTTCTTCTTTCCCTTTTTTAAAGAATATTCTCTTATGACTTGTTAGTAAGGGATTTCTTATATGATTCCTATCTTAATTGGCGGTGCTAAGTTTTAGTTTAGTCAGATAATCACACACGGTTTATCCTCTTGAGTAGTGGAGGCACGCAGTTTTTTAGACTCTTGAGTAGTGGAGTCGAGTCTCACGTGATGGTCTCTGTAACTCTTAGGAGTTCACTGGACTTCTCACGGCCTAGTGAGTTCACAAACCGCGATCCATCAGAGAGGCCCAATGAAGCTACCGGGGCCGTGAACTCGGTTGGTTTTACGCACAGGGTTGGCCATAGTAACTCTCTAGAGTTCACGGGGCTTGCAAGGTGACCTTTGGGGTACCAAATCTAGGGCCGCCAGTCCATCAATGAGTACATTTCGGCCCTTCCTCATGAGTTAATACTGAAATCAAGCCAGAGATCTGGGGATCTTACGCATGGTTGGCCTATCTATGTAATGGCCAAAGAGCTCACACTACAGCCCGCATTTTCTTCACCTGCAAGGTCAGACCCATTCAAGGGAGGGCATTTTCATCCATTCCCCATGACGTTGTCGGAAAGCTATACAGATGGCATTGGTCTCATGCGTGACTGGCCGTTGAAGACTTTTTGGCCTTTTAGGGCTTTTAGTCGTTGGCTCCGTCCGCTGCCCACATGGGTATGCATATGATGGCCTTCACAGGCTTTTTAGGGCCACTGAATTCTCACTGCTGTCCGAATGGTGAAAATGATAGGTCTTATGCTAAGCTGCCTTAAAAGATAATAGTAGGTGGCCATCGTTGTCGCGAGAATGATAGATATCTCTGACTGAGATTGATACGTCACCACTTTTGCTAATATCTTCAATGATATTCATATGTGTTGTTCGCAATATATCAGCTTGGTGACGTTACCAATTTCAACAAAATTTTGTAGAGCTCGCTTGATGATGATAACGATGGTCACTTTCCTTTTGTAACATAGTCTTAATGTGCTCACAAATTTCTTCTTTATTCATTCATCTAACAGTACATAGCCGTGGTCTTGTTTATTCTTGCTCCCTTTTGATACAGAATCATTATTCTGATAATATTTTGGATCAAAATCAATAGTATCTTTAGGGATGATATCTTTTGATGAAGCGAGCATTAACCGGTATACTGATACATTGTCCATCTTGATCTACGACTCTGTACACTCCATTGGAGTATACTTCTTTTATTATGTATGACCCGTCCCATTTCGGCTCGAATTTGCCCCCTATTTTGTGGGTGACCACTATAGGTCTTTTCAACATCAGCACCATATCCCCTTTTTTGAAAGAGCGATACTTGACTCGTTTATTAAAGGTGGCCGATATCCTTTCCTGATACAATTGCAATCGCTATTGGGCTGCCAGGCGTTTCTCATTAAGCAAATCCAGCTCCTTCAGCCTTATTTTTGCATTTTCGTCATTTGTAATGGATTGATGCATTGCCACTCTGAGTTACGCTACTTGTATTTCAATCGGGATCATTGCTTCTACACCATAAACTAGCGAGTACGGTGTTGCTCTTGTTGCTGTCTGGTGGATAGTTCTATATGCCCACAATGCTTCTTGTAACCTCTCATCTCAATCTCGCTTGTTTCCTGTCACTATTTTCTTCAGTATCTTGACTATCATTTTATTAAATGCCTATGCTAACCCATTGGCTAGTAGATAGTAAGAAAACGAATGACGAATGCTGAATTTCTGACATAACTTCTCTATGCCTCTATTTTTGAAAGGAGTGCCATTATTTGTGACAAGTTTCTTCGGAATACCATGGCAATATATTATTGCGTGTCGGATGAAATTAACCACATCTTTCTCCTTGACACTGTGTAATGCAACTGCTTCTATCTACTTGGAGAAATAATTGTTGCTGCCAAAATATATTGTTTTCCTTTGGATGAAGGCGAATTTATAGGACCAATAACGTCAAGTCCCCAGGTAGAGAAGGGCCAAGAGGCGACTGACTGATGCAGGTCTTCTGGAGGAATGTGTATAACATCTTCGTGAATCTGACATTCGTGACACCGCTTTGCATAATGTATCGCATATTTGAACATGGTATGACAATAATACCCCATTCGATGTATCTGATGAAATAAATTTCGGCCAGCTTGATGTGCCCCACATTCTCTAGAGTGCGCTTCTCGCAACATCTAGCCTGCTTCTTGTTCATCTAGGCAATGTAGTAGCATCCCATTGTAAGATTTTCTATACAGTACTTCACTACATATGATGAATTTGGTTGATCTTTGCTTGATTTGTTGTCTCTGCGATGAGTCTTCTGGCAAGATATCATATTTGAGATAATCTATGAAAGGCTGACGCCAATCATATGTCGTTACCTCCAAACATGATATACGAAGTGCTTTAACATTTTCATCAATGACCTCTTAAGATGGTAGAAATCTCCTTTCTTCTATAGTTACTTGGAGAGGGCTCCGATTCGGGTAGGACAGAGTTGCTGCTAGGCTGGCCAAAGCATCTGCTTTTGCATTTTCGGACTACGGTATATGCTTGATTTCAACATGAAAGAACTGCTCTAATAACTATTGCATTTTCTGGCAGTATGGTAAGTGCTCTTGTTTTCTTATCTCGAATTCAGTCGTCAATTGATTTATGATCAATTTAGAATCCCCGAAAATATGCAGCGTTTTTATCTTCATTTCCTAAGCAATTTCCATTCCGATGATGGGAGCTTTATATTCGGCTTCATTATTTGTACACGCAGTCCCCAATGTGAAGGAGTAAGGTAATAAGTCACCCTAAGGTGTGATGAAAATAACTCCTGCCCCCACTCCTGACGCTCGGAAGCACCATCGAAATACATTTGCCATGAGCTTTGCGACTCGACCAACATAACCTGTTTATCGGGAAAATCATCACTAATGGTCTCGCACTCTGCTATAGGGTGTGTTGTAAGGAAGTCCGCCACTATTTGCCCCTTTACCGCTTTTACTGGCTCATAAGTAATATTATATTCTGAAAGTAGCAGCATCCATTTGGCCAATCTCCCAGATAACATTGGTCTTGACATCAAAAACTTTATCGGATTTGCTCTTGAGATCAAAGTTATGTCATGAGAGAGACAATAATGTCTCAATTTCTGCACCACGAATATCAGTGTCCAGACATTCTTTCTCGATTGGAGAGTAGTTACCTTCTGCGCCCATCAGAGTCCTGTTTAAATAATAAAGAGCGGTCTCTTTCAAAAATTCATTCACCTGCTCCAACAAAGCTCCTAAAGAATTCTCGGCTGTAGATATGTACAAAATAAGCGGCTTCCCTTTTATTAGAGCTGTCAATACTAGCGGTTGTTTCAACAATTCCTTTATTGAATCGAACACATTCTGACAGGCTTGGTCCCATACGAACTCTGTGCCTTTCTTCATCAGATGAGAAAATGGCTGACAACTCCCTGCCAGATTTGAAATGAAACGACGAATGTACGCCAGTTTTCCTTGCAAACTTTTCAATTCTTTTAATGTCTTTAGTGGCGGGATATTTTGAATGGCTTTAACTTTCCCTGGATTGATCTCAATGCCCCTATGTCGGATAACAAAACCAAGGAATTTACCCGAAGACACTCCAAATGCGCATTTAGCTGGATTCATTTTCAGCTGTTTCTTTCTAAGTCGACGGAAAGTTGATGTCAAATGTTCATGATGTTCCTGATGATCTCCTGACCTGACCACCAAGTCATCAACATAACACTCAACATGTTTGTGCTCATGTCTTGGAAGATATTCTGCACTGCCCTCTGATATGTTGCCCCGACATTTTTGAGACCAAATGGCACAACTTTATAACAATAAATCCCCAGCGAAGTTTTAAACTTTGTTGCTTCTTCATCTTCAGGTGCCATTATAATTTGATTATACCCTGCATAGACATCTATGAAGGACATGATAACATACTGAGTCGTACCGTTAATCAACAATTCAGTTATCGGGAGAGGAAAATCATCGTTCAGACAGGCTTCATTTAGATCTTTGAGGTCAAACCACACCCTGACTTGTCCGTTTTTCTTTTTTACTAGGACAATGTTCGATATCCATTTGAAATATTTGACCTCCCTGATAAATCTGACTTTTATCAGCTTGTTCACTTCTTCTATCAAGGGAACAAGTCTGGATGAAATCGCCTTTGCGCTTATTTAACCGGCCTTTTCTCCTTAGAAATATTTAATCGGTGCATTGCTACTGAAGGCTCCAAACCCAGCATTTTTGCATACGTCCAAGCGAAGGCATCTCTATTTTCTTTGAGAAGTTGAACGTATTTCTCAGCCTCTTGTTTAGAAAGACCGGTGATGACAAATGTGTTCCTCGGCTCTTCCTCCGTGTCCAAGTTTACTTCTTGCAAACTGTCCATTGTTGGTTGCCCCTCGTCTTCCATTTGCTTTGGAGCCATTTAAGGATGCTTGACTATTTTATGATCTTCTTTCGATAACTGCTTAGTTGTAACCATGTTCATCGATGATTCTGCCCCCAATCCTTGAAAATTTCCTCGCGTTTCCTGACCAACCCCAATAGGAATATGAATTCCTCTCCCATGATTCAGGCCGGTGGGTTCTTCGTAATCAATACCCATGTTTCTCATGATTTTCTTGCTTGCCAGGCTATATTTTTAAGATCTTGTGGTGTCAGTTTACCACAATACACATTATTCTTGGTCTCTTCCCCTGTCTTTGCTTCCGATGGGGCGTAAAATTCTATCAATTCTGGGTATTTTGTGCTGGCCCTGACCTGAATTCTTTCCGGAACAGCTTATTTCTTCAACATACGACAATGGCACTGTATAATTGGACTGTAAAATTTTCAACTGTTCAGGTGATAACAGGGTTAGTGGCGGTTGCCCTGGTTGTCTCAAATGTTTCGGCACAAAATAGAATTTCTTCTTTGTTTCTACATCTTTGGATGACTCTGCATTTTCTGTTTCTTCTTTCATCACCTTTACTGGAATGTCCTTTAAGACTTTGTTTTCATCATCCTTTCTTTCTTCTTTAGCAAACCCCTTATAATAACTGGAATCTGTAAAGAAGGCCTCAACTTCTGTATAGGGCTCGCATAAGCCATTACTTTATACTGTATCCCATCTTTACAGTATTTAAAGCATTGATGCAGAGTAGAGGGTACAATTCTGTACTGACGTATCCATGGCCTTCCTAGGAGAAGATTGTATGTCGTCACTACGTTTATAATGTGGCACACGACATTAGTAGTTAGCTCTCCAATCTCCAACGTCATTGTAATTTTACCGAGTGCACGTTGTGTCACGCCCCAAACCAGAAAATTGGACTCACAGGAATCCCGATCGCCGAATCTAGGTGCCGACAGCCTCCGTATTACCCCATTCTCGGCTCCCAGTGCCCATATGCCAGGTTCCGATCCTGGGTTCCTACAAGGTGGATTTTTCAACGTACATTTATCGCGTAAGAAGCATAACCACAAGTTTACCCAAATCACAAAAGCAATATCATCATCATATATCCACTAATATAAACTTGAATACAATGCTGAAAGGAAAATACATATGTAAAAATCAAAGCTCCTAAAGACTGTTACATGCTCCAAGCTCCACGCTGTTGCAACCTAACGCCACCTGCACGCATCTATCGTGCATAAGCTTATAGAAAGCTTAGAGGGTGTTGAAAGTGTGTGCGCAAGATAAGTGTTAAGCACACAAATACAATGCTATAATCATACAATGTCAGAAATACTGGCAAGATCATGAATCATACGATATCTGAGTAAGCGGAAACATACTGGTAAATCCACGAGTCATAAAATATCAGAGTATGTAATGCAGATCATAATGAGCCAAATATCATATACTGCAGATGCAATGCAATATGCAAATCCTGCTAAGTCCGTTTAGGCCATACAAGTACAGAAACATAGCAACCCAAAATGCCATGTGCCATGGATGTAATACAATATGCGATGCAAATGAGATGACCAAGCTGGAGTATGAAGCCGGGATAATAGAACGTAGTATCGCAGTCTGTGAGGTCCATCACAAGGGATTTCTATCCAAACCAGTCTCATACCTAAATTTGGATAGTCAGACTCAATGTAGTAAACTCCTGATCTCAGGTTAGTCACGCGCCCCAACCGAAACCTGGCCATTGCAAAGGTACACGTAACAAATAGTTACGCACCACCAGCCCGAGTGGATAGTGAATGAATGAATGAGTATGCAACTCCTTCTCAATAAGTCCACATATCAACACCGTACATCACTGGAATCATCACCAGGGTCTATTACACTCTACGCCAGCTTGCCGCCCCTATGCGAGAGCACGACTGGGTAAGCGAAAGAGACCTCACTATCCGCTTGCCAATATCGGACCCTGCTTGTCGATAGCGGACCCATTCCTCAAGCTAGTCAAACTCAATCTAGATATTGCTCCCTCAATCAGGCGGGTAAGGTCACACCCCCTCCCAACCGACCATGACACAGTGGGAGATGTGGCCTACTAGTATACGACCCTCATGCGCTTATATATATCCACTAGGTATAGACGTTGGGGCATCCTCTGGTACCAAGAGGGTTTAGAGATTTTCACCTAGGGTCATCTATGACGGCCCGATGCTAGTAACAGATTTTTGGTGTCCCATCTGGCCATCTACGACATAACTGTGGAGGCTACGACCCTGATGTCGCTAGGGCATACAGTAATCATAACACATAATGCGAGATGCACGAATCATACGATCTAGTCATGCATCAATCCTGCGCATACCGTGCTCTCATGTGAGACAATCTCCGCCTATCAGGAGTCACATAACAACCTGCCCAATGACATATGCAATGGTCAACCATGTATGACCCGTATCTTAGACCGTACCATTCCTTAGGCTTCTACGGTCAAATTCTGGCAACCTTGACTTGTATCCAATGTTTACGTACGATCCTAAGTCGAGTCCTGCATATTGAAGTCGGCTCGACTCGAAACTTGTATCCTAGTGACCGCGTCGTCACCTCAGTTCCAACGCCGCGACTCGCGTACCAATCTGATACTCGGGCCAGGAGATGTGGGTCTGCGTTCATTTCGAAGAAATGCCGCGTGTTACGAATTCTGAGAGAATCTCTACAACCTATCCCATCAATCAATCAATAATGTCAAGTACATATCCTATCACAAGTATAAGTCAAGTACAAGCAACACATCTCTCTCCCATTCCCAAAGTCAACTCTCTCTCTCTCTCTCTCTCTCTCTCTCTCCACCCATCCCTTTCTTACAACTCCACTCCACCCATCACCCATCACCCATCATTGAAAGTGCCTTGATTTGTCAATTACGTGAGTGTTAAGTCAGTTAGACTACAAAGCCTGATAGAAAGATCATTTCAAGCGTCTACCTCGATTGGATGGTGCAAGGTCACCACAGGTAAATCTGAGCCTCACATCCCTTGTCCTAAATCACCAGTTATACTAAAACCCTTTAAAAATGCTAGTATATATAGGGTTTTTAGGGTAAGAAAACATTTTCAAAAATAGGAAAATTATTTAAGTTTTCTTGCCTTGTCGATTTTATCGATACACACCTCGATATGATCGACCTACTCTGTCGAGTCCTCGATGCTCTATCGATACCATCGAAAAGAGGACCAAATATGTGCAGCAACCTCATACCATATTTGGACGAATTATCAATGTATCGATACATCTATCAATATCATTGATATTCAAATCTCGAGTCTATCGGAAGTGACTCGATAGTATCGACATGCAGAATTCTGGCGCCCCTATTTTTCTTAAAGAATATCATATAAGCTTCGATATATCGAAGCCTTCTTGATTCCATCAAAATTCAAACCTCGATGATATCGGAAGGCCCTCGATGATATCGGTCTTGGGCGCCAAGTTCTCCAACAACATATTTCAGTATGTTTTATCCATGATCGGGGGTCACTTGATAGAATCGATATTCAAATATCGATGATATTGATGTCGTATTGATTGCATCAAACATGGACAAAAACTGTCCAGCAAGCTTAATGAAAAATTCTTTTGCTTTATCGATGCATCGACACAACTATCGATATCATCGACATTCAAATTCTGATGATCTCGAAGGTCCCTCGATCACTCATGAAAACCTAAAATATTTCAAAGTCAAGTCTCTCTCATTTTTCAAGTGTCGATGGATCAAACCTCTCATCGATGGAATCAGAGTTCAAAATCTGAAGACATCGACAATCATTTCGATTTATCGACCATCTGGCAAAAGGTTTCAAAAGGGTATGACATTGAGTTCAAGTCATCAAATTGACCATCGATGCTATCGAGAGTATACACTCGATGATATCGAACTCTGTCATAAATGTGACAGTTTTATATCCGTTGGAACCTTTTGCCTATATAAAGAGGACTTGTCTATTGTTGTTGTGAGAGAAAGTAGAGAGAGCTTTTGTGTGTTTAACCTTAGATCTTATACCTAAGGCCTTTTCTCTCAAGGGAGTTCATCCTCCAATCCACCCTCACCATTGATATTCAATAGAGTCGATTGGGGAATGAACTTTCGCATTCAAGGATCCTCCAGTACCACCTTAATGGCAAATCATTAAGCTGGGATGCCTTGAATGCTTAGATATTGAAATCACTCTATCTTCCTTATAGGAAAATCTTTTGAGAGTAGGATTTCGTCATAACCTTGACCCAACCCGTCGCCGTGCATTGGTACATCTTTTGAGTTGCGGATCAAGGAGACAAAGATTCTTCGTCAACTAAGGAGGAGATCTTCGTCAACGTGCTTAATGGGACTGAGTCCAGAGGACACTTGTGATCATTCCTTTGTAGGATTGGGTCTTAGGAGTTTCTCACCCCTTGAAGCCCTCGTAGGAGGCCTTCGGTGGGAGTGTACGTAGTGGGTGCGTTGTGTGGACCCTTGCTCTGTGGAGAGCATAAACATCTAGTTGAAGGTGAACCAGTCAAAACCTTAGGTTTGAGGTGAACTGTGTGAAACCTCGGGTTTGAGGTGAACCGTGTAGAAACTTCCGGTAGGGTCTTATGAAAGATCCTTGGCCAGTGTGCCTAAAAGTGGGTGCGTTGTGTTGACCCTTGCTCGTGAGAGCATAAACAGTCAGCCTCAGTGTAGGTTGTAAAGGTTGAAGGTGAACCTGATTTAAAACCTTAGGTTTGAGGTGAACCGCCGTGAAACCTCCTTAGTGAAATCCGGCACACTCAAGGGTTGAGTGCGTCTGCCGGGAGTGGAGTAGACTGATCGTCGAACCACTATAAAAATGACTGTGTTTGAGATTGCTATTTTCTAGATGTGTGATTTACTTTAATATTTTCATACCTGAATATCTGAGATCACACCTCACACACAAACACAGTCATATCCATCATAAACTAGTTTGTATACTGTTCACTTATTAAATAGTTTGTAATTGGATCCTCTAGGCTTGGAAGCTAGTAGAGTTATTTTTGAGTAATTCTAATATGAGCTTGTTGTTAGGATTAGTGCTATAGGATTTTAAATAAATCATTAAAAACTTTAAAAGTCCTATTCACCCCCCTCTAGGACATATTTGCATATCCCTACTTCAATTAAAGTGGTCTTCACCGCTATTTCAATCATCTCATCCCTTTTCACCCATCACTTCTCTCTTCCTCTCATTTTCTCTCTTCACTGCTAAGCAACAAAAATTCCAAACGTCCAAGCTCTCTCCCAAAGCCAAGTGTGGCCCACCCTCTCATCTCCCATCTTAACCATTCATTCTTCATCAACCTCCATCAAAATTGAAGGCACGGAGCATACGAGTCCAAGGAGCTAAAGAAGAAGGCCGATATGTGGGTGATCCATCGTTGATTTTGGTTTGTAGGGCCCACTTATGATGGGACCCATTTTGGTGTGTGTTTTGTAATCTTGAGGGACCCATAGTGGCGGGGTCCCTCTGTCTCGTGTCTCTCTCTCTCTCTCTCTCTCTCTCTCTCTCTCTCTCTTTCATTTTCTTAGGGTGATGATGAATCTAGTGGCCCACCCAAATGGACCCCACCTTGATCTTATGTGTTGTACTTGCACCGTCCAATCCATGGACGATGGAAGAGGATTGGATGGTGTACCTCACATCAGCTAATCAGCTACTGTATTGACGAGAGTAAGAGTTGTGGGCCCCACCATATGATGTATGTGTTACATCAAAATCGTCTATACATGTGGGGCCTACCATCAGGCCGTCCGTCCAGTGTCTCTGGACGTTGGGCGCTGACACTCCTACCCTCTCACACACACGTATACATACATATATATAATATATATTGATATATAATATAATATAAAATAATATAATATAATATAATATATTATCATATGTTGGTGGCCCACTTCCACGTGGAACCCACCTTTAATAGGTTAATCTGCACCGTGGGTTCTGGGCAGCCCTTTGCCATTTAGAAAAAAATGCATTTATATATAATATATAATATTATGTAATATATTATATTATATTTTAAATAGATGTGATGGTGGGCCACTCCCATGTGGGACCCACCTTTAATGAATAGACAATCACCGTCCAGATGGGTCTGGATGGTGGGTTTGGGCAATCTCCGCCATCGATATATAATAATATATAATATTTAATATTATAATACACACACAAATATATATATATATATATATATATATATATATATATATATATATATATATATATATTTAATAGAGGTGGGCCACTACATGGACCGCACCAAGATGTATGATTTTGTCTGCATCATCCAGTTGCTAAACGGTGCAGTAGGTATGTAATCTAGACCGACCATCTAATGGACATGGTCTTGAATCCCCATCGTGATGCATGAGTTGTATCCCTACCGTCCATTTATTATGTGGGCCACCGTGACGTATGGGTTTTGCCATGCCTGTCCAGCATGCTGGACGAGTGGGACCCACTGCATGATGTATGTGCTACATCCAGCCGTTCATTCATTTGGATAGTTCATCTCTAGCTTAAGACCGGAAATGAGACAGATCCTGGCATCAGATAGACCACATTGTAGAAAATAGTGGTGTTGAATGTTTACCATTGAAACCCATTTTGGGTTACAGAAGCTTTGGACTAATATGATATTTGTTTCTTCCCATGTCAAGGTCCTTGTGACCATGGGAGCAGTCTGGATAGGAAATAAAATCTATGGTGGGCCCACTAGTAAATCAACTGTGGAAAATCATTATCACCACTGCCATTTGTGGTATGGTCCAGATGATCTTTTGATCTGATTCATTGTTTGGATAATGCTCTAAAATGACCTCTATAGATGGATGATTGGTGCGGCTTAAGTTGTGTAGCCCACTTGTTATACTTAGAGGCCTAATATGACGTATTCGGGGCCTATGGGTTGAGGCCCATTGTGATGTATTTGGAGCCCATTGGTAGAGGCCCATAGTGATGTTTATCCGGCCCATTTGATTCGGCTCATTTGATCAACCCAATTGATTCGGCCCATTTATACCAGCCCATTTGACTCATCCCATTTGATCGGCCCAATGCCCATTTGATTCGTCCCATTTGATCAGCTCAATGCCCATTTGATTCAGCCCATTTGATCGGCCCAATTGATTTGGCCCATTTGATTCGACACATTTGATCGACCTAATTGATTCGGCCCATTTATACCGGCCCATTGATTCGGCCCATTTGATTCGGCCCATTTGGTTCAACCCATTTGATGTAATTGAGGCCCATGATGATGTATATTAGGCCCTAGTGCTAGGCCATGGGCCCCTATCTGATTAGCCCTATGAACGTCATTCCTTGGGAGCAATGTTGGTTAAAGGTCCACATTTATGGGCAATGATGGTTGGATGTCCACATCGTGACTACACTTAGGCCTTGTTAGGCCCATCCTCATCATTCTCTAGTAGGTTAACCCAAATGCTTGGGCCCCATTGATTTTAATTGATCCATAATCGGTTGTCCATCTATGGACCCCACCTTACGTCGAGGTAGATTATCGATGCCGATTATCGGTGTCGATTGCCAATACCGGCTACCGTTGCCGATTATGAGTTTGCGACAACATAACATCATGATACATGCCCATACGCATCATCTGTATGTTTGTTATGTGTGTGATTGGCCATTTCATATGCCATAGTGCAGGTGGTTTATGTGACTCCCTGATAGGATGAGTCATCCCACATGAGCGCACGATATGTGCAAGATTGATGCATATTGGACTGCGTGACTCATGCACTTTGTATTTGTGTAATTGTGATTACTATATGCCCTAGCGACACCAGGGCCATGGCCACCATAGACACATCATGGGTGGCCAGGTTCGATACCGGAAATACTGTTTCTAGCATCGGAGTGCATAAATGTCCCTGGGTGAAAATCCCTAAACCCGATGGTACTAGAGGATGACTCCAACGTCGAGACCGAGTGGATACATGAGTGCACGAGAGTCGTATACTAGTAGGCCGCGCATCTCCCACTGTGTTGTGGTCGATTGGAAAGGGGCGTGACCTTACTCGCCTGAGTGAGGGGGCAATTTCTAGGTTGAGTTTGACCAGCTTGAGGAATAGGTCCGCTATCGACGAGTCGGGCTAGATATTGACAGGCGGATAGTGAGGTCTCTTCTACTCACCCAGTTGTGCGCGCGAATAGGGGCGACAAACTGACATAAAGTGTACTAGACCCCGTTGATTATCCAGAGCGAGAACTATACTACTATTTGATGTTCTGGCGATGAGCTGCATTGACATATGTATTCGGATGAGGAATGGTGTGCTTGAGTTACATCTTACATCGCATGGCCTTGGTATGACCGACATCATTCATTCCTTGCATCGCATGGTCTTGATATGGCGGATAGCACCCATGCCTTGCATCGCATAGCCTTGGTACGGCTGATGTTGCAAACTTGTATTTATACCATATGCACACACTTTCATCACCCTCTAAGCTTTCTATAAGCTTATGCACCACTGTTGCGTGCAAGTGATGCTAGGCAGTAGCAGTTCAGGAGTAGGAGCGTGCTACGGAGCTTCTAGAGTTTTGTCTTTATTGTCTTGTATTTCCCTTCATATGCATTGTACCTTTAAGTTTTTTATCATAGTGGATTTTTGTGATGGTGTTCTTGTGGTTATTGTTCATGGGTTATGCTTATGGTTATCCTCATTACAAATCAAATTGATGTTGAAAATCCTCCTTATAGGATCCCAGGATCCGAACCTAGTGTATGGGTGTCGGGAACCGAGAATGGGGTACTACGGAGGCTGTCAACGCCAGATTCGGCGATCAGGAATTTTGTGAGCCCGGTTTCTGAGTTTGGGGCGTGACAAAAGTTGGTATCAAAGCATAACTTGGGAACAACTTAGAACAACATCACATATCTAGCATGATTTGAGGTCAATTAGGTTCCGAGTACGTAACCTTCTGATTTAGTCCCCTAACGTGCCTTCGAGAGTTTTCAAGGATTGATAGGCTCCTTTGTTCTTTTCTATAGGACATGCCGCCCAGGAGAGCGACCCGAGCGACTCCCGCTCCACCACTTGAGACTCCCGCTTTACCACCTACGACTCCCGCTCCACCCCCAGAGATCCTTGCTCCCCAGCCTGATGATGTCGTCCTCCAAGCGAAACCGGTGCAGATCCGACCGTACCTGTGAGTGCCTCCCAGTTACACCAGATGTTGCAGGCTGTGACAGCTATGCTTCAGGGACAGGGCAGGCACCCAGTTGTGTCACCAGCCCAGACAGAGCAGGAGCACGCGAGCACCCTTCTTCGAGAGTTCAGACAGCTCAATCCTCTGCGTTTCTAGGGCGAGCCAGATCCGACAGCAACCGAGATATGGCGTTTCGATGTGGAGAAGATTTTTGATACTATGGCATTGTAGACACTGAAAAATCGGCGTCCACGTTGGTTAAGAGTGTTGTGGTGAATGATGGTGGGGGTAATTAAGCTGATTTGTGATTGTTGGAGTCGCCACTAGCCAATATTACTCAGAATCCCGCGGTCGGATAGAACCCACGGAATACGTAAGGTTGGAGAAATCAGAAGACTCTCCTACCTTAGATTGACTCCTGGTCTGAGATCTGGGATTCCGGGTAAGGGACCTCGGTTACAAAGAGGGAAGGTGTTAGGCACCCTCTCTACCCGCACAAATGTACGGTCTCAACTTAGTGTGGTAAAATAATCTCAAGGGATGATGATGATGCTATGGTCATGATGGGACTAGTCACACGTGGATTTCTAATGTAGTAAGATTCGAGATTTCGGCAGGCCACAGTGTATACGTCCGACAATGTGTCTAGATGGCAGATGTGATGATGCTTATGCAAAGAGATAAGAAAAGTGGACTAGATCACTAGGAATTTCTGATGTGACAGGATCCGATGTACGGCAAGTCACAGAGCATACGTTCACTAGAGATCTAGAGAAGCGTGGGGTTTGAGAAGGGAGTAGATGTCATGATGAATGCTTGTAGGATGATGGATCTTTGGCTTGATTCTTGAGTAGGCTAAGACATAGACTGAACCATGATCAAACTAAGTTAGGCTTATGGGTTGGAAGAGTTGAGAGGAGGACTAGGGGGTGGCTGGAAAAATCAGAACTTTGAGGGTTTGGGAGCTCCTTCCCTTTCCCTCACTCTCTTCCTCACTCACTCTTTCTCTCTCACTCTCTCTTTCTCTCTCTCTCCCTCCCTTGGTTTGGTGTCTTGAAAATGAAAGGGGAGAGGGCTATTTATAGCCTTCTCCAATGGCATTGTGGTAATTTTGGACTTTGGGAGGGGTAAATGCTGATGTGGCAATAGGTGATTGGTTGGAGAGAGAGAGACGCCACATGGCGTGCTCTCATTGGCTAATGGGGAGCGGTAAAATGGTATATAGTGAGGATGGGGAGGGTAAATGTATGAGAGAGTTGACTTTTGGATGCTGGGAAGCTGTCCATACTCGGGCTCCATGCGGCGGTACTCCGAGTACCGCCGGCGGTAGTCCGACTACCGCCCGGACTTGGCTCAGTCTGAATCTCGTGTGGGTGACTCAGCGCATGCTTTTTGAGAGGAAGCGGTAGTTTGACTACCGACGGTGACAGTCAAACTACCGCTTCGGTATAGCTTCCCTCGAAATTCATCCGGTGGGTCCTTTTTTGGGTCCTTAGAGTGAAACAAAGTCTGTTTTGGATATTTGGCTCAAAATGGCTTGAAATTGGCTTGATTGTTACCCGAAAATGATTCGAGAAATAGATCGATTTTGGACATGGTCTGGATTGAATGATGACTCATAATGGCTCAAGTTAGGATTAGGGTTAGGTTTAGGATATGATCATGGTTCTTGGATTGTATTAAAAAAATCAAGATATTAGCTTGGGTAGGGTGTCTACAGATGCCCCTCTTTGACCGAGGTTGCGAGTAACCAAAGGTCAAAGCAAGTGGACACCCCACCCTTCTGGTCAGAACGAAGGATAGCGACTAAAATCTATTGCTTGCCATTGTATCATTGTTAGTCGACTGTTTGGAAAAAGATGACTTGCACATATCACGAGGGTTGAGGAAAACGTTGTGATTGTCTCCTGCGCATTCGTCGCGGCTTTACGGATCACCAATCACAACCTCTTCACATCGGATTGTTTACAACATTGGAGGGTAAGTTTGAAAAGTAAGGGCCTCTGCGCATTTGTCGCGGCTTTACGAGGATTCCCGTACTGTTAGGTCTGTCGTTCCTTTGCTATGTAATCACCCTAGGAATGTTCGTTCCATTTGATCGTCAAAGTGGTTAGCTGCCCTGCGCGTTGGTTCAGCCTTACGGGGAACTCACTACGCCGACTTGGACTCGATCAAATTTTGTGAGCATTCCGGGCTAGGTATGTGCAAGTAATCTGTTTGCCATGCAATCTGCTGAGTCT
The DNA here is from genome assembly GCA_021015155.1 of Magnolia officinalis. Classification (NCBI taxonomy): domain Eukaryota; kingdom Viridiplantae; phylum Streptophyta; class Magnoliopsida; order Magnoliales; family Magnoliaceae; genus Magnolia; species Magnolia officinalis. Next base: position 37,137,851 of record JAJHSJ010000008.1, read on the forward strand.
GACACTTTGGTTACAATGGATTGTTTTCACTTCGAGTTTGATTATTCTTTCCAGAGATAGATCCACTCATCTTACTAGCATTTGTACGACTGCCCAGTTATAGAGATCTGGCCAATCGTACATGTATCATGTACGAACTCGATCATCCTTCGGGGAAACCGGAAGAGATCGGGTCTTATTTAACTGTTTGCACTGACCGCAACTGGAGAACATGAAGATTCCTCAGTGTACTGTGCGACGTGTGTGTCTTTTGAAAACTATCCTCTTTAGAGCTAGGCTCCTTGAGGATTTTATTTGAAACTATTTTTTAGATTTTTTAAAAAATATCCGTTTGATCTCGCGGGTGGGCGTCATCGTTCGGTTTTTATTTTCGCAAGTTAAGTAAACAGTTGTGTTGCCTTTATAGATGGACCAGAGGGGCAAACGGTTTTTTTTTTTTTTTAAAAAGTCAGATGGCCTCCACTAACAAATTAATGGGGCTAATGATTTTTTTATTTGCAAAAAAAGTCAGATGGCCTCCACTAATAAATCAATGGGGCTAACGTTTTTAGAAGAAGCAAACCTTTTGGGCCTATACTTACTGGGGATTTATTTTAGAGTTACTTGGTAATTTCTGAAGATTTTGAGATTTTTTCTTTTCTTTTTTTTTTTTTTGGAAAATTGGAGGTTTTGTTAGAATTTTTGAAAACTTTGGAGATTTTTTGGGATTTTTGGAATTTTTGAAAATTTTTGGGATTTTTTGGATTTTTTGGAATTTTTTGGATTTTTTTTTTTGGAATTTTAATTTTTTAATTTTTTTTTTTTGGGATTTTTTGGATTTTTTTTTTGGATTATTGGATTTTTTTTTTTTTGGAATTTTTGGGATTTTTTGGAATTTTGGGATTTTTTGGAAATTTTGGGATTTTTTAGAATTTTTTTTTTTGGAGATCTTTTTTTTTTTTTTTTTTTCTTGAGACCAGCTGTGTAATCTTCCGTATTTGATATGAAATTTCAGTTTGTTTTAGTACTATCTCCTTCAGTCTTCTCATGGTCATTTTATCTTTATCGTCCAATTGAGCACGCAAGAGCACTTTACTTGGTCCTACCTTCCGGAGCTGCACAAATTGTGGTCGAAAATGGGCCAGGGCGGTAGTCGGACTGCCGCCCGTTGACATTTGCCCGTTCTGCCTGTTCTGTCAGGTCCCGCAGTGATTCAGTGATGACAATTCTGAAACGGTACTTCGAGTACCGCTAGCGGTAATCCGATTATTACCTCCGTTCATTTTTTTTCTTCTAGCAAGCCCTCTTCTTCTCTGTTCATTCCTTCCTGTCTCTTTCTGATCATTCCTTTTGTTTAGGCCGTCCGATCTTTCTCCTTTGTCCCCTTCTCTTTTGTCCTTTCTTCCTCTCTTTTTTTGTCCCTTTTTTTTTTTTTTTTTTTGCTTCTTCCCCTTTTTTGGAATTAATATGACCAGCCATGATGATGGGTTGGGTGACTTTATCAATGGTGGAGAGGTAGGTGGGTCCATAAATGACAAAGAGTTTATGGGTGGATTGATGGGGGTAGATGGAGAAGTGATGGGCCCTCTTGAAGAAGTGAATGCCATTTATAGCTTGGATCCTTTTCCCATCGATGGACTGAGGATGGATGGTTTTGATGGGCCGCCAGGATTCGCAGTTGTCGCGATGATGAGGATGGATGGTTTAGAGGGTGGGGATGGCTCGATGATGGTGACCGACGGAAGGATGGTGATGGATGGTGTGGATGGTTTGATTGATGGAGGGATGGTTATGGGTGGTGTGGATGGCTTGATTGATGGAGGGATGACTATGGATGGTGTGGATGCTTTGATTGATGGAGGGATGGTTATGGATGCTTTGATTGAGGCTATGGATGGTGTGGATGGTTTGGATCAGACTTAGATGGGTGGCGGGCCTCCTCTTGGCGCTTTAGATGGCTTGGATCTGGTAGACGATGGACTTCCGATGGACGACTTGAGTTAGATTTTGGGCGCAGATTTTGAGGCGATGATCGGACAGTCAGCTCTTGTCGGCGTGCAGGATGTAGCTTCTATGCGCCACTGGGATGCTCCAGACGTTGCAGCTCTTGTGGCTTGTTCCTTTCAGACCGCCCCTGATGTGGCAGTTGTCGGGGATTCCGGTCCTCTTGTTCAAGCTTTCCAGGATACATTGTGTGATGCGATGGGTGAGTCTGGGTTTCTTGGCAGGGCTCTTTGGATGCGACGATACTGGCACTCGAGTCTTGGGCTCCTCCTATGGCGATAGTACCATACCAGCGATGGGTAGCAGAGCAGTCGTTGTATCGTCAGGTCCCGGGCTGACATCTAGCGGATGAGGCCGCTGATCAGGATATGGTGGGTGACACTACTTCGTCTTCCTCCTGTGTTATCGATTCATTCGAGGCCTTTGAGGAGCGGCCTTTCATCGATCCTTCCTTCTTACTGGCCACGCATGGCCACTTGATTAGTGAGATTGTTGCGCTTCACCACTTGTGTGAGGACATGGCCCATCGACTTGTCGTGGGACGACGGTATGATGAGAGCACGCTTGCGGTACATCGTCTGGATAGGGATGAGATCTTCTACCTGCGCATGGAGATAGAGAGGCTCAGGGAGAGATTGTTGGTATATGAGAGGTAGGAGCTTACCTGCAATTTTTGCTGTTGATTGACTGCTTATTTTGTATGCATAGAGAATTTTTGCTTCTGAAATATAAAAAGGAAAAGCAGTGTACTTGCAAAATGATTTTTTAAAAAGAATGAAATATTTTGTTCGTGCCATATTTGTCAATGTTCGCTTATGTTTGGATTTATACTTTGGATGATTGGGATCAAAATCTTGGGCTCAGCCCACGTTGTGTACAGTATTCTAGACTGTGTTCCTTTGGGGTCTTGGTTCCCTGAGAAGGTGTCCGGGATTACCTCCCCTGAATTTGAATAACATCTGATAGAGTACTGATCTGAAGTTGATCCTTCTTTGTATCTTGTTGTGACATTTGCTGCCTTGGCTTTTTCTGTTCCTACACTTTTATTTTATTTTTTATTTCTTGTCATTTTTACCCGTAGCGCCCTTTCAGGTTTTCACTACGTCCGGCTCTTCCCGTCATTTTTGTCCGAAGTGTCCTCTCAGATTTTCACTACGTCCCGGGTTTTTGATCTTGCCTGCCCCTTGACAGCTTGTGTTATTTTTACCCTTAGCGCCCTTTCGGGTTTTCACCAAGTCCGCTACATGCCCGCTGTTTTTACTCGAGCTGCCTTTTCAGGTTTTCAACTCGCCCCTTTTGCTTAGGCATGCCTTTATTCTCTTTTTTCTTTTTGGTTTTGTTGGAGTGCTAGGAGTGATGGGGGAACTTCCTTCATAGCCGGCCGATTGGCTACCTGCCTGTCCTTGTCTTTAAGCACAATCGTAAGCTACTTGAAATTATTTGGGGATACAGGATAGATTACTAGGGATGCGGGATGGGTTTCTTTATTTTCTTTCTGAGTCTTCTTATTGAGGTTTCTTTTTTCTTTTTTTTTTTGTTTTCTTTTTTTTTTTTTTTTTTTTTTTTTTTTTTTTTTTTTTTTTTTTTTTTTTTTGGGGGGGGGGGGGGGGGGGGGGCTATGATGGGTGTTTCTGGAAAAGGTAATTGGTGGATATATACAGTTTTATTTTTGGTAAGGAGGTGAGAGATGCAACCTTTCGATTGTAATCGTCGACAAGGTTAGGTAGGGTTACCCGTGATAAATTTTCACGTTGTCGGCGTTGATGGGCTTGGGAAGATCCTCGCCTTTCAGATTGGTGAGCCGAAGAGTTCCTCCTGGGAGTACTTCCCGAATGATCAGTGGCCCGTCCCACCATGGTTTGAATTTTCCTCTAGGATCTCGCAAGTGCGGCGGCAGGATACGTTTCATGACCATGTCACCGATTTTGAAACTTCTCTTTCAGACTCTCTTGTTGTAAGCTCGAGCGATCCTTCTTTGATAGCATTGGGAGTAGCTTAGCGCCCGCATGCGCTTTTCATCTGCCAGATGCAGCTGATCGTACCTTGCTTGTTGCCACTCGCCTTCCTCGACTTCACTTTCCAGTAGTATTCGCATTGAGGGGATTTCAATTTTCGACTGGTAGTACTACTTCCATTCCGTAAACGAGCTCATATGGAGTTGCGCCTGTAGCAGACCGTACAGACGTGCGATAAGCCCAGAGTGCATAAGGAAGCATTTCTGACCAGTCACGATATGTCTTCACCATCTTTTCGAGTATGCGGATGATGGTTTTGTTTGCGGCTTCCACCTCACCATTCATTTGAGGACGGTAGGGGCTCGACCGACGACGTTGAATTTTAAACTTGTCGAGGAAATCGCCCATCCTTTTATTGACGAATGGGGTTCCGTTGTCAGTAATAATGGCTTGAGGGACCCCATATCGGCTAATGATGTTATTCTTTATAAGTTTGACCACATGAGATGCTGCGACGGTGGTATAGGATGCTGCTTCTATCCATTTAGTGAAGTAGTCTACTGTTACCAGGATGTATTCATGCCCGTTTGAAGCTTTAGGGCTGATCTTGCCTATGATGTTGAGTCCCCATACAGAGAAGGACCATGGTGCCGTCAAGTTGTAGAGTTCAGAGGCAGGAGCATGGATCTGGTTTGCGTGCTCCTGATACTTGAAGCATCTCCTAACGTGCTTGCAGCAATCTGTCTCCATTGTAAGCCAGTAGTAGCCGAGTCGTAGGATCTTCTTTGCCATCATGTGTCCATTCATATGCGGGCCGCATAGTCCTTCGTGGATTTCTGACATGATTTAGGCTGCCTCTGTCTCATCCACACAGCAGAGAAGGACTTGGTTGAAGGATCGCTTGTAGAGGATACCCCCAGTGATCACGAACTGAGCTGCTAGTCTTTGTATTGTGCGTCGATCAGTCAAAGCTGCTCCTTCCGGGTACTTCTGATGTTTGAGGTATTTTTTGATGTCTGTGTACCATGGCTGGTCATTTGGGGCAGGCTCAACTTCTTCGATTTGTAGGCAGAATGCAGGTTCCTCTTGGAGTTCGACAGTGAGTTCCCATTCAGCAACTCCTTTTGGGATTTCTAGCATTGAAGCGAGGGTAGCTAGAGCATCCGCAAACTGATTCTTGACCCGAGGCATGTAAGAGAACGTGATCTCTTCGAACTCCTCGATCAAATTTTCCAGATAGACATGATAAGGAATCAGCTTCTCATCCTTGGTCTTCCAATCGCCATTTATCTGATTGATGATGAGTTGTGAATCTCCGAAGACTCGTAACTTCTTTACATTAAGGATGATGGCTTCTCTTAGACCGGTGATGCATGCCTCATATTCGGCTACATTGTTGGTGCACTGGAATGTTAGTCTTCTGGATATAGGAACTGGGACGTCTTCGGGGGAGTGGAGTATGGTGCCTACTCCACTCCCCTTTGAGTTTGCAGCTCCGTCGAAGAAGAGTGTCCACACTCCTGCCTTTCTTTCCTCTTCTCCCTCAATCTGGAGGATGTCTTCGTCAGGGAAGAAGGTCTTCAGGGGTTGGTAGTTAGGCAAGGAGTGTGCTGCTAAGTGATCGGCCAGTGCTTGCCCCTTGATTTCCTTCTGGATGACATATGTGATGTCAAACTCAGAAAGCAGTAACTGCCATTTTGCGATTCTGCCCGTTAGTGCCCGTTTTTCGAACAAGTACTTCAACGGGTCCATGCGAGCGAGCAGAAGTATCGGGTGAGCGATCATGTACTGCCTTAGCCGTTGTGTTGCCCAGACTAGGGCGAGGCATGTCTTTTCTAAGCTGGAATATTTGGCTTCGTAGCTTGTAAACCGTCGGCTTAGATAGTAGATCGCTTGCTCCTTTCTTCCCGTATCGTCGTGTTGGCCGAGGACGCATCCGATTGCTTCCGCTGCGACAGAGATATACAACAAAAGTGGCCTACCTGGAGTAGGCGGCACAAGCACTGGAGGATTTAACAAGTATCTTTTGATCTTATCGAAGGCCGCTTGGCAGTCGTCATTCCATTCTTTTGGAGAGTTCTTTCGTAACAGCTTGAATATGGGTTCGCAGACCGGAGTGAGTTGTGCGATGAATTGGCTGATATATTGGATTCACCCGTGGAAGCCCCGAATTTCTTTCTCAGTCTTAGGCGGTGGCATCTCGATGATGGCTTTGGTTTTGGTCTCATCCACCCTGATACCGTCTTCACTAACAATGAAGCCTAACAGCTTGCCTCTGGTTGCACCAAAGACACATTTTTGCGGATTGAGGAGGAGCTTGAACTTTTTAGTCTGTCGAAGAGCTTTTTGAGATCTTCAAAGTGTCCTTCGATCGTACGAGACTTGACAATCATGTCATCCACATAAACTTCCATCTCCTTGCTTATCATGTCATGGAACAAAACAGTCATGGCTCGCTGATACGTAGCTCCTGCATTTTTAAAATCCAAAGGGCATGACCCGGTAGCAGAAAGTTCCCCATGGCGTGATGAAGGAAGTCTTCTCACGGTCTTCGATGGCCATCTTGATCTGATTGTAACCGGAGAAACTGTCCATGAAGGAGAAGATCTTGTGTCCAGCAGTATTATCTACCAGTGTGTCGATATGAGGCAGCGGGAAGTCATCTTTAGGGCTTGCTTTGTTGAGGTCCCTAAAGTCGATACACATTCTGACTTTTCCATCTTTTTTCGGAACTGGTACGATATTTGCGAGCCATTCCGGGTAGTTGGAGACTACCAGAAATCCCGCGTTGTATTGCTTGATGACTTCATCACGGATTTTCAGGGCCCATTTTGGCTTCATCCTTCGCAGCTTTTGCTTAACAGGCTTCATTTCTGGCTTTGTTGGCAGATGATGCACCACCAAGTCTTCATCGAGCCCTGACATGTCCTCGTAAGAGAAGGCAAAGTTGGACAACCTCGGTTTCAGAAACTCCATCATCTTCTGCTTGTATTCTGGGGGAAGCGATTTCCCGATACGCACTTCCTTGGGGGATTCCATCGACCCTAAGTTCACAATTTCGAAGTCGTCTGCCACAACATTGGCCTTTGTTTCGAATTTTTCGAGGGAATCCTCGAATTCAGAAGCGGTATCATCATTTCCCACATTCGGGGCTTCGTCCAAACCCATGAGTTCGAAGTCCAATTCTAGATCGAAATCATATGAGTCGACTTCAAACTCGTGCTTTCATGAGAAGTGTTTGGCAGAGTGATTTTTGAAAATTTTTTTATTGTTTTTGTATTTTGGAAGTTTTTTGATGTTTTGTGATTTTGAGGAATATATGATGTTTTTGTATTTGAAAGATTTTTTGATGTTTTGTGATTTTGAGGAATATATGATGTTTTTGTATTTTTGAAAATATATGATGTTTTTGTATTTGAAAGATTTTTTTATTTTTTTGTGTCGCCAAGATATCCTGAACAGGACAGTGTCGCAAACCATGATTGGTCTTGTCCTGGTTCGGGATACCAATTGCTATTTACATTGGCATTTTTTTTTAAGGTCGGTGCTAGCGAATGGTTCGCTGGCTGACTCGATCGTTAAGGGATGACTGACCATCCAGGCTCTTTTTCCCTTTCGATCTTGCTGATCTGCTCTGTCTGTTCCTGTGGGTCACCTGTCTTGATGACCATGATGTCTGCTGGACTGGGCTCAGAGTCAGAATCTGATTCGACCTCTGTGCCCAGAAGTTAAAGTTCATCTTGTTCCTCGGATTCCTGGGACGGGATTCGGATATCCGTCCAGTCTAGAGCAAGCCACTTACCTTTGTCAACCCAATGGATGGGCTGCTTCTGCCCTTTGCATTGCTGAGTTGATAGTGGGGATGTGTTCCCCTGACTGTGAATGGGTGTCTCCCTGTTCTGGCCTACACTGCCTGCAAGGGATATTCTCAGTTTTGGGTCACTTGCGAGCGGACCTGTTTCCATGCCCCTAGTCTCATGCAGTGGATCTGGGGGTTCTGCCCCTGGCCTCGTGTGTTCCTTTAATGTCCTAAGGATCTGATCCCACCTGATTGGTGGCCAGATGGACTCCTGACTAACCTGTTCTGCGAGTCTAAGTGCTTGGAATTGATCCTCAAGAGACACCATTTTGCCCTCATAAACTATCCCAGCTTTGACAAACTCGATGGGTGTGCATTTAAACAGTTGAACCCTTTTTGGCCTTTCAGCCTGATCTTCCGATGTCGGCTGATATCCCAGTCCCTGTCTCTGTACATTGGCAAGTGCTGGTTTCACTACCATACCTTTTTCATGGAACTTGGTACGGTAATTTAAGATTAATCGCTCAGCAGGGGGAATGACGTATTCAGCAGCTAGAGGGCAAGGGTTGGCGATTGCATTCACATTTTCGAATTCAAAACTGTGATATGGAATGTCGCCTTCTGTATGCTGAACGTCAATCACTGGGATGTCAGTTTCTGGGATACTGACCGTCACCGGGAGGATGGTTTCTGGCTCAGCCAGTACAGAAATGATTCGATTTCCCGAAGGGAATTTAACCCTTTGGTGGAGGGTAGATGGGATGGCTCCAACAGCATGGAGCCATGGTCGCCCCAAGAGAAGGTTAAATGAGGCAGGGATATCGATGACCTGGAATGTGACAAGGGTCATGTCTGGTCCAATTTGTAATTCTAAATCAATTTCCGCCTCTACTTGTCTTCGGGAATTATCGAAGGCTCTGACACTCATAGTACTGGGTCTGAAGGAAGACGGTTCTATCCCTAACCGTTCAACAGTCCTTAAAGGGCAAAGGTTGAGACTGGATCCATTATCAATGAGCACAAGTGGGATCTTGAAATTCTGGTGGTGGGCCACTATGTTTAATGAGCGCCTGTGCTCACGACCCTCAGTGGTAGCTCATTGTCAGAGAAGGTGATGGCCCGTGGTGCGAGAAGTT